>PVIH01001580.1:0-177500 GCA_004025045.1 Sigmodon hispidus | reverse complement strand
CAACTGTAAAGGCAATTGGAGCATTTTTCAATTAATTAAATACATAGTGAATGAGTAACCTCTTGTCATTTTGCCCTCCAGGACCTGAGCTAATTGCTGTAGAATAAAATGTTTTGAAAATTAACTGATATTCTGGGCTGCACATAGTTATACCATTAAATTACAGTTTTCACAGTGAAGTTTGTCTTCTGATAGTTACACTCCGTGGTCTGCAGCTGTGAGAAAGTACCTGGTATTATAGGCTTAGCAGGGCCTCCAATTAGGACCAAGTTGAAAGCAAGCATGGCCTTTCAGAACCCATCAGTATCAATGATAGTCCACACTGTTCACAGATAAGCAGAACACATTTCCACAAGGAAAGTTCCCCAGACTTCATGATGAGCTATCACTATCCAGCTTCAATATTCTGAAGTGTGCTCCAAAGAATCCCTATCACTAATTATGTCCACATACAAAAGCTCAAAACTAAACTTTTCCATTTTGTTTTTTCCCACATGAGAAAGTTGCTAATGAATGGGCAAGGCTGCCTTTCTGAAATACTTTCTTGAAGTTTCTTGTTTCACTCTCGAACAACATCATAAATAAGCCCCAGATTGATGGCTCATCTGAGAAGGGTGAATCATAAAAGCAGACGCCACATTTAAAATAAACCTTTTTCTGAAGTACAATGAAATTCGATTAAAGAGCTGGTCTCTGTAGCAAACGTCTCTGACAGGTGTTCCTTAGCTCCGGCTCTTGATTGGTCCTAATGTGAAATCCATGCTGGGAAGCGAATGCCCTCTTGCAGCTGTCTGTCTAGCAGGGATGATCCCCTAACAGGTTTCCCTGAATTAGTCTCTACAGAAGCTCTCCAGATCGAGAAGGAAGGCACTGGTGAAATTAATCACTCTGGGAGAGAGGCAAGAAATAATAGAGAAAATTTAATCATTTCCACACCAATCTTTAGGGTTTAAATCTTTAATATTTCTAAGATTATAGTAACATCTTTGAGAAATGAATCTTAATTACGGGATTAGCATGGAAGTATCAGCCAGTTAATATAAATAGATCAGCCTAAATTGCTGATCTCTTTTAGACTAAAGTGGATAATGAGGACTTTCTAGAATTCTAAGCTAGAGTTGACTTCTCAAGAACTAATGCCAAGCTCATTGGAAAATACACATGGCCATATAAAAAGAAAAATAGAAATTCTTTGAAGGTTTATTGAAATATTAGTCCATAGGAAGTATAACATCTTAATAGAACACTGGCCTGGTATATTCTGCCATTAACAATTCATTTTTTGCTATTGGGGATCAATAACCATTCTTACCAAGATAAACCACTGAATCTGCAAATGAAGACCCTTTGAGATGGTTCAGTGGGTAAAGGTACTTGCTGCCATGCCTGATGACCTGGGTTCAATCCCTGGGATCCAAATGATGGAAAGTGAAAAGTGATTCTACAAGTTGACCTACATTCTTGCCGTGGCACACATGAGCACTAATAACAACAAATCCAGATATACAAATAATTATTTGGCAAAGGTACTGATTTTTTTTCCAGACCCTTAAAGCTATATTTTTTAAACTGAAAAATAAGGAGAATTTGTACTTTCAATATAAGTGGTTCAGACACTGTTTGTATTGAAAACTCTATCAGGGGTTGGGATGTAGCCCAGGGAGTTCCTGACTAGAATGTATAAGGCCCTAGGCTCAATTCCCCAGCACTGAGGAAAAGAAAAGAAATAAATGGGTTTAATTTTATTCCCAAATGCTCATGTTCTAGTTTTGAAAAACAGTAATTTTATTAGCTGACTAACACTATATGGCTAAGGCTGAGTGTGGTGGCATATACCTGTGACCCACACATTGGGGGATGCAGACAGGTTCTCACATTAAAGGCAAGCCTGGACTGTACAGGAAGATGCTCTCTCAAAGCAACAACAAATATGCAAATGTATGGCCCAAACAACCTAAACAAACACCTAATTTTCTAAAAACACCATGACTCTAGTCATCATTAAAGGCAGTATATTTAGTACCAATGTCCCCAAGTTACTGGGCCTGGCTCAACAGTTGGAATCAGTCAGATCCCACATGAACAGTTTCCATCACTGTCCAGCCACATCTTCCCTTGGGATCACATGTCCTGGATCAAGTTCCCTTGCTCTCCTAGCTCATAGAAGAGGCCAGCTGAACTCCTCTATGTCTCAAGTCACCGAAAAACTCTAGAGCAGGTGAAAAAGAGCATGCCTGTGAATGTCCTGAGGCTTCCACTTTTGGCACACCCAATGAAGCTTTTCACGGTGACCAGGTCAAGAATAGGATGGGGTGTGTAAAGCATCATAACAGCAAGCACAACAGTGAGGAAACACAGAGGTTGGGCCTGGCAAGAGCTATTGAAAAATTAAAGCTCCACCTTTAGTCCCAACAGAGTACAAGCCAAAAGAAGGCCTGTGTGGAATTTGAGGGTGAAGGATGAGAGCTGAGAATGTGCTCACTGGCAAAGTGCTTACCTAGCATCCACAAGACTCTCCTTCACATCACCAACTCCACAAAGAAAGATAATGGGGAACTGGCAAGACAAATAAAGGCATTGTTTAATACACTGAACTTTTGATATGGCCTGCTTCAAAGATGACTTTCTTTTTCTAGAGTATGTTCACCTAGCCCCATGCCTGAGACTTAAATCCCAGAGTTCCCCTATCCTGGTTAGAATAGTCTTTCAGGAGGCTATGGACCTCAACTACTGGAAGAGAGGAGCCAGGGCAAGTTCCCATCTTGACATTCAAGTGGTAAAAACAAAACAGACAATAAAACTCACAGAACTGAATGCTGGTCTTTAACTTGGTGCTTCCAAATGACCGTTCCACATCAGAATCTAGTTCTGTTACCTGGTCTCCAAGCCCACAAAGCTCAGGGCATAGGAGAACTTCAGTCAGGGCCAGGAGAAATACCCCTGGCAGCAATGGTGGACACAGAAGCAGTTTAAGACATGTAAGAAAGAACTAAAACAAAAATGATACCAAGTCCTTGCTTTACAGTCCAGCTTGTACTGATGACCCTGAGTTATCATCAATATCTCATGAGACTCCACCCATTATTTTAGAGGTAGACAGGCTCCCTTAGCAAGATCTCCAATACCTATAGCCAATGTTAATTCTTAAGACTTGGCTATTCCAGAAATCCTCTCTCTGAGGGCTGCAGATCATAGTGTTTTGGGCATACTTAGATAGTTTTATGGCTAATGCACTGTAGTATAAATATATATAGCCTAGTGTAAGCATCTCTGCTAAAAAATATGTATGCCATAAAATGACAAATAAAATAGGTCAATAACTAAGCCCATAGTAAATAGCTCAGGCATAACATTAGCATAAACTAAGATAAAGCTGCCTTCTTCAAAACTGATGACCAATTTATTCACAATGGAATTTCAAAAGGAGTAGCTAAATGTGAACTTATCCATACTCCACTTAGGTGAGAAGAGGTCTTAGGCAAACAAATACAGCTTCTGCATTTGTGTGCTCAATGAACATTCTGCACTGTTCTGGTTCAATGTTATATATCACAAAGACATAGTAGGTGCTTAATAGCCTGTCCCTGAGCAGAACTGTAATCTGTAAGCTTGCCAGGTAAGCACAAGGAGGAATATCAGGCTACTGTCAACTTTGTTAGGGGGTGTTTAGTGTGAAAACAAAGGTCTGAAGTGGATACTGTACACAGACTTTGATGAGAGTGAGGGCAAAAGCTGCTGGGTAAGGTTGACTTTAATAGTAGAAGACAATAGCTGATCTGAAGATACTTGGAGTAGGTGATGGGAATGTAGGACACCTGTTTTCAACACCAAGTGCATTCTGAAAACCCCCAGCTTTCCTTCCCTGAGCACCGCAGAGTTCAACCTTTCCCTTGTACTGTTAAGACAACAGCAAGGCTAAACTGCTAGAGCCCAAACCTTCATTTCTTGACTCTCTCCCACACTCCCATCTTCAAGATGGGAAAGGGCTGAAGTTCACTGCTTTGTTCTTGGGTTTTAATGTGCTCGTAGATTCCTGTCACTGGAATCAGACCCCAGAGAAAGGAACTTAAAGGAGAAAGTGCTTGTATGGGCTCATGGTTTTAGATGTTAAGTTCTCAAGAGTGGGCTTGCCGCTGTGGGCGTGTGGTGAGGCCACACAGTCACGGCAGGAGGACACAGTTGAGCCAAACTTCTTATACTACAAGCCAGGGAACAAAGAAGACAAGGCCAGAATCCCACCAAATCCTTTGAAGTCCTAACACTGATGACCTGTAGGCCCTAAATCTCGCAGGTTCTGTGAGCTCCCTACAGTTCCATCTTGAGGGCCAATCTCTTAGAAGAGACCTTTAGAGAACATTTCAAATCCAAACTGCAGAAACTGTGAAGAGATTTTCATACATCACAGAATCATAAACTGGAGTGAAGTAATGTCAAATGACAAGTCTCTAAATGCTTTGCTTGGTTCTTACTTTTCTCTTTTGTCACTTTTTTTTAAGTTACTTTGTAGTATTCAGTCTGGCATATAAAGACCTTAGAGTACCCCCTGAGAAGTAAACACTTACCATTTTGAAAAACCAATGACTATTTATTCAATCTGAGGTCCCAGAGAAAAATGCTACCCCCCCCCAAATTGGAGAGAATATGGGAGCTAGAGACCATTCATAGCAGAGACCTGTGAGGAACAGCTCACAGTAAAGACCCAGGCGAGGACTGGCCAGCAGCTGGAGTCTTACATTCAAAGCTGGCTGGGAAGAATGAGGAAAGCAAAGGCAGCTGGAGCCCCATGTTGTTGGGATGTCTCTCCTCCAGCTTTCTCCAGCTCCAGAGCTGATACTAGAGATAAATCTTCCTTGGGCTTCTGGCAGTAGAAGAGAAAGTAAGCACTGTGAAATATGCCAGAACATTCTATTACATTCTGTTCCTACTAAGATTTTCCCAGTAGAAGAGTTTCTTAACCTAGTGTAACCTGCAAGGTTCCTTCTGTCAGAGCCCAACTAACCCAATGTCAGGTTCATCTGAGCTCATACAACACCAAGGTCTGACCATCCTGGCACACTAGGCAGTGATGGCTGGGAAGGTGCAGATCTGAAGGCTCTCTAAGGCCTCTCCTCCTCTCCACACATTACCAGCCCTTCACCCCAGCTGTCAGAAGAAATTACAAACACAGGAAGGAGCACTTGGAATAGCTAGAAGTGGGACCAAATGCAGGCAGCAAGGCAGACATTTAAAGCTAGGGGAACTACCATGGCCTGAGTGATCCTGTCACCTCCAAAGTTCTTGTGTTGGAAACTCTGTCCTTAATGCAACAGCATTTGGAGGTGGATCTGAATGGGAAGATGTCATGAATGGATTAATGCTGCTATAAAAAGAGCTTGAAGGAGTGAGTTCTTCTCCCTCTCTGCCATGTGAGGACAGAATATGAAGGCCTTCGACAGGCTCCAGAATGATGGAAGTAAATCCTCCCTTCCACTCACTCATCCTGTCGCTCTGTTATAGCAACACATGTCAACTAAGATTCCACACAAAACAACTCCAATGGATCAAGAGGAGGCAGAGTGAGGACAGAGAGATACAAGCAGAAAACAAATATAAGAAGGAACAAAATAGAGATACTAGATGTCCCACAGAAATGAAGGTGTTTTAATGTATGCGCCAGACTGAGGAAAACCTCCTGGAGCAAGGAGAAACTGGAAGATAGACTGCCAGAAGTGAAGCACACAGAATATGAGTTTCAGGCCAGCCAGCACAATGTAATGAGACCATGTCTAAAAAACACAACAAGCTAAAAGAAATACTAGAGAGATCACAGAGAACATAGAGAGATATATAGGTAAAAAAAGCTGGGTCTCTAGATTATAAAAAGGAAGAATCTGGAAGGGAAAGTAGGGGTGACAGAGGACAATAACATTGTTACAACAGTGACTTGATGCTGGGGTGACTGGAGCAGGAGAGACACCTTGAGTCACAGTGAGGGCAGAGGAAGAGCTGCTTCAGGGAGGAGACCCAGCAAGGCAATCAAAGTTACACACCTATGTCCAGGCACTGGAGTGCAGCAAGATGGAGCCCAGCTTCAGGAGCCAGAGATACTGTGATATGTACACAGAGGTTCAGCGGGATGAGAACCATAGATAGCTACACATTGTCAGAAAGGCCCTTGGATTGCTAACAGCCAGATGGTGTGGGTTCTCATTTGAGATCATGGAGACAGCTTCCCCAAAGCCAGAAAGCTAAAAAGGTAAACATTCCCCCCACCCCCCCCACCCCCTACCCCCCCACCCCCCCACCCCCCCACCCCTCGCAGCAGAGGGGAGACAGGGCTGGGGGGTTAAATCGGACCGACCAGGAGGAATTGTTTAGAAGTGAACGGAGTACTTTAAAATATATAAGAAAAGTGGGAAATTAGGAAAACACAAGTAATTGGCAGGCCAGAAGGGGAGCCCATTCCTATGAAAATGTGCTACAACTATGGAGCTACTGAAATCAATATTATTACTAAATATAAAATCATGACTATCTTAATGTTATTGTATTTTATAGCCACTTTGAGTAAGCCTGTGACTCATATAAATTTAGAAACAGCTCAAACATTCTGAAGACAGACTGTAATACTAGGTAGTGAAAGGCTGAAGCAGGAGGCCTGCGAGGTCCAGGACAACCTGAGAACTGCGTCAAACTTTAAAAAATAAAAAGAGGGCTGGGAATATATAGTAGTGACAGACTGCTTGTCTAGTATATACTGGGGAGGGGAAGTTTAGATTCTTCTTTAAGGGGCCTATTCTACAACAAAGTTCCCCAAATTGATAAAGTGTAGGGAAGGCTCTTAAGAACTTTCTTCTGACCTTGTACTTAGAAAATAGTGATATGTACACACTTACTCCAAGCAAGTTCTTTCCTATTTTTATTTTAAAAAGAGTCTCACCATTTAACTCCGGTTTTCCAGGAACTCATTCAAGACCAAGCTAGCCTCAAACTCAGATCTGCCTGCTCCTGCTGGGATTAAAGGTGTGTACCACCATGCCCAGCCCAAACCAATTTCTTAATAAGGGCACTGGCTCAATCTAGTCTTGTCATAGGCATTCTCTAACTTTCTCTATGGGTGATTTTGGTTTGAATTTTGAAGCTCTTTGCTGCTTTAAGTCTAGAATAGACTACAATGTGAAATGTACTATAGTTTTACAGATTAGCTATTTAAAATACTAGAGAAGTACACAAATACAAAGGGAGGAAATGGATTAAAGCTGCTGACCTGAAAGAGTCTTGCTCTTATTGGATTTGCACTCAGCCCCTTAGCTCTTCTTGCTCACTGTGATCTGGGGAAGAAGCCCAGGGCCTCATAGAGGCTAGATGAATGTCTACTGCACTGTTCTACTTGAGGCTCACAAACCTAAACCTGTAATTCTCTTAAAGAAGAACACTTCATTTCCCATGAGTTCAGAAAGACACAGGAACTGTTGAATAGACTGCTGTCTGGGCAGATGCTTTGATGCTTTCAGAAATTCTAGCTAGCCCTGATCCACCTCACTCTGCTGACCATCTACTTTAGTCTAGTCTATGTCCCTCTATGCAGCTGTCCTGCTTCCCCAGGTCAAGTGTTTCTTCTTCAGAACAGAGCCTGACTGGCCCTTGGACTCAATGATGCCTTGTCACATTCATCATCACTAGGGTCTCTGTCCTGAATTCTGAGTTCTAATAATGTACTGCGCGACTTCTTCTTTCTGACTTTTTTCTTGTCTATACACCCTAGTCTAGAAGCATGAGTTAGGGGTAGGTAGGGCACTGTGATGTCTTCTTTCCTGTAAGAGTCCTGGTGACTCAAAGTACTATGACACTTAATAGACATTCACCCCAATACATTTTTCACAGATCAGTGATGGCCCTGGCTTTAAAGGGTATGTATGGAGATCTCATATGCTAGCTTGTCATTTATTAGAGTAAGGAGCATTTAATTATCTTATTCTTTTTACATAATGATGGTTATGACCACATTAGGCTAAAGATAAAGCCACTGAAAGATAGGGGTAGCCTAAGTCTGGTTCCTTACTCAATAAAGTTAGAGATTTATAATCTGGACTATAGGAGGGATAACTGGGTCCAACTAATTACCCCCAACTTTTTTAGAAAGAAAAAGTTTGGACTGGGCATGGTGAAGCATGCCTTTAATCCCAGCATTTGAGAGGTAGAATTCTAGACCAGCCTGGTCTACATAAAGAGTTTCAGAACCAGGACAGCCATGTGTCACATTATCATATCTTACATCTTATGAAAGGAAATCAGAATAACAATCACTTGTTGTGGGAATATTTTCTGGTATGTTGTTAATCTTTGTCCTGCCTACTGGTTTAATAAAAAGCTGATTGGCCAGAGGTAGACATAGAGTGTCGGCGGGGCTACCAGACTAAGAAAACTCTGGGAACAGGAAGAGCAGAGCAGAAAAGCCAGAGACACACTATGGAGACACCACAATGAGATGCCATCAGACAAAGAGGAAAGAAGTTGAAATGCTGCTCTGAGAAAGGGTACTGAGCCTCGTGGCTAAGATCAGAATCATGGGTTAGTTTCAGAGTACAGAGTTAGCAAGTTATATGCCTGGACCCTAGGCCAATCAGCATAAAATTAATATAAGCATCTGTGTGTTTCTGTGGGACTGCAGATCTGTGGGTCTGGACCATGGGCCAGGTATGCCAGATTGTAGTGATTACTACAATCACTCCTCACAATTCCTTTGCATAGGTCTTCCCAAACATAACATACAGCTTTGCAAGACATATCCTGTCTCATTAAGTAAAATTTAACTCAGTAAAATTGCCATAAGAGCTAGATGGGAATCAGAGCTGGCTTTTCCATTAACCATTGTATGGTGATATAAAACAAAACAAACAACAAAAAACCAAAACCAAAACAAACAAGAAGGCTGGAGAGATGCCTCTGTCCTCTGATATTCCAGACTAATTTTATTAAGTATATATCACCACAGTATTGTGAAAAGTAGCTATATTATTGAGGGATCATATCCTCAATGTCTTTCTTTGCTCTTCAGCTCTTTCTTTGTTTAATGCATGGCCTCTGTCACCACCAATCTGACACCATATAGGTAATTATGCAGCTTTGACAGAGTGGCCAAATGGGGCTTTTATAGATCCGGAAGTCACAGTGTAGTCTTGATGTCCAGCTTTGGTTAAACCTAAAAAATTGCCCCAAATTTTCCTGAGTAAACTGTGACCTTCACAGCAGCAGTGTGTACACATTTCCATACCCAGAAAAACTTACCAAGAAGGAGAGATGATCTAAAAAGTATCTCTGAAGCATAAATGAAGAAAACCTAGATTTTGAAACATGTTCTTCTATGTAACTATAGATAATTTAAAAAAATGATTTATTTATTTTTATTTTATGTGCATTGGTGGTTTGCTTGCATATATGTCTCTGTGAAGGTCTTGGATCCTCTAGAAGTGGGAGTGGGAAACAGTTGTGAGCTGCCATGTGGTTGCTGGAAACTGAACCCAGGTCTTCTGAAAGAGCAGTCAGTACTCTTAAACACTGAGCCATCTCTCCAGTACCGTAACTATAGATAATTTAAGATAGCCTATATGTTTTTAAATCATTAACTAATGTAGTTTATATAAAAATTTCACAAAAATATAAATACCTTCTTTGCTTTTGTTCCCTCTCCAAAAATCAATTATATTCTGTAAAATAATCACCTATAGATATAAGTGTACTCCCTAATTATACTAGTGGCCACACATCTCAGAAAAATAAACGTACACAAACACACACACACACACACACACACACACACACACACACGCACACAACTATGTATAGCACCTTTACTTGTCATAGTCAAAGCCCAGAAAGAACTATGATGCCCCAACCATGAGAGGTTAGACTGTGGCACTCCTATGCTTTGAGTTGCTACTAAAGGGGAGGTGGTTAAAACAGTCATACACAGCTTGAAGCTTCCTTAAACAGGTTAATCCTAAGGATTATCTTCTGTCCTTAGACAGCATTCATAGGAATGGAGTGCAGACTAAATCCACGAAACAGCTGAGGGGGAGGGAAGTGTCCACAAAGGGGTCTCTGTAGTAATGGAAATGTTTTTAACATGATTATTCAACATCAATATCCAGGCTGTGACATTAAATATACTGTAAAATACTACTGAGAAAAACTAGGCAAAGGGTTCAAGGACATGTCTATCATTTTGTACAACTGCTTTTGAATCTATAATTAAATCAAAATATAACATTTAATTAAATATAAAATTAAGAAGGAGTCCAGGTGTGATAGTACTCAGAGGCAGGCAGATGTCTGCGAATTTGAGACTAGCCTGTTTTACAGAGCTCCAGCACAGTCAAAGCTATACAGAAACATTGTCTCAAAAAGCAAACAACAACAACAACAACAACACACACACACACTCTAAAACAAAACAAAAAAATGGAAACAATCTAGCTACTGTATTCACTTTGCTAAACCTGAGATACAAGTTTCAGAAATCACCCTAGGCTTGGAGTCTTTGTAACAACTATGGGGGTGGATGAAGTATATACTGGGTGACTCATACAGAACCCATAGCTATTTTGGCACCTGTTGGCATCTTTGAACCTCCTGGTTCCTTGCTTGGGGATGATCTCTAGGTAGACACTCACCTTCCAGGTTCCTGCCAGTAGGGCTGGAGGCATCCTATGTAGACTAATCTTTCCCTTTTCTACTGACGCTACAAAGGATCCTAAGGTGAACTAGGCAGCAAGAAAGTAGGTCATTGCTACCCAAAAGTCTAAAGGATGGTAGCCTTCTTTACACAAATCTGATGTTCCCCCACACAGTGAAGGTTCTGCTGGGTGAGGTAATTTTCTTCTAGAATCTGAACTGCACTCATATATTTGTTCAGCTGAAAATGTTATACTGGGGTGGAAGGGGGCTAATATAGATAATTAAAAAGTGTATATAGATGCCATCTTTCTCCAGTAAGTACAATAAAGACAGGTTAGAAAGTGATTTGGAATCTACCTAATGATATCTGATTGCTAGAAGAATCATAACAGAAAAAGAATTTAAAAAACTTTTTCAATCATCAATATTCCATTCAAAGACATTTTAGAAAAAGGAATTAACATTTAAAATTTATTTGATTTTTCCCTCTTCTTTGATTAAAGCAGCAAATATTTACCAATCCTCTGTAATATTAAGCACTTTCAATAAAAGCAGTGATATAGAAGTGCTTTACCTCCTGCATAGCAACCGAGGGTTGGAGCTGGGAGAATACTGTAGTCTATAAACAGCTACTCCTAAGCATGCCAGCATCACTGAGTGCCCACGTACTCCATGTCCTTTGAATCTAGATGGAAACAATCTCAGGAAACCCAAGAACATTGGATGAATCTAAAAATAATAATTATCTGTCACGATCATTGTCAGTCCTTAATATCTTGTACACCACTGACTACAACTTAACTTGGCCCTGCTGCTTCATGCTTGGGAGAAGACAAAACACTACTAAGGTGTGGACACCAATTTAAAATGCTGCCTTGTGGAGGTATTTTAATAACTTAAAATGGGGTGAAGTGTTCCCTCTAACCACTACTTTAAAATGGTTTCAATAACAAAAATGTCAGCCAAGGTGCACACAACCTTTGTTACACTCAAGACTACAGTCTGAATAAGTAAGCAAACCACCCTTGGAATGGGAGGTACAATTTTGCAAGTGGTGGAGGTCATATGGAAAATAGAATTATATGCTAATTTGTCCCTATATTAAGTTATCATAAAAGGCCAGGTGAAATGCAGTAAAGTGAATTCTAGAAAAAAATTAAGCAGATTGGTATGAACCATGTCAAAGGAAACTATTTATCTTAATACAAACAAAAAAGATTTTTAAAGCAGAGGTCTTTCTTTATTATTTCTAACTAGACCTATATAATCACATGCATAATTTAAAAACAAAAATGTTTTCTACAAATAGTTCTTCCCTACAGAACTGGGGCAGGAGATATTATATATATGTATGTATATATATGATGAGAAAAAAGAAATAGAGGAAGGTCTAAAATACAAGGGAATAATTTAAAAAAAAAACTCACAAAACAAAACAAACTTCACTTTATTTAAATTAAGTTTACAAAGATAATTCTCCATGCAACATCAAATGAAGAAAAACAAACTAAGTCATGGGATTGTAAATTACTACTACAGTGCTTTATTTTACCTTAAATAAATTAAACACCAATAGAGGTCCTTTTTGCTTAATGTAGAGTGATCTGGGGAAAAGATACCCTTATTTAAAAATCAATTGAGGGAAAACTGTACTTTTTTCCTTAAAAGATGTAATTCTATGGCTATTATACTAACTTAATAACAATAAATGCATTACAAAGAGCTGAAGACTTTCGGCTACCAGTTTCAATGGCACATCCTTACCTGGTGGGCGGGTGGGAGTGGGGGAGTGATGTCCAGAAGACCCCTTAGGCACAGGAAGTCAAAGATACAGTTTACACAATGCAGGGCAGAACAAACACAAGTGGCTACCCATGCCACACCTTTGACAATTATTGGGGACACAGTGAAACAATAACTCTGCGGTTGTCTTTCTCCACTGAGATACTAGTTGCATTGTCAGTTTCTTTCCCACAATTCCAGGGCTGCCTCATAACAGAGCAAGCACAGTTGACAGAACTTCCCTTAAATCAACTTGTTTTTAATTTCTAAAATGATTTTACATATTGATTTTATGACTTAGCTGCCATAAAATGAGCGAGGTTCCCATGAAACACCATTGTGTTACCGTCTTTGTGTCTATCCCTGGTAAATATCACCAGCTTAATTCACCACACTTTCTCCTACCACGGGAGCCATGGGGATATGAGTCATACCTAAAATCTTCACACATTCTAAATACAAAGGTATCTATTTCTTGTTTGAAGGATCTCATGTATTGACATCTTAGTACATAAAAAGTCGGGGATCACAGAAAAGAAGGGAACAAAATGTGACAAGAACGAAGGTCTGTACTGGTGTCTAAGAAGCAGCACTTGGGATTCATCTTCACAGTATCAAGACAGAGAAGGCCTGCCTGAAACACTGCGCATTAAATACTACAACAACCCATGCAAAATGTCTTAATACAACCCCATGTCATCTACACATGGCTGTGTGTACAACTTCATTTTAATGTGGAAACTGTCAAAATATTAAGCCAGTTAAAGATAGCTTCAAACAAATCAGCACCTAGTCTATGATTAAAATGAAGACTCAAAATAAGATGAGAAGAACCCTTAAAACCAAGGACCTGGCATTGAGACTCCAGTTATCACAAGTGACACCATCATTCTGGTGAGCTGCTTATAAAAACTGCATTTCCCTAGCTAGCTGGGAGGAATGAAAAGCTTCTTACAACCAGCTAAAAAGAAAGTCTTTACCATGCCCCTTGAAAAAGCTCATTTTCACATTACTCAGGCTTCATTATGCTAAATCAATATTCGTTTAGTCACTGGGGTTATTGACATATTTTAAAATAAAAGTATACCCTTCAGCTACTGCACTCATTACAGGTAATTTGTCTTGTCAGAGAGCAGGGAATATTATCTTAGTCTTTCAGGGGCTGACAGCCCATGGAAATACCTCCCCATGGTTACAACTGTAAATAATTTTAAGGTAAAATATTGAAAAATCAATGACTGCTTCCTGCAATCTGTCACAAACAAATCAATCATAATCTGTACTGCCATCGAGTATGATTGGAAGGATATGGGAGCAGATGTAATTCCTGGCTGGAGTCTCTCATTTCAAAATCACTTCACATAATGGTGTCATCATTTAAACACTTAACAGTCAGTGCAGCGGCCGCTGTAACATTGAGTTGGACAAAACCACAAGGAGGAGGAGGAGAAAATGCCATCAGTATTATGTTAACAAACATTTAATTTAAATGGTTGGTGCATTAGTAAATTTCTACTGTGAACAGTTTACCTGCCCCTTTCACAGCTCAAAATTAATCAAGGCTGCGTTCCCATGTCCTGACGGGTAGGAAGTTAGTCTGTGACTCCAACTGTGTTCTCTAAAACACTTGCACTTTTTATTTTTAAAAAACATCAAAGAAAACAAAATCTGCAATTAACAAATAAGACACATGGATTCCAGAATATTCTACAATTCTATCCCTATAACAATGACAAAAATATTATCATACAAGTCAAGATCATACTTTTACGACCAAAAAAAGTTGACAAAAGGTCTCAAATGCCCAAATGTTGAATTTTTCATTTTCCTTGTATTAATAAATGTATTTCAACTTTGTAATCTTGTAGTGTTCTAAAGGACCAGTAAGACCTTAGCTTGAAAACATGCTGTCTTCTAAACACAAGCTGGACCATCAGCTGCCAGGTATGAAAGCTGGTCATGGTCACAATAGTGAAACCTTGTGCCAATGTAAAACTGCTTTCCAAATGAGCACTCTGCTATCGGCATTTTCTGACTACGCTGTAATGGTTCCCCAGCTGCTGACACTCTGAGAGAAGACACGGGAAAGGAATTCGAAACTAATATTCCTCCCTCTGCTCCAGGGCTCCCACAAACATCACTTCACTTCCAGACCACCCCAGTCTTTTCTGAAGGTTTGCAATTACAAATGTGCTCTAGTACCTTTAAAGGAAGAAATCAATTTGAGCTACCACATTTCTTACCATTTTCCTAATTATATAATTAGACACCATGAAACCCTTTACTGTTTTATTAATGGCTCTTACTAGATATAGGTCAGGGGCTAGAAATTTGTGATGACAGGAAAAATGTTGCCTTTCTTAAAAAGGAAAACAAACAGATATAAATACTATTAAAAGATTGAGGTCTGTGTCAACATTCCCAGACAAAGTGATTGCTCTTCTGAATGGACTGATTTATAACTGAACCTTCGTAGTTAACGTGGTAGTACAAGGTCAGAAGACAGAGCCTTTCCTAAAGTTATAGTTGGAGCCCAATGTTGTTTTTCAGGAATCTTAGATTTCAATGCCAGCAGTAGGTTTAAAGACAAAAATGCACATGGGTAAATTATCAGAGATGCTATCCAGAAGGTAGCAGAGCTTCTATTCTGTGTGCTCCCTTCTAACAGCTGCAGAGTACATAGTAGCCAGCCCAGTGTGGTGGGAAGGGAAAGCCTGGCTAGGATTTCTGAAAGCCAACAGAGCTCAGGCTGGAACCAGGCAAAGAAACCATGGCCTGTTATCTCCAGCCAGCCTCCTGCTAGGGTCTCTGAATCTTAAGACCAATCTGCAAGACTTCTGTCCTGGGCTTGCGGGGCTGGTGGTCAACCACCATAGGTAAATGCAACAAAGGAACAGGAGGTAAATGAGGACAGTTGGACAACAGGCGGAGTGCATGTCAATCCTAAACTGAAATGTCATCTGCTAGAGCTGTGCAGGACACCATCGCAGACCTAATTCGCAGAAAGAAGCTATTTTAAGGGTGCTGAGTAGGCCAAAATGCTATTTCTCAGCTCTCTAAACACAGCCTGTAGCCCTGGGAGAAGCAGGCTCAGAAAGTTAACAGAGAAAAACAGGATGGTTCCCACAGCTCAAAATGAAAGAAACTATGGTCTATTGGACAGAGTTCTCATGCATGATAAAGGTTCAGGATTGTAGAGAAAAGTGCTCAACTATAGACAGTATTACCTCCCTGTCTTCCAAATCACCTCCTTCCACAGGCCGCCAGGAGCTCCAATATGAACTGTGATTCTTAAAGAGAAAACAGCCAGAGTTAGCTTCATCTCTCCTACCACGTCTTTCCTTCATGGAATTACAGTTTAATTACTGATATCTCAATTGACTTTATTCATGGATGATGCATTTCTTAAAAAGCACACTCCTTAGCTATTTCCACTAGAGAACATTGAGTACAGCCTTCTCAATCAACCAGAACCCTTAACTCCTTGATATTTGAGAATACCCCCACTGCAAATATTTCATATAAGACAGAGTTCTAATGCATTGGTTACCTTTAATGAAACTTGTATTGTAATAGTAATCCAGTTCACAACTGATATAAAACTTGAAAAGCCTGAATGCTTAAATATTTCATACACATATACTGGCATATAAGTATATCCAATATTTATGCTTAGGAGAAAAAAAAAACAACCTCAATATTCTTATGTTTAAATCCAGCAACTCTATCATCATCTAAAACAGAATCTACCCCTAAGCTTAATGGTAAACAAAGAGGAATCCTATTTGTGCCTGCCTAACATTTTCTTTACATTTGTGCTGCACTTTTAGCTTGCTATAATGCTTTATTTCTGTAGGTTCCAATCAGTATGGGGAATGCAAGTCTATTATTTACAAACAATTAAACAGTATTTCACATTACAGCAAGACCAAGGTGCTGCCTGTAACAATTTATAGAGAAGCATTTATTCTAGCAAAGGCTAGACTAACTAGACTGCCTTCAATAAAATTATCTTATGGGGGTGTCAGCCAACAGCTTTATTGATAATAAATGTTGTAATTCACCAAGTTTATTCCTTAGATAGCACAAATACCCTGCAAAGTCATTCTTTCTCAAAACCTCTCTTCCCCACCTATACCCAGAGCACTAGTTTTAGTTTTGCATGAACCTGAACACTTCCCGTAATTAGAAGCTTGAAACCAATAGCTAAAGACAGTGCTACATTTATTCTTAAAAGAACCAGATCATAAAACTAATTCTAAAAAAGTGATTTATTTCCTGTAATTATTTCCTGTAAATAGTAATTTAGTTTCTATTAACTACCACAACCTTGGTCTTGATTTGATTTGTAAAAACCTGTTTAATAAATCTCACTATGCAATGATATAATTCAAATAAGTTATTCATTGCAATTACAAAACAAATGATAAATTATTTAGACAACAAATTTTAAATTTACCAAATTTCTGCTTACTGCACTAATAAAATTTTAATAATCAAAGGTTTCAGGTGGCATTCCCTAACCATTCACACTTACCAGCTTTTACTGCCATGTATATTTTTCTGAAGCTACCTTGGTGCTACTTGGGAGCTTCATATATAGGCACACCCAAACTCTTGGTATGTGCAAGAACAAATTTCAGTTCATATGTGAAATAACCCCATATTTTGAAAGTGAGCTTAGCTTAAATATCCAAATATATTATATAAACATGTATTTCTCACCTGTGTAAAAAGTAGAAATGATTCTGTGTAAGAGAACACAGAACACTAGCGATACTTTGGGGATATTAGATATGAAAGTCTAATCTAATTTTCTCCAAGGTATCACTCCATATTATGGTAAATAAACAAATAAGAGCTGTATCAAGGTGTGGAATATCATTATCTCAAGAAAAGACTGGAAAAAACGGATTACAAAAATGACAACTGCAGGAGAAAATTATATTCTCCTTTCCGGAACAAATGTTAAGTGCATCCTCACTATTAAAGACTTACACTCAAACTATGTTACAATATACTGGTTTTCAATTTTGAGGCATCTAAGTTGATTTGCAAGCTAAATTGTTGCTGAGGTATACTAGAGCTATGAAGACAGCCAATTTACACAGAAATAAGACATCAGTGCTGCACTTCAGAGGAGAGCCGTGCAAACAACTAGTCATTACAGAAAAGGGGAAAAAAGCACCTCCATGGTTTACATGTTCAGAGAGATGTGTCAGTTGCTGTTCTGTTAAGAAAAATTATTCTCTACCAAAATGATGATAAAAACCAGAAGCTAATGTAATGTAGAAACTGAAGATAAATATATGAAGACAGATATGCTACTACGCAAAGCAGGTGGTGCTATTTCAGAGTTAAAATGTTGTTCCAACTATGGCACTGTGCTCATAATCTATTCTAAACAACTCATTCAATTCACAAAGGATTACATGATTTCATTCATTTCTAGCTCATCAACCAACCAAAGAACATTTTAATTTTTTCTAAAATTTCTAGAGCATATAAACATTCATAATTACATTACTAATTAAAATTGATAATTCATTTGTATTAATATACCATATATTTTAACACAATATATCTAATTTTAAAATAACACATGCATAACAGCATACAAGAAAGGGTCTATAGCTGCCAGAGAAATCATTTTGATGGAGGGGTCTAGGGGATAAATAAAGCAATTATCTCAAAATTAACACTCTTGTTTCAGTTTCAGCAAGCAAATCTAAGTAAGTCTTCCTTTGATTTTAGTTCCCCGTGTAATTCTAACCAGCTAATTATCCTTGAAGTCAAGAATGAGCCATGACTCTACACCTGGCCTTTCCCATCACATGCCCATGGACCCTCCACTTTCATTTCCTCTTTGTACCCTGAGGTTTAATATTGAAGGAAAGCACAGCCACATCTTACTCAAATGCTGATTGACAGCCAGCTTCCAGGAAATGTCAAGTTGCAAAGAGGGAAAATTTTAATGTAGCACTTAATGTTAAAAGGTATGAGGTGCAGGATAAGCCAAGGTCAAGTCGCCACCAGCATCCTTCTTACTGTCTTTACAATGAGGGATTCTTAGTTAAAGATGGCAATACTACAGTAATGATTACCCAGGTTATAAATTGGGTTCTAAACTAATACTGTGTTATCGTTTACTCACCAGTTAAAATATATAATACTTATACAATAGTATTTTGGAAGGAGTGAAGGTTTCTCTCTATTTCTACTAATAAAAATATGCTATCCCATAAACACTGTAGCTCTGCATTTGATAATAAGAAACAAGAATTGTTTTTAGATTAAGGAACTTGGGGAAACTGTTTCCCTCCCCAAACCTTAAAAGGCACACATTTCTCATCTATTTACCTTTTCATTATATTCTTTTTTCTTGCACACTAAACATGTCTTCCTCAACAGATTGGTTCTGACCACTAATGAATGTCTGCCTAACAATACAGCCCTCTATTTTATGCTTTGCTTTCAAAATTAGAAGCCATTATTCCACAAAGACAGAGTACAAAGAGAGCCGACACAAGGTATTGCCAAAAAGCCACAAGTAGTATTAGAACATGCCAGAACACTTAACATTAAACTATCATTCCTCTCTAAAACTTCTATTGCCAAACAGCTCACAAAATCTGGAAGCTCAAAGACAGGTTTCAAGTGCAATTAAATTCTCCAAAAGCAAAACTGTACAAAATTATGCCCTTTTCTTATGTCTCCATTTATAGACAACATTTTCTCTGGATCTTAATTAAGATAACGATGCACACCTGTGTCAACATTCTCCAGCAAGACAGCCTTATCAATCATAATCCTTTAAGTACACTGGAAAACAGCAAAGCAATATGACAGAAGCAATCTGTTGCCTTTCTTGATGCTGCTGTAGTATCTCTGCCACAAGAAAGATGAGATCTTTAAAATCAGGCAGATCTACTTTTCTAAGTCTTTAAAGTTTTAACTGTAAACAGCTATTACACTAAATAAACAGGCGTCACCTCCTCTGCACTTCATAGAGTCAATGACAACTCTGCTTGTCCAAATGTCGAAGAGCAAGCTCCATGGCACGTCTTGGCAGTACAGCTGTAGGTCATATCTTAAAGCTCTATGTTTGAAGAGGGAGGCATAACTGGATCTGTGCAAAGACGAGCCAATAAACCCCTGGCAAGTTTTAAAATGAAACTTAACAAGGCTACGTTAAAAACAATCAGAGTAACCTACCCCTAGTACAATATGTTTAGAAATATACGAATGCAGCAGTGAGGGGGAAAAAATGTCTTGGCTTGAGGAAAGATAAGTCGATCCTACCTCTGCTGGTAGAAAATGAGCTTCAGCAACAAGAGAGCCGGAACTACAGCTAACAAGTGGGTAAGCCACCAAAGAGAAAAGCTGATGAATGGAAAGGAAAAGATGTGTAGTGATGCGTGCGCGTGTGTGCATGTGTTTGTGTGTGTGTGTTGAGGGGTAAAAATTTGAGATAAAAATTTAAAACCTTATGTTTACCAAGAGAGAATATAAAAGCTTTCTTATAAACAGGGAGAAAGGCTGCCAGATGCTATCTGAATTCCGTCTGACTGCTAATGATCAGCCTTAGCCTTCCCTCAGTTATTAACACAATTCTCTATTTGGCACAGGCGGCTGAAGCCAGAAGAGCAGCAGAGCCATCAATGTGCAAATAAAGCAGAAAATAGAGACATCCTTAAGAAATGAGCTTTAAATTTGATGTAGAACGGAGGTGACAAGCACGGAAACAGAATCATAAATTCTAAATGCTTCAGTATCTTGCAGGATTCTTTCTTGTCCTTCACACTAAAAAGAAGAAAGTAGAAAAAATAGGGAGGGGAACAAGTTGGGGAGGGGGAACAGAAACAGCCAAGACGCCCAAGTGGCAGGATTTATGTAATGAGGATGTCTGTGTGACAGACTCGGGCTCTCGGTGGCACAAACCTCCTTGGCTCGCTTTCAGAAGTCGTCTTCCTGGACGAGAGCCGAGACACTGATTCAGGGGGACACGCGTGGGCTCAGGGGACATGCCCACGCGCGCCTGCCCGCGGACTGAAGCACCGCCTTGGCAGGTCTCACTCTCGGGCGGCCCATTCGCGGGACCCGGCCGTGTCCACGCCATCGGCTTGATGCGCGGCTCTGCGCGGGCCGCGGACGCTCCCTCGTGGCAGGCCTAGCTGACCGTTAGCCAGGTTGAGCGGGCGGAGCCGGGGGCGGTGCGGCCGCGGGAGGCGGGGACCTTCGCGTCGGGGCGGGGACGTTCCCTGCTGACACCCGAGCCTACCCGGAACTCGGACCGGTCAGCCCGAGAGGCAGCCTCAGGCTGTGGCGCGCTCCCCCGGGCTCCGGCCCCGCGCGCCGTTACGCCTTGCTCACAGCCGCCAGCCTGAACCGCGGACCGCTTCTGGTCTCCATGACGATACGCAGCCGAAGCCACGCCCAGCCACGCCTCCTCGGCCCTGGGACTCCGAAGGAAGCGGCTGCGTCATCTAGAGGTGGGGCTAATGAGGGGGGCGTCCAATCAGAGGCGAAGGCTGTGTAAGGGAAGGGCGGGGTGGGCCGAGAGGTTCTTGGAGAATGTAGTCTGCAGGGGTCCAACCTCTTGGGGGCGGAACCTGTAGCCTGAGTGCCAGGCAAGGGGCAGCCTGCGCGCGTGCTTGAAGGCGCGCCGCCGAGCTGATTTCGGTGTGTTCAGGCTAGAGTTTGTGTGTGCTGTGACCCCCGCTCAGCAAATTGTGTCTCCGGGGTAAAAATCACTGCGCAAAACTTTGTGTATAGTTATGCTCCGGCCGGCGCATTGCTGGGTTGTAAAAGACCACAAAATGCTTGGGTTGTGCGCTAAGCTGGCCGCGGTCCTGGTTCACCAGCGCCCCTGTCTGTCCCTGAGCTCCAGTGCGTCCGTAATTTGCGAAGGCGGGAGGTGGGGACCAGGGGTGAGGGTCTGTTTTGCCTTCTCACTGTGTTTCTAGGAGTGAGGGGGGAACGAGAGATCTGCCTCTGACTCAGTGGTGTGTGTTTCCCTGGCCAGCGCCTCGCTGAATAAACAGCGGTTGGGTTAGCCACTGTTCTGCCCAGTGTTTGCAGTGGTACTGGGGCGGGTGCGAGCGAAGGGGGATGGCGACTTACTGGAACAAAAGGGAAGAGATCCCATACCCTCCGTCACAACAGTCCAGGCCAGGAGAGTTACTCGTAGCTAGCCATGGAAGCAGGCAGCGCTGCGTGGGGTGGCAATGGGGCCGGGGGCGACTGGGGGACCTACTCGAGTGTAACTGCTTCTCCGCCGGCCATTCACTTCTTGCCTTGGTCTAGAGAAAAGCCACACCCCCATCCGAAGTCTCCTCTCGCCTCCTCTTGCTGTCCCGCAAGGGTTGGTGGAAGGAAGGCCCAGCCCGGGTCCTTCAGCCTAGGCCTGGCTCGCCCACCTGCTGCTGTGGCTGGCACAGAAAGGCAGCCATCCCGGTTTCCCTGTGCCCTGGGCGCGGGCATCCATTGGCTCTCCCTGGGACCTAAATTCTAGGTCTCCAGCTCACCGTAGAGACCTCCTGCAGGAGGGAGAAGCCGTTGTAGAGCAAGTGACTAACCACCTCTGAAGCCAGCACTCCGGGATTACAAGACGTCCGCTAACTTCGCTATTCGCAGTGGCGACGAGGACGCTGAACGTTCACCTAAGCGCAGCCCGCTGTCTCTTTCCCTTTGTGTTACCGAGTGGCCCGACACACGACCAGGGCCAGTCGTGCGTCGTGATTGCCGCTCCGCCCAGAGTTAGCAGAGAAGAGCAAAGTTGGAAGCCATCGGCGCGCTTGGGATGTGATTGTCATCCTGGGGCCGGCGCTCGAGAGTCTGAGAAAGAGAGGAGAGGAAGAGTCGGGGAGGGAGGAGGGGGAGGCCGGGCAGAGGAGGAGAGGGGGGCGGCGGAGGAGAGGCGGGCGCTAGGGAGGGGCGAGGGGAGCGCCAGTGAGCGGGAGAGGAACCGGGGAGGAACAGGGAGAGGGCGAGGCGCGCCTGGCGGCCGGGTTGGCTGCGGCCGCCCAGAGGCTCCTGCCAGTCCTCCCACCGACTACACCCCGGGAAGGAGGAGCTTCGCGCGCGCACAAGGCGTCAGAATCCTCAATTTCCAACTTAGCATCTTGGCAGGACCTTTGCAAAGCCAAAAGCAGAGCCCCCCGGTGCAAAGAGCGAGGGGGGGCGGGGGGCAGAGAAAGCCTAGCCCGGGCAAGCGGGGCGCGCAGAGGAGCGGGCGCGGCGGTCGCAGCCGGAGGCGCGCGGGAAGCCAGCTAGGAGGCGCCGCGGGCCGGAGCCCGGGAGCCGGGGCTCGAAGAGCTGCGGCCCGGGGCAACCAGAGGCCAGGTGCCCGCTCGCTCGCCCTTGCAGGGCGCCGCCCGGCTCGTTGGCCGCCGCGGCGCGGCGCGCCCCATGCCCGTGTGTGGCCATGTCCTACCCGCAGGGCTACTTGTACCAACCGTCCGCCTCGCTGGCGCTCTACTCGTGCCCCGCATACAGCACCAGCGTCATTTCGGGGCCCCGCACGGATGAGCTCGGCCGCTCGTCTTCGGGCTCCGCATTCTCGCCCTACGCTGGCTCCACTGCCTTCACGGCTCCCTCGCCGGGCTACAACTCGCACCTCCAGTACGGCGCTGACCCCGCGGCTGCGGCCGCCGCCGCCTTCTCGTACGTGGTGAGTGAGCTGAGCTGGGTCCGCGGCGGGCGGGCAGGCAGCCGGGGCCAGGCCTGCAGATTGGAGCTATGAGAGACACGGGCCTAGGGGCGCCACCTCGTCCGCCCAGCTTCGCGGCCCTTGCAAACTTAAAGCGATTGTCTTGCTCGCCTTCACCCGAGCCTTGGGCTCTGGAGTAGCTCCAGCAAGAGCCGCGTCTTGCTGGGATTGCCGAGCAGAAGAAGGGAAGGGTTGGGGGGGGGTGGGGGTGGGATTGGTCCTCACTATTAAAGAGCAACATTTGGCTGGAAGCTCTGGGCCAACCGGCAAATTTCTTTTTATGTTTTTTTCTTTTTGTTTTTGCCATTTTAGAAAAGTAGTTCAAAAAAGCAGAACCGAATTCTGAACAGTAGTAGCGTGCAAAATCTATGTAAATGTGTTTGGCCTCGCCTTTAATTAATCCTCCAAAATGTTGCAAATCCGTAATCCTATCTTCGAAATCCGATTTAAAAGTATTAAATTCCGAAACGTCCAGCGAGCTGCGGTGTATCCGGGTTTTTTTCGGCCGATGTGCCTTCTGGAAAAACGCGACAGCTTCGGTTAGGGATAGCATTTTTGGACCGTCGATGTAGGCTAAAGCCCAGCTTGTCCTTAGAGTTTCTTTGAGGATTAAAGAAAGAGTCTTGACTTCTCATATTGTAGCCCTTTGCGCCCAACATGCGGTCGCTCTGGCGTAGAGCTCTGAGTCGCTGCCTTGGCTGCTCAGGCCTCTAAGTGATCCGTGGGCCCTGCCGCAGAAGCCAGATCTAAGCCTTGGGCACCGACGTTTCCAGGCAGATGAGGGCCTCCAGGGTGGTATGCCAATCCCTGAACAGCCTCGGGGGTCCTGAAGGACCAGATTTAGAAATGGGAGGGGGCACTGGCTTCTGGGGAGTGGGAGGGGGTCACTCTTGTGTTTGAATCAGCCAGCTCTGTCTGCCCCAGGGGAAGCTGGAGTGCGGGGCCGTGCTGGCATGCAGATCTAGGTACAGAGGGAAAGTAGGATTCAGCCTTTTAGGTGGCGGTGAAGCCCACATCCCCACCACTCACCTAATCTCTGCCTATCCCCCCCGCAGGGCTCTCCCTACGACCACACTCCCGGTATGGCGGGTTCCTTGGGGTATCACCCTTACGCGGCGCCTCTGGGCTCCTATCCTTACGGGGACCCCGCGTACAGGAAGAACGCGACTCGGGACGCCACAGCCACGCTCAAGGCCTGGCTCAACGAGCACCGTAAGAACCCGTACCCCACCAAGGGCGAGAAGATCATGCTGGCCATCATCACCAAGATGACCCTCACCCAGGTGTCCACCTGGTTCGCCAACGCGCGTCGGCGCCTCAAGAAGGAGAACAAGATGACGTGGACGCCACGGAACCGCAGCGAAGACGAGGAGGAGGAGGAAAACATTGATCTGGAGAAGAATGACGAGGATGAGCCACAGAAACCCGAGGACAAGGGCGACCTCGAGGGCTCCGAAGCAGGTTGGTGGATACGGGAAAGGGTGTGTAGAACGGGACTTTAAAGGCCAAGGGGGCCTGGAGGGGGCGCGCACGGGTCCCTGCCTCTGCTAGCAGGAACCGGTGCCCCGCCGCGTGGCCTCCATGCCTCTGACAGCCTGGGTTTCACCCACAGGAGGAGCGGAACAGAAAGCGGCTGCAGGCTGCGAAAGGCTCCAGGGACCGCTCAGCCCCGCCGGCAAAGAGACGGAAGGCAGTCTCAGCGACTCGGATTTTAAAGAGTCGCCCTCCGAGGGCCGCCACGATGAGCTGCCCAGGCCCCCGCGCGCGGGCGGGCCGTCCCCAGCTGGGCCCGCAACCGCGCGTCTGGCGGAGGATGCGGGTCCTCACTACCCTGCGGGCGCACCGGCTCCTGGCCCGCACCCATCGGCCGGAGAGCTGCCCCCTGGCTCGGGCGGGCCTTCAGTCATCCACTCGCCACCGCCACCTCCGCCGCCGCCTCCGGCCGCGCTCGCCAAGCCCAAACTGTGGTCTCTGGCAGAGATAGCCACTTCCTCGGACAAGGTCAAGGACGGGAGCGGAGGGAGCGAGGGCTCTCCGTGCCCACCGTGCCCCGGGCCCGTAGGCGGGCAAACCCTCGGAGGCAGCCGCGCATCTCCTGCCCCGGCGCCCGCGCGTTCGCCCTCGGCGCAGTGTCCCTTTCCCGGCGGGACGGTGCTGTCCCGGCCTCTCTACTACACCGCGCCCTTCTATCCTGGCTACACGAACTATGGCTCCTTCGGACACCTTCATGGCCACCCAGGGCCCGGGCCGGGCCCCACTGCAGGTCCTGGCTCTCATTTCAATGGATTAAACCAGACGGTGTTGAATCGAGCGGACGTTTTGGCTAAAGACCCGAAAATGTTGCGGAGCCAGTCTCAGCTAGACCTGTGCAAAGACACTCCCTATGAGTTGAAGAAAGGTATGTCCGACATTTAACTCGGGTGCGGTACTCCCGGACTTTCCTAATTTATTAAAACTATGGCCTTGGCAGTTATTTTTCCATCACCAAGACAGAGAAAGAGAAAGAAAAAAAAAAAAACTTACCCCTCTTATTCAGAAGTTTATAGTTTATGGAGGTGAACGACATAAAAATGTATACATCTCCACACTCGAAAAAAAAAATGTTTTAGCCAACTGAAGAGAAAAAAACTTAAGAGGATTTGTATTAAATCTTATTCTGTATATTTAATGTAGCATTTTTGTATTTAAATTGATAATTCAGTATCTTTGAAGTAAATTATGAAATCAAGACACCTGTACAGGCATTTAATGTTTTTTGTAATATAAATATATACATTTGTGTTCCCCCAAACTGTTTCATAGTTTAAAAATACAAGTTTAATTTAATTTTTTACACCTATTGATTTTTCTGGGTATGAGCTAAAGTATTATTACAGAAAGGAAACAGGTTATACTCTTAGATTTAAAAGTAAAAGAAACTGCAGTGGTCTTTGTAAAATGCAAAATATTTAATTAAAGGAGATTTTAACATAATCAGAGCCACTCATTACTTCTCAGAAGCCTCAATAAATTGTCAATTGCCTTGGTCAAAAGGTGCAACTGTAACTTTTTTTCAAAGTCGGAAATGAAATGTGCTGTCCCCAGACACCCAGTGTACCTGGGAAACCCTGGGAAACGGTCCAGTCTGGGAACGCAGATTTGGATCTCCATAGAGGTCAGCTTGTGGGGGAGATTGGACCCTGGAGGAGCTAGAAGAGAGACCCAAGTGTGTGCCAGAAGGGAGAAACGATGGCATACCAAGGCAGAGGCGAGCACTACCCGAGAGCCATCGCTTAACCTAATTACTTCCAATCAGTGTCGTGTTTTATGCAAAGCAATCAGCTGGTGAACTTTGCTAATGAGTTCGATTTTATGCCGGATTTAGCCCTTATTACTATTTCAAAGGTGCTGTTAGCTAATGCCGGCAAGGAGCGTTAGGGGATGCCAAATGGGAAGGCTTCCCCAAGTCACAATCTCCTCTTCCCCTTCAAAATTGGGCATTGATCTCTTCTTTGGATTTGATTAAATCAGTGACTGTTCCATCCGCGACCATGAGGGTGGCCTGCGGCCTTGTTGATGCAGGCGCAGCCTCCGGCGGGGACCACAAACCCGCAACTCGACGGTTCCCCCCTTTCACAGGTAGGTGTCACACTTGTCCTGAGTTTCGAGCCTGCATTTTGCAGAGTCTGAGATGGGAGCGTGGGCCGAAGAGGGGTGGGAGGTGGAGGGAGCAGCAGTCACCAGCGGCAGTGAACAGAGCCCCCAAAGGGAATCAGAGGCCCATTTCCCCCACCCCCACCCCAGGCCTTCTTTTTGGATAAGTTGCTTCAAAAGCTCCAGGCCATTTGCGTAGATAAAGAGGCCATTGTGGACTTGATGAGGCTTGTCATCGCTTTAGCACTTTCCCCAGCTCAGATTGCTACAAAAGTGTTTTTGAGGGTTTATTTTTCTCGTTTTAGTCCGCTTTATTTCAGCTCAGTGAAAATTTGGGATTCAACTCGGTACCAAATAATCAAGGGACAGCACCCAGCGCCACCACCCACCAACCCCGGGGTTCGGTCTTCATTACCCTGCTCTATTTTGCACCTGAGATGTGGAATCGCTAACCCTTTTACTTCATGGGAAATTTTCTGTGGCATTGGGGGCGCGCGCGCGTGTGTATGTATGTGTGAGGGGTGCGTTACAGTAAAAACATACCCCAGCGAGGGGAATTAATTTGACTGAGTGTAGGGACAGAACATGTTTGCACACAATGGCAGCATAATTAGGCTAAAGCAGATTGTACATATTTGCATTTTTTCCTCCATTACTTTTGCCTACTTAGGTTTTAAAACACACCCCAAACTTTCACCCTGTTGCAGCTTTTACTAGGCTTTAAAAAACAAACAAACAAACAAACAAACAAACCTGCAACAGGATTCATTTCGCGAATCCGAATTGAAACAAGTTTGAAAGCTGCATTAGTCAAAGGCTTTAAGGAGCAGAGATAAAAACAAACAAAAAAAAAATCGGGGCTTAAATTATAAAATTCTCACAGAGAAAATGGTTATAAAGCTAGTAGTCTGAGCAATTAAACAAACACACATAAAACGATCGTATTGTATTTTGTTCCTTTAATTATAAATGATTTTTTTTAACAATTGCATTCCAGAGATGACTTGCCCTGCCCCCTCCCCTTCACGCCCCCTCTCCCCAGCCTAGCTCACAATCGGCTCCCCTCACCCCCGTGCTTATGCAACCCCAGGAGTCATCTTCTCTTCTGAAAAGTCTGAAGAATAGGCAGTTCGCTTTTCTTAAGGGAAAGTTTAAAGACCACGTCAACGCGGCGGGGTTTTGGAAGCCTTGGTCCTAAACTCTGCCCAACGATTTTTAAAAGAAAATTACAGGCCCCCTTGTGTTCCTGGGAATATGCAAATGACGTGGCGCGTCCTCCCGGTTCCGTGGGCGAAGGCTGGGTCTTCAGCAGCATACCCGCAGAGATGCCTGGGAACGGGAACTGTGCCCGCCGCGGAGCGGGCGCCCTTTCTCTGCATCCAGGGGCTGCAGGAGGAGGCTCGCGGGTGGGCACCGCATGCACCCGGCCTGGCCAGCTTGTTGCCAGACTCACTGTGCCCTGCGAGTATCTCTCCTGAGCGTGGCGTCTGCGGTCTGTGGTTTTCTTTGCGTACTTCAAATACTGCACACACTCCCAAGGAAGCTCGGGGTTTTCTTTTTTGTAGAACTAGGTTTCGGTGGCCAGTTAGAGTTTTTTTGTTTGTTTGGTTGGTTTGGTTTTGTTTTTTTTGTTTTGTTTTTTGTTTTTGTTTTTCTGGTTTCTAGGCATTTTGTAATTTGGAGATAGTCTGCTGGACAGGTCCGACTTTGGGGGGAATTTAGAAAATAACACCTTCTTTTAATCTCAGTAGTTGTGTGTCCCATGACCCCGAATCTCCACTTTTGACTCCTCTGGAGCAATCTGGGAGGCGATGCATCTTAGAGGCATGGGCACCAGGTGCTCCTTGTCAGTGCTGGGTTCTGGGTTTGTTTGCATGCTCGGACCCGAAAACGAAAGATGCCTGAGACAGTGCCTAAAACACCTCTAAAATTCCCCAGAGCTGAGGTGTGCTGGTGTCAACCACCTGCACCTGGCTAGGCCAGTTCTGGGGACCCCACCACACACACACACACACACACACACACACACACACACACACACACACACACACACACACCAGGAACCTTAGTTTGGCATTTAGGGACTAAAAGCAGCCTTCACCTAAGGGCTGGTGGAACTACTACTCCTTGGGAGTCTCTGCAGTCAGTCTCCTGAGGCAGTGTTCCTACCCTTATCCCTTTGTGCAGGCCAAATCAGTTTAAGGGATTTAGTAGTCAAAGAAGAAATAGCCTGGTGAAATCTCCAGGGCAAAAGCCAGGCAGGGTCTTGCGAGGTTGCAAAGGGGAGTCCCGCTCCCAGAAATCGGGTGTCAGTCAGGACCTGGAAAAAGTAGTTCCAGTGAAGAGTCTCCGTGAGGCCACTTTCGTACCACTCATTGCCATTTACTAGCCAAATCTTGGGGTCCAAAGGAACATGCAGAAGGAGCGTTGTGCTTGTGGCCTGGGCCCAAGCCAGACTTCCCAGCTCACTTTCCCCCACAAGTAGCTGCTATGCTGGTGAAGGCTGGGAACAGGTCAATTCAAAGCGCCCAAAGTGAAAGGAACAGAATTGAACTCTCAAGAGGGGGCCTGGGACTTGCAGGTTAGAAAGGGCGCCGCCTACTGGTCCCTGGAGCCACGGGGTTCGCAGTGAGAAGGAGCTGGGCCAAAGCTGCCCAGGCCTACATTTACTACTGCCCTGCCCTGGCTCTGCACTTCAGCTGGGCGACCTCAAACTGCTTCCAAGTTGCTTCGGCCCTGGACTCTATGACCTAGTTAACACAGGCAAGTTGAGTAGCAGGTCCTGATTAAATCCGCTTTAACTCTACGGGTTTAACTCTAGGGATTCAAGTCCTAGCTACCTCACTGTTTCAAAAGTCAGAAAGCAGGCAGTTGAGAAGTGTGGACACCCAAGTAGTCTACAGGTCCTGGCTTAAGTAGCCTGCAGGTGGGGGATTTAGCGCGAGAGGTTCACTTCGTTTCACGTGTACCCCATTTCTGCTTCTTTTGGTCCTTCCACGCTCGAGGGCCAGAAATCCCCCAAAGTGTTGTTTAATTTGTGGTTTGCCATTTGGGGAGGAGTCTACCAGGCCACTAACCCGGCAACACCGTTTTGGGCCCGTGCGTGGACATTACAAAATAAGGGAAGGATTATTTTCCCTTTGCTTTACTTTTGAACCCTTTCGTTTCGACAGTACCTATAATGGCGTCAGAGTGCCAAGGCTTTGAAGTGCTCAAGGCTAGGCTAGGCGCAGAAGTGCCCTAGGGTGGATGAGGAGGTGCAGAGTAGTGATTACCCTCCAACTGGCTCTGAGCGTTCTTGCCTCTTTGCCATCGAAATGGACAGAAATCGGACCCGAAAGGGACCTTGCCATCTGCTCTTTTCGCTAGCCAAAGCTTTGGCATGGTCCCTAGGCCCACCCTGCGTGTCTACCTCTGTGGCCAGGTTAGACCTGCCCTCCTTTTCGTTTTCGCTATAAATATAAACCTGATCTACCGACAGTGGACAGACCGGGATTGTGGCCTAACAAGAGAACGCCTCCGGGGCAGGTCTGCAACTCGGTCAGGCCAGCCCCACGGGGCTGCTCAGGGTCTTCCGCCTCTTTTGGACTGCAGTCCCCAACCCTGGGTTCCCCAAGGCTGCTGGCCCTGCAGCGCTGGTTTCTGACGCCGGAACGAGTCCCGCGCGCCCAGACGTCACTTTCCCAGTGAAATCTGCTTTTATTTGCTCCGAGCAAACCCCAGGCTCTCAGCGCTCCCGCCTGATGGATGCAAATGTAAATGTGCACTTATTTAATTGGATCAGGCCCCAAGATAAAAGAGATAAACGGCTCCCCGTTTGCTAACTTATTTTCCGAGGCATGCAGCGCCGCGTGGAGGGGAAGCTAATGAAGGAGCAGCGCGTTGCTCAGCTCTGCAGCTCTTCGCAGCAGTGGTGCACCGACAGGCCCGCGCTGCGAGGCCTGTGTCAACTAGTCGCCCTCTTTCACGAAAGCTTGGTGGTGTTCCCTCCTGGGACCCTCTGTGGGGCCTGGCTGGGAAGATGAGAAGGCCTGAGGCTGTCGTCTCTTTTACAAATACCGGCTCCTCATCGTTCCCCACTTGTTTCCCTCTGCTTTCTCGCCCAGCTCCCGGGCTTGGGTCATAGCAGCTAAGTGCATTAAGATTCCCCCCAGGCACCTCTTCCACCTTTGGTGGAGGCTACAGGGAGAAAGAGGCCAGAGTGTGGATACCGACGGATGCAGAGCAGACCACCTCTCCTGCCTTCAGGGTCAGGTGGAGCGGTCCTCAACACGGAAGGACCCCTTTTTCTGTTCCTGTAGGGCCTTCTTTTTGAGCTTGAATTTACTTTCAGAATCGCCTGGAATCCCTGGGTTAACTACTTACTCTTCCCCTACAATGCTGTATGCACTCAATACACGACACAGTAATTTCAAGGTGTCTCAGAGTCCGGACGACTATTCAGAGGGAAAGGACTGCCTTTCTCCTTGAGACAGCAGTTTAGACCTTTAGAGCCGGTGGCTCCTTCTTGGCTTCTCAAATTTGGCTCCAGGTTTCTTAGGAAAGTTTCTCTTCTGTTCAGAAAGATGAAGTTTGGTAAGAGTGGGTGTAAAGGAGAGGAGAGAAGCGACCTGGGCAGAGACTCTCTCCCAGTAGGCCCAGCTCCCAGAAGCTGGGCAGGACTGGAAAGCTGAGCTTCCAGAGGCTGGGCTGGGCAGCACCGATGTCGCTAACATGCTGGGTCCCAATGAGCTGATGGATGGGCTTGTCAGGAGAGCTGTGTGCGCTGAGCATTTACCTCGCTAAACTGAAATTACTGTCTTTTCAGGAGCTAATTTGTGTAACTCCCATGGAGGGGCCTGGAGGGGGTTTGATGAGGCATAAAATGATGATTAATGAATTTATTGGCCGCTGCTCATCAAGCTAGGTCTCAGAGCTTGCGTACACATCGGAAGCCTGGTGGAGGCGCTCAACCCAGCTGGGATTCTGCCTCTGGGTTCCAGCGCCTACAAAGGTTTTCCCACGTGCCCAGAGTTGGATATGTGGCTTCTCTTTCACTCAGGATGCTTCCTGTGGGCGGTCTTGGACCCCAGATTCAGAAGTGGAGATGGAATCTGGAGATTCTGGAAGAGGAGAGCGGGTTTTAGCTGCCCGCCATCGCCCCCTGCGGGCAGGATTCTCAAGCCTGGGACAGGGCTGGGCCTGATGCAGGAGGACACAGGTTGGCAGAAGCCTCTGGGATTTCTAGGTGGTGACTTATGGAGCCTGAGATAACTTGGAGCTGTGAGCATGGATTGTGTTCCGGATATGTCATAGCTACTGGGTGGCTCCTTGGGCAGAGATGACTCGGAACTGTCTTTCTAAGCCCTCTTTGGGCAGTTTCAATAACCAGTCTGAACCTGATGTTCTTAGCTGTGAAAGGGAACTGAAACGTCCCCCTCAAGGAAGAGGTGGGGGACATAGTGCATGGCACGTGTCCTTCAGTATAGCTATTAAGGTATACTCTCTTAGAGACTCACTGCAGACATTATTTCAGGCCTGGGATGAAGGCAGAGGAGGCAGAGAGGCAGGATCCTGTCTGCATAGCTCCTCCTTCTTGTCAGTCCTCTCCTCTTCACCTGCCTAGTGGGCGAGCCGGAACTTGGGAAACTTTGCTGGGTCAGACCTACCAGTGAAATGCTGAACTGACCTGGGAAACCGGGACAGGAACTGCCTGTGTCTCCTTCACTGCTGCCCCAGGCTGTTTCCAGAGCTTCCAGCGTCCTTGACCAGGCAGTCCTTCATCTATAGGCACCTACATTTTGGAATATGGCCACAAGAACCTTTGGGCTACTTCCTTTGGTCCCAATCAAGAATCTGCAGCCTCTAAGGCTTCTGAGTTTATCTCAGATTCTTTTCTCAGAATTCAATGTCTTCACCACCTTCCTTGCGCCCATTTCCAGTCTGTCTTCTAGTCTTCTAGTTGCTTCCACTCTTACTTCCAAGACATCCACCTTCTTGGAAGAGGAGTCAAATCTGGGCATTGACTCCTCCGGGGTATTCTTAAGGTGGTTTCCTTGTTAATGTGGGTCGACTTCAACTCTGCTGTCCTGCTAACTGAGTATCTGCTGTGAGCAAAACAAACAAAGCTCTACCCTCCTCACACATTACTTCAGAGGGCCAGACAGTAGCTCAGCAAGTGAGCCACCAAGACTTTATATGGTATGTGTGCAATAAGGGTTATAGGGCAAATGAGGAGGGTAAGGAATGGACTCTTAAAGTGAAGGAGCCCAGTGAGCACCTTTGGAGGTGGTCATGTGACAAGAAATCTAAAAGATGCTAGGGAGCCTACCCAGCAAAGATCTTGAGGAAAGAAGAGTTCACAGCACAAAGAATATAAAATGCCAAACCTTCTGAGGGGGAACGGGTTTGGGGGGGGAGATCTTTGTGCAAGGAGAGTGACAGGGCCCAAGCCAGTGCAATTGACATGGGGCCTTGTAGGTCCAATGAGATCTTTGGTGCTGGTGATGAAAGACAGATGGTGTGGTGGGTCCTGAGTATCTAACTCATTTATGTAAGCTTTTTGGTGTGTGGCCTGAGCTTCTAGGAGGATGATTAGAAATAAGAACACCTTAGGAGGCCAATAGAGACTCCTGAGGGAAAAGTACACCTAGGACCAATATAGTAGCTACATCCAGGAAGAAAGTAAAGTCTCCTCTCCAAGGAAGGAAAGAAATTTCTTTTTTTCAGATAGAAGAAAGCCAGATATTCTTTGACAAGACACCCAAGCTGTTGGACAAATGGTTCTCATGGATGTGTAGGGAAGTTGTGATAAAAATCTCAAATGCCCATGACCATGGATGATTCCAGAGTGGACACTCCTGTCTCAAAGGCACAGATGTTAGCATGTCATGATTACAGCTACCCTTTGGTTCACCCACCCATCCCCACCCCATCCCTAGCTCTGAGAATCTGAGGTTTGGAAAAGGAGAATGGCTTGTCTCAAGATCATGAAGTGAGCTCATACCTAGGCAGTGACAAATTCCAGATCCACATCTCCTAACTCCTGGCTCGATTCTGCCCTGCCTCACCCAAGTTAAGTTCTTCAGAATATCTGTATTTTAACAGAGAATTCTCAGAAACAAAATGTCTTAAGAGAGAGGAATGAATTCATAATGGTGGAATCTCAGACACTGTGACAAGCTGTCAAGGGAGATATTTTTAGGCTGGGCCTGGAAACATCTTAGCCTTCCTCAAACGCTGCTGGCTGAGGACTGCTTCCTTAACACTTCATGTGTGAAGTACAGATGAGGGAAAAGCCAGGATGTGCCATCTCTCCCAGAGACTCGACAACAAGGGGGGACCTGGGCTGTTAGCAGCCAAGTCGTTGTCTGTCCTGAGTAATTGCTATCTGATTGGATATGCTCATTTCTCCACCCTGAAGTACCTTCTGTCTGCCTACAATTTTCTCATATAGTAGAAGCAAAAATTAATATTCCTTTGCCCATCATCTTACAGAGTGAATTCCACTAAACAAAGGTTTGAACTGGGCCGGGCTGTGAGTTAGCAGTCTTTCAGGCATTTGTTTGCATTTCTTGTTTTGACATCTCAGCTTGACTGTCTTTTCTCATCGCCTTTCTGACTTCTGTGAGATTATATATATATATATATATATATATATGTGCGTATATATATATATATATATATATATATATATATATATGGTCGCCAGCTTGGGAATTTGTTTTATTCTGCAAATTATCATTTCTTTGTCCCCCAAGGGAACCCACAGGCCCTTAGGAACAATGTCTCAACATCTTTCACCTAGATTCAAGCATCTATTGGCCCCTAGATTCTAAATGCCTTCACAGTTCCAAAATGTTCCAAACATCTTCCCAGATAACAGGGTTTGACATCAGACTCATTACCCAGTTGTTCATAAGACATCTTTTTAGATCCAAACCACAGGAGTTCTTACTGTGGTTTTTTTGTGTTTTTTTGTTTTGTTTTGTTTTGTTTTTTGTCCTGTATTTGTATTGAGCATCTAAGTCTAGACCCTGTGGTGGTGGTAGGCTCTTTTCAAATACTCATGTGTGCAGTGCCTGACACTGGCAGATGAGGAGCAATTTATGGATCCCATGAGTTGACTCAGGACTGCTCAGAGAAAAGGGCTCATTTAAATCACTACTACCTCTTGGCTTTCATGAAGAGTGTGGCAGATAACATATAGGCTTGCTTCCTTTTGGTGAACGGAGTTATCTTTCCTCTCTATATTCTTTCTTCTTTTCTTTCAAAGGATTTATTGGTGGTTTGCAGAGATATAGTTCACCAGGGAGGAAAAGGTATAACACCTGGAGTGGTATTGGGCTGTGGCAGTAGGGCCATGGGGGTGCTTGCTCACATCAATAAAGATCAGGAAGCAGAGAGAGGTGGATGCTGATGCTATCTATCAGTCACTGTCTCTTGTCTCTTCAGTTCTTTTAGTTGATCCTTTGATTTCCTTTTGTTGTGTTTTTATTTTGTTTGTTTTTTTGTTTCTTGGTTTGGTAGGAAGGAAGGCCATCTGAGAAAGCCCTTTCTTGGCTCAAGGCTCCTCAAAGCTGATTCCAGCTCCACTTTCACCTTCTAAATCTAAGTCATGGCCCACTCTTTGTTGAGACTAGTGTTTATATACTCAGTTGCTTCATATTTTGCAATAATTTTGTACTAATGTAGTAATTTTGAGAGAAATATTTTCATGGTTATTGTGATAGTGCAGATGACAATGACAAAAAGAGAATCTAGATGCATTTGCTCCCTCCCTGGATCCTAAGGAAGTCAGTGGCTTTCAGGGTCTCCGACAGTTCCTATTTCTTCTGCTTAGAATGTTTCCCACCTGGCTGGAGAGATGGCTCAGAGGTTAAGAGCACTGACTGTTCTTCCAGCGGTCCTGAGTTCAATTCCCAGCAACCACAAAGATGGCTCACAACCATCTATGATGACATCTGGTGCCCTCTTCTGTACACTGTATACATAATAAATAAATAAATAAATCTTTTTTTTTTTTTTTTAAAGAATGTTGTCCTCCAAGTTAGATAGCTATCTTTCGGGAAAGCATGAAATCATCTTATGATGTATGAGCTTGTTGTTGATGTTTGGCTTGTGTGTATGTACTTCTCTTTTTCTCTCTGGGGTGTGTGTGTGTGTGTGTGTGTGTGTGTGTGTGTGTGTGTGTTCTCTTTAAGCTTGAAACAGAGTTGTATCTGTTCTTTAAGCTGACTTGTAACTTCTGGGTTCCAGATGGGACTTAAGGCCTGCTGCTATCCCAAGCCACCAGGCAGGCTGTTATAACACTTTGGGAAAGATTACCAGCTTCTTTTCAGGTGTGCAAACTGAGGGCTGGAGAAGTGAAGATTCCTACTAACATCTCACAGCCAGTGGGTAGCAGGTGCCAGAGCCTCATGATCTGCTGCCACTGTCCTCTGTCAAGTTTTGAGGGCCCTTTCCTTCCTTCCTTTTTAAATTTTTTTCTTTTAATTTCTTTTTTTTTTAAGATTGTTTTTCGGTTTCTTTTTACTGTGTGAATGGCTTGGTTTCATCCCTATCTGTGTACCACTCACATTCCTGTTGCCCATGAAGGTCAGAAAAGGGTTTTGGATCCTCTGGAACTGGAGTTACAGGCAGTTGTGAGCCACCACAGGAGCTTAGAGAATTGTACCTGAGTCCTCTGGAAGAGCAGCCAGGGCTCTTAACTGAGAAATCATCTCTCCAGCCCTGGGAATACCCCCAACCTCACCCCAGGATAAGGTTGTGAAGATCCAGGACTAGACAGAAGAATTTATGACCTGCTTATGAGGATCTTGAGTACCTCTTGCTCTTTTGGGCTATGATGTCACTTTGTTCTGCTGTCTAAAACCTTTGGAGGTGAAAAGCCTTGACCCTATTTTGCTTTTTACAGTCAAGGGTGGAGGAGAGACAGGACCTACATCTCCACCTTTGAGCAAAACATGTGGAAGTAGTGGAGTTGGTAGTTCTGGGGACCCAAGGGCGGGTCCCAGTGCATGGCTGCCATCTCCTTTCAAGAGGGTCTGCCTGCAAGTATCTCCATGCTTTCAAGAGCTAACTGCTCACAAGTGAGGCAACCACTGCAGTGACAAAGGGACCTTGATTAGTGAGGTGGTTTTAAAAAAAAATGGCCACCATAGGCCCATAGAGAGTGTCATTATTGGGGGGTGTGGCCTTGTTGGAGGAAGTGTGTTACTGGGAATGGGCTTTGATGTCTGAGATGCTCAAGTGACACCCAATGTGACACTCAATTCCAGCTGCCAGAGGATCCAGATGCAGAACTCTCAGCTATCTCTCAAGCATTATGTCTGCCTGCATGATGCCATGCTTTCTGCCATGATGGTAATGAACCAAAGCTCTGAACTGTAAGCCAGCCTCAATTAAAATATTTTTCTTTATAAGAGTTGCTGTGGTCATGTCATCTTTTCGCAGCAATAAAACCCTAAATCAGACAGTTAGTGTTCCCAAGTGAAGGACACTGGGTACCGAACTCTAATGTCACTTAAGTCAATGCCTTTACCCTACCCCACTCTTCTCCCCGCACGGGTGACCAGGTACATCTTGCACTAAGCACCTGTAGTAAGTCATGTCTTCCATTGGTTTTACTGCCTCCCCTCAACTAAGCATGAAGAACCCTCTAGCTCTAAGTCACACACCCAACTTCTGAACATACAACTTCAGCCCAAGCAACCATGTGCAACTCCAAAATGTTCCCAACAGAAGCCACCATCCTAACATCAGATCAGCTCCTTCTCTCATCCTCACTCAGCTTCTGATAAAAACACAGGGATCTATCTTTCTTCATACCTCCTTCAAGTTCATTCTCAAGTCTTCGGTATCCTGCTACTTCTGGCAATGTTCTCCTCCCTATGGTTTCCTTGACCAGTGGCCATTGCAGCACCAGCTTAGAGCCCATAGCTTGCTGTCCTGGGTACTCATCACAGACTGATGGTAATGAAAACAAATCCTTAGATCCCAGGCCAGTGTGGTCTCTGAATATGCTCATGAATTCAGGAGCCAGACTGAGGTGTGTTCAAGTTCCAGTACCTGCCCTTTGTTGTTTGAAGGACACTAGTAATTCCGGGCAAAATATTCAAAGGTGTGGACGGAGAGGCCCAGAGAACCACAAAGCCTTTCTGCCCATCTGGTCTCCTTCTCCATGGGGGCCACTCACCAGTTATGGGGTTCATGCTGGATTCCTCTGACCATCTGAACATCACTATCCTCATCAGTAAGATTGTGTGTGTGTGTGTGTGTGTGTGTGTGTATGTGAACACCTCTAGTGGTAAGTGACACAAGGCATACAAGCTTTGTAACAAATATTGGCTGGGATCATGACTACCCACCAGGGATGACATTTTAGAGTGAAGGATGGCTGAGACTTTCTCACACTGTGCACCCTGTCTTCTTTTTCTTTGTCGCCTCACATCTTTCTGCTGACCTACCATGGCTCAGTGGTTAAGAGCTCTGACTGCTCTTCCAGAGGACCTGAGCTCAATTCCCAGCATCCACATGGCAACTAACAGCTCTCTGTAATTCCAAGATCTCACACCCTTACACAGTTATACATGCAGGCAAAACACCAATTCACATAAAATAAAAATAAATATATATTTGAAAAAGATGTCCTGAGTTTAAAGCAAAAATGAGAAATGTATTTTAAGAAATCCTCCTTAGAACATTATTTCATTACTCACACTGCTTGCTGACTCATCTGTCCCTTGGTAACTGAGTCTTTCTGTACCAATAACTTTAATTACATCAATCACCCATGCCCCAAACAGCTGAATAATGAAAACTCCCAGAGGTGACACCATGAACTTCTGTCACACAAGCAGAGACTTGTGGCTCTCTTTCTCCATCTAGAACAGCACTCAGAACTTCAAACGGGAGGCATATGTTTAGCTTTTACAATTTACTACCTGTCAGTCTAGCTCCTTATCTATCTGTCACTAACAATCTTCATCATGGGAGGAAATGACTATCCATAACTTCTTGAATTCAGTCAAATCTTTTCATCTTGTGACATTTCTAAATCATGAGTCCTAAGTCTGCCCCGAGGGTTAAATACGAAACACACAAAAGATCCAACACCCATTCTTTTACTGAAAGCTGCTAATTGCACCATTCAAGAGGTAAGATGTTACCTAAACAATTATCTTGTTAGCAGTAATAATAGCTACCTTATTAAGCACTTCATACATGCCAATTATCATAGGAGAGGATGTCAGAAGGATCTCAGCAAATCCCGGTGCAGTTAGTGTTCCCATTTTACAGATAAAGAAATGAAGGCTCCACAGGAGGGCGTATCTGAAGGGAGTCTGACAATGTCCCACTCTCATTTTCTGCCTGGAGGCAGACCCAGGAAAGAGTGATGGGCCACTTTAAGGAGGAGCTATCTGTTTTCCTGGCTCGCAGACTGGAAGAGAGTAGAATAAGGAATTTACTAAGCTTGAAATTTATGCAACTCTGAAAGCAAACAGTGCTCACCAACCGTTTGATAGGTGAGAGGTGGGGGATGTGCAAAGGTTGGGTATCTTACAGAGCCCCACTCCAAAGGGCGCCCTCTTTCTGTCTCCTCCAAGTTCTGAGCCTCTCACCACAGACTGGATCATTATCCTATTAATCATTATGCGGGCCTGCAGAGGAGCCACAGAAGGATGGAGAGCACTGCAGTAACAAAAACCCACGCTTTAAGAAAACTCAGCATTTCTGTTTGTCATTCGAAGCCTTTTATTGACTTGACTCAGGCTCCAGTGCAGGCCCACGTCTCAGGCCTTCTCCTGGCACGTTGTGTTGGAGTTGCATTGCCTACACACTCATTTTCCCCCAGGCAAGCTTCCTCTGCCTCAAACTGTGGGCCCAAGTAAACACATCCCTGGTTGTTTTTATTGTATATTTTGTCACAGTCACAGAAAAAGTAATCAGTAAAACCTTGGGTTCCCTGACACTCGTGTTTTCCACCCTAGAATGAGACACACTCATAGTGTTAAGAATATGTTTTATTTCCAGGATAGGGTCTTGATGTTGAAGCCCAGACTGGCCTTGGACTCATGAGCCTCCCGTAGGTTCAGCCTCCTGAGTGCTGGAAATAATAGGTGAATCCCACCACACCTGGCTTTGGGGGGGCACCTTAAAGTCAGCGTGTCATTCACTGTCTCATAGGACCACTGTGAAGATTCAAGGTGATTGTTGCAGGCAGTTTCATGGGCCTCTTAAGGAACAAACTGGAGTAGATGGCCCAGACCTCACCTGGGAGAACCAGCAATGGCTGCACCTTGGCCAGTCAGGACTGTCAATTGATCTCAGGTCGTCTCCTTCCTCCCCTTTCTCTAAGGGATGCCTCCTTTTGTTTGGGGTGACAATATGCCCAGCCACAGAGAATAAACTACTTATATTCAAACAAGTTATGATGATTCCATGTCTCTTTGCAAGAGGATCAATTTCCAAGAGTTTCTTGCACTCATGAGCTGCGGGACCCATTCTGGCCAGGTGCATATGAAGAGAAGCCTTCGGCCTTTCTGAACCACAGGCTGGTAAAATGACTAGGGGGACCCTAGAGCAGCCATGCTAAGCCTGAAATGGAAGTTCCTCTTTTTCTGTTTTAACTTCCCATGTTATTATAGTTTCCCTGCCTAAAACATTTAATGGCTCTCAATAGCCCCCAGAGATTGTTTCCCAACAGCCATATAATGAGTGAGGTAGCATTGATCCTATTGAAAGGAGGAGAAGGAGAAGACACAGAATGCCACTCTGGCTTTCACAGGCAGCTCAGGAAACAAGTCTACAAAACAATCCGTAGAAAACCACCAGGTCAGAGCAGTGGATATAGGGCAGTTTATTTGTTTGATTTTTCTTCTTCAACCAATACCCAGATTCCATATTTTTTGTCAACTTTTTATTATTATTTTTATGTGAATTGGTGTTTTGCCTGCATGTATAACTGTGTAAGGGTATCAGATCTTGGAGTTGCAGGCAGTTGTTAGCTGCCATATGGATGCTGGGAATCGAATTCAGGTCTTCCAGAAGAACAGTCAGTGCTCTTAACTGATGAGCCATCTCTCCAGCCCTGAGCCCCCCATTCCATCTTAGACTCCAATTTCCTCTCTGCACACACTTCTCTCCTCCCCTGGATCCATATACTTTGGGTGCTGTTAATTTAATTCCAGGTCCAAGGTGAAATAAGTCACTGAGGCATAGCCAACTCCTTGTCCTTTGAAAACAGAGACTGGCCTGGGGGAAATCCAGGCTTACAAACTGTTACTAAAATTGAAGAGAAGTAGAGGATTCCACATCTCCCAGCCTACTACACCCCACTGGGCTTGAAGGTCAGAATTGTGACAATTGAGAATGACATTTCAGTGGAAGACAACAGAGCTGAAACGTGGAAGGAGATCAGATCTTAGAGGCTTTGACCCTTTGCATTAAGCTTTGCTGAACACTGCTGGGACCACTGCTGGACTTTTGGTGGAGGGAACCAGTATTTATGTTTATTTAAGTAGCTAACTTTCACTTTTTATTGCTTGGAATCGAAGAGTCCCAGCGATGATCAGTTCTCCTGCAGACTAGGACCGTCAGAGAGATAGATATCCAGGCATCCAGGTTGTCTTCCCAGGTGGATTCACTTTTGAACATAAGATACAGAGAAGCAAAAGTGTTGCTTCCAGTGAGACACTAATACATGGCACAGTTTCCCTCCACTCTGTTTCTGGTGAAAGTAGCTACAGACAGACATTGTGTGTGTGCTGTGAGATGGTGACCTCTGCTAACCTTTAATGGATGTATACCAGGAGGGAGAAGCAAACACTTGTTGTTGGAAGCCATTGAGACATTCGGTCATTTGTTACAGTATCAAACCTTAGAGACACTCAGTTTTTATTTTCAGCCCCCTCTCCTGCCCTTTCTCTTTTCCATCATCTTCCTCCTTATCCCTCTCTCCCTCCCCACCCCTCTTCTCCCTCTACTCTGCTCTCTTGCTTCCTTGCTCTGCCCGTTATAATCATTTCTTAACTTCTTTCTGTCAACAGATCATTAACAGCCTTCTCTGATTGCGCACCCCCTGCCTTCCCAGCAAAACCCAAGCAGGCATTGGCAGGAGATAGCCAGCCTGCCCCAGCAAAGTTGTACCCCTGGCATCTTCGCCGGTGCCAATCAATTACAGCTGTCAATCATTCATTCTCACCAGTACCAGTCCCGGCAGGCCAACTTCCCAATCATATGACTAGACTCACGGTGTTCCAGTTCTGGAAGAAAATCCTCTTCAGAAACTCCTAGTCGTTATCTTCTAAAAATCCACGGGATTCTGAAATGTGTAGTGTGGTGTTAACAGCACATTGTTCTTCTAAGACAAAACATGAGCAATGGAAAAAATCTTCAGCTTTGGCTGTTAATGAGCCAATTCTGGAGTTGATGAGCTCCCGAGGCCAATGGCCTGCATGCTCCCATACCCCTTGCTGTATCTAGCTAGATGCTGGCCCACAGCATTGGAAAAGATTACATTTCTTTTGAAAACACAAAAGTAAAAATGAGTCATTGCTGAAGCTCAGATGTGCTTCATCAGCACTCTATAGGACATTTCTAAGTGTGGGGGTCTTGAAGTATGTCCTCTGTGGGGGTGGTGGGGGCTACAGGGACCATTATAGCCTCATACCTTCTACATTCAGCCCCAGCTAATTGTTACCGTACAGGAATGTGGACATAATGTTGCCAGCCCCCCAACCTCTGTCCCCACGGGAAACTTGGAATCTATATACATTTCCAATTATATCATATTTTCTCTGAATCATCATGAGGTTCCAGCTCCGTTGTTATGGTTTGGATATGATGTGCCGCTCCCCCACCCCCAAGGCTCTTGTATTAAAGGTTGATCCCTGGCTAATAATGCAGTTTAGAGAGGCCGTGGAAACTCTTAGGGAACCTGACTGAAAAGAGGTCATTGTATGCAGATCCTCAGGGGCTTTCTTTCCCTTTCCTGATGCAGTCTCTGCCTCCTGTACAGGGAAGTGAGGAAGCTCACGTGTTGCATACGCCTCAGTCACACACTCCCACCACCATGAAGTTCTGCCCAATCACACAGGCCTGAGTAATCATGGACTGAAACCCCCTGAAATGTCCAGTCCAAATGGACCTTTCCTCACTTTAGCTCTTCCTGTCATGAATATCATCCTGGTGATAAGAAAGGTGTTGGATGGAGACAGCCACAGTTATAGGAAACGCAGCACAACCTACGACACACAGGGGCTCTCATTTTCTCCCATCATGTACCCACCATGTCCATTCCACAGATTAGGAAAGACAGGCTCACAAAGATAAAGTGAGTGTCTTACCCAAAGCCACTTTTTGAAACTTGAACTAACTAACAGTCAGTAGCTGTCTCCTATAGCTCCAATAGGTGACATGTAGGCTGACTGTGTGGGAAGAAATCACACCAATTTCTGTGGTACAGGCCAGTGGTGGGAACGACCTCCAAGCCAAGGACTACCTTCCCCATTGGCCCTTCCTTCCAATTCTGATTCCCTGTGACTGGGTGGTGAGGAGGGATGCAGCCTGCTAAGTCCCTTAGCTTTGTGGTAGAGCTCTCGCCTAGTATGTGCAAGACTCTGAGCTCAGTCTGCATTAGGGAAAGAGAAGAGGGAGAAAGAGAGGGAAAGGAGGAGGTAGAGTGGGGTGGATAAAGGGAGGGAGGAGAGAGAAGGGGATTTACAGGAAGTGATGGTGTTCTATCTCACTACCATGTTCTCCCTTCATACCTTGCTATCACCAAGTCCTGCCATCTTGGAAACAACACATGGAAAAATCAAAGGACCACGAGATGGAACACACCTGGTTCCTTTAGTCTTCACGTGGAGATGTTCTCCCTCCTCTGAGCTCCATTTCTGGCTTGACATCGAAGACAGACAAACTTCCAGTGTTGTAGAGCTTTTTGTTATCCATGTTCATCCTTGGGCCTTGTAGCAGCAACTTAACCAATCCAAACACTAGTGTGTTATGAAAAACAACTTTTCTTTTCCACCAGTAGGAGAAGCTTGTAATGAGCCCTCATTTTTCGGATCTGGTGGGTCTCTGATGAGAACATGATGCTGATAGTGTTTAATTTCTAGTAATGGGGTGAGGGGACCCTGAATGACCACCACGTTTGCTCTCCATCTCACACTTGGCTTTCAAGGAGGCCTTGTTCATTCTTTGGCAGAGGTGAGTACCCCACCATTCAGCCCCTGGAGAGAGACAACAGGCAGAGCAAGTGTTTAGCCTGTGGAGGCCACACACCCTCTACCAAGACAGGAGTCAACACATTTGGGAACATCAAAGACAGTTCAATATCTTTAGCATAAGGAGATTAACATTTACAAAGGTTTACCCTTCAGCCTGTTCCTGGGAATTGGCAGATATAGCCAGAAGGGACAATTAACATCACCCATCTGCCCTGGGGTCTTCTGGCATTTTCTATTAGATTATCTTTTCTTTTTTTCTGAGATGGCTTCACTGCTTAGTCCAGGCTGGCCTGGAAATGGTGGTCCTCCTGACTCAGTTCTCTGAGTACTGGAACTACAGGCATGTACCTCCACGCTCAGGCCTCCCCTTAGATTTTCTTTTGAGCCTTATTAATTTGGGGTGCAGGAAATAGGCAGTGATGGTCTTAGTTTTGAGCAAGCATCCTGTACAAACGGACACAAAGCACTGCACAGGGCATAGTGGCATGAGTCAGCGGGGAGGAACCTGTACCAGGTACTGCTACTCAGAGCAGGGAGGGCTGTAGAGACACACCTAGCTTCTTCCAGCCATAGTCAGTGCCTTCCTATGCGGGCCCATCAGCACAGAAGCATAGAGGAAGGTGATGCACGGGCTTGTCTGCAGCAAGAGGCCAATAGTTCCTTGCTACATGCCAAGTACCAGCAGCATAGGCAGTGGATAGGGACCAAAATCCCTCCCAGCTGTTGGAAACCATAGCCTATTCAGAGATAATTGGCAATTAGTTAAACAACTTCTGTTTAGAACATGCCTTCTCCCCACCCTCCAAGACAGCTGTGTTTAAAAGGAGGTGGGGCTTCTTCTGAATATGAAACCCAATCTTCCAGTTCATAAAGCACCATAGAACTTGGGGGAGCCAATGAGTTCAGGAGCAGAAAGCTGTCCAGAGAGTGGTATCTCTTTCTAAAAGGCCCCACTTCCCTTCTCTGACATGAGTCACACAGGGGTCAAGACTACAGACTCTGGGGGTAGACAAATCCAGGTATGAGCACCTGCTAGGCCGCTTCCAGGTTGTGGGAACTGGGGGCCTGTGGCTTTGACTCTGTGAATCTCAGTGTGTATGGAAAAAAATCTGGAGACTGAGCATAGGGCTGGACCACAGTGCCCCCAGAGTGTTGACTCACAAGAGCTCAGGCTTATTTAAGCTTAGATCCCTAACAAGGCTCTCTCATTGCCCCCTACGATTTATCTCTAACCTCCTGCTTCAAATTGGTCCTCATCCCATATTCCCTGTGGCCTAACAGCCAAGAAAATCTGATGCCCAAGGTCTCAGTTTCTTAATCTGAAAAATGTGCTCCATGAAACAGTCTTCCTTATGGGCTTGTCAATCACTCTAGGCTAGGCCTTGGAAGATCCTTTTTCTGTACCTTTGGTCTACAGTCCCCTCAGCTAGGACATTTGTCTGTCTTCTCACCTCCACCTGGAGATCTTACTGAACCCTCCAGGTCAGGTCACAATGCCACCAGGAAAACCTCCTGGGAATAGTTTTATTTTCTGTTGTAAAATAGCTCCAGAGTCAAACAGGAGTGCCCTTTTGGTTTAACCAGAACCAAGCTTTTTAGAAATAGAAAGTGTCTTGTGTGTGGGTGGAGGGAGAGAGGGAGAGAGTAAGGGTTGATTCCCAGCCTCTTTTATAGATCTAAGCCTATACCCACTTGTGGGACATTTACTTGGGATGAGTAACTGCTGCCCCCTGCAGGCAGGGCAGCGATTAGAGGTGTCCTGACTCCTATATTTTTGTGATTGATTGACCCACTCAAGCAAAGCAGATTGACTGAGACCCAGTTTCCCATTCTCCTGTCCTCTTCACCAGCCTCACTTCATCCCCTTCCTTATTTATTTATTTTTTTTTTACAGTTGAAAGTGTTATGTTAGGGTTATGTTAACCTACCTTATGTTAGAGTTATCAATTATCAATAATCAAATTGTATCAGTGTCCATCTTCATTTCCCCTGCTGGACTGAGATCCTTGAAGACTGAACTCCAATTGATCTGTAAAGCCCAAAGGGGCTAGTCCAAAATCTGGGAAGGAAAAAAATCTTTCATGCATATAAATGGTCCTCTAAAGAGCTGTGAGTGGGTGACTGGATGAAATGATAGGCATGTGCATCTGTTCAGCTGCCACTGTGTGCTAGGTAGGGTATCAAGTACTTTCTAGGTCAATTGAATGATTAATTTAACTAGAATGAATGCATATAGAAGTAAGTGGGCATGGGCGTTTCCTTGAGCTTGGTCTTAGCTCAAGACTGGTGACTTTTTCTTTCTAGGAAATAGGGATACAAAATGTCAGTTCTGAGTCCTGAGAGCTTTGAGGGCTAATGCAAGCATTGGGCATTAGTCTCAGCAAAGGTCACACAGTGAACCTGGAGAAGATTGTTAAAGCTGTCAGTTGTCCCAAGAGCTGCCTTATCGCTTATTGGAACCCTAAGACCTATAAGCAGAGGTCACTATAGCAGCAACCTGAACTGACTGCTCGGTTTCCCCAAGCATCCATGGGAGTGCCTGCCTGCTCTGGTGAGGCTCATTCCATGGGCATCAAGAGACATTTATTTCCTAATCTGCTTTCTATTGTGATAAACACCATGGCCAAAAGCAACTTGGGGAGGAAAGAGTTTGTTTCATCTTACAGCTCACAGTCCACTGAGGGAAGCCAATGCAGAAACTGGCGACAAGAACCTGGAGGCAGGAACTGAAGCAGAGGGCATGGAGGAGAGAGTGCTGCTTACTGGCTTGCTCCTTGTGGTGGTTTTGGATGAGATTGGCCCCCAAAGGCTCAGATGCTAAATACTTGGTTCCCAGTTGGTGGAACTGTTTGAGGAGCATTAGGAGGTTTGGGCTTGTTAGAGAAAGTATGCCACTTGGAGTAGGCTTTGAAATTTCAGAAAACTCATTATTCCCAGTGTGCGCTCTGCTTCCTACTTACAGATTGAAATGTGATCTTCCAGCTGTTGCTGCTGTAATGCCTTTGCTCTGCCACCATGGAACTTAAGAAACCATAGACCCGAATTAGACACATCCCCTTATAAGTTGCTTTGATAATGGTGTCTTATCACAGCCATAAAAAGTAACCAAGATACCTCCTTAGCTTCTTCATCCTGCTTTCTCATACACTCCAGGACCACATGGCCAGGAGTGGCACCACCACAGTAGTCTTGGCCCTTAAACATCAAATATTAATTAAGAAAATGCCCCCTAAACTTGCCGATAGGTCATTTTGAAGGAAATATTTTCTCAATTGACGTTCCCTCTTTCCAGATACCTCTAGTTTGTGTCTAGTTTACAACTAAGCTAAGCAGTGCAATTCTCTATCTGCCTACCTATTATTTATTTATTATACCCATAGAAGCTAGAGGTTGATTCTAGGTGTCTTTGTATATTACAATGCACCCAAAATTTTAAAACATTTATATACTTATTTGCACATGCATGTGTGCAGGCATGTATGTCTGTGTGTGTGCGTGTGTGTTTAGTCTACAGACAACTTGCAGAAGTCAGTTCTCTCTGTCCACCATGGAGATTCCAGGGATCAGAATTAGGTCATTGTGTCTGGTTGCAAGCACCCTTACTGCTGAGCCATTTTGCCTCCCCTCTCTACCTGATGGGACAAATCTCTCAGTAAATCTGGAGCTCGAGGCTAACCTGGCTTCCAGTGAGCCTGTCTCCTCCATCTGCTCAGCCCTGGGATTGCAGATGCTCATCTCCATGCGTGGCTTTTTCCATGGGTGCTGGGGCTGAACTCAGATGCCCTTTTTGTAAGCACTTCATCCATGGAGCCTCTCCTTCAGCTGTAAACAGGACTTTGAAAATGGCAGTAGCAAGGATAGTTGCACCAGCTGGTTTCATAACATCTAGAGTTTCAAAGTATACTTCTTTGGACATTATCTACTTTTCTTTACATGGTAGTATTGGGGATTGAACCCAGGAACTCATGAATACTTTCAAGTGTTTTATCACTGAGTCACATACTCTAGCTTATGCCTCATTATCTACTTCCATCTTGAATTTTTTCCCATTTCTCCCTTGCTTCCTAACAAGGTATATAAAATGTGCATCACTTCAAAAGCCCATTTCACAGAGGAGAAAATATTGAAGTACCAATGGTAGCGAGGACTGGCCCCAGGACATAGTGCAAGGCAGAGGTAATACCCGGGATGATCGGCCTAGATGTTAATTTCAATGCTTTTTACAGGAAAAACAAACCAGCACTGACTGACTGTGAGTTTGATGTGTATAGAGAGAAGATGCCACTGTGTGTGGAGCTAGGGTGACACGTGGCAGGCAGTACATGGGAGAGACCTAACTAGACAGGGGTGGGGAAGATCCTTAGAAGGATGAGGAAGATGGACAGTGGACAAGGATGCGAAGACCTGGGGACAGACTTTCAGATCACCAAAGAACAACAGAAGCACAACCTCTGCACCCGAGAAGCCCGGGCCCAGCTTCCTCACCTCCAGCCACTCCACCTGAGACAACGGATTTCACTTCTCTGACCTCAGTGGGCTCCTCTGTAAGTAGGGACTGAACTTGTCTGATGCAGTAAGATTGTCATGAATATGACAGAGACTAAGCACATTGTGGGACACAAATCAGTCACTTTGATACCTTCAAAGAAAGAGAACAGCTTGTCTTGTCACACAGTGAACAAGGGACAGAGACTGTCTTGTAGATCTCATCTTTTCTTTTTTCTTTTCAGCACTGGGGATGGAACCCAGGTCATCCCCCTGCCAGGCAAGTAAGTGCTCCGGTACTAGGCTCCAGCCTCCAGCTTCCTATTCTTCCTATACACACCACTCAGGGGAGGCAGTCTAGGGATTCCTGATTGAAGAAGCCCAATTCAAAGCTGTGTCCACAGTCACTGTCACAAACAGTAAACCTCAGCAAAGTGCCTGTCAGCCCCAGAGCCTCAGAGGAGACCCAGCTGGAGAAAACATCATGTCCCTCTGCCTCTCCTCCTCAGCTCCTAGGCTGAGGTTGAGTTATGATGCACCCTTGCCTCAAGAAGTCCCCAAGACTACAGGCTACAGCTTAGCGCTCTCAGTCCCAGGCCATCCCCTTAGATATCTCTCTGGAGATAGCTGCTATCTCTACTCTCTTCCTAAACTCCTGCCCCAGCTCTATGTGTCTACCATGGTTCAAAAGCATCCCTGCCTCTGAGGCTGAGAAAAGCCAACCATCGTAGAGCCATCAACAAACGCAATAGAAATTAGAGACGGAAGCAGAGAGGGGCAGATGCATAATTTATGGCATGGTGGTGTGTGAGTGACAGGCAGCAGCAGGAGGCCTCAGCACCTTATCGATCCCTTCACAAACCCGAGAAAGGGCTGTGCTGGGGGCCAGGGCAGGCTTGGAAGGGGCAGGTGGGGGCAAGGCCATTAAGGACGTAGTGCGACCAGGCCAGCTGCTCCGGTGGGTGGGAGGCTTGGGCAGGTGGGGCAAAGATGCACGCCTCCGATCGATGACATGATGTCAAAACATAAAATGCATGCTTTGGCTCTTAAGCCAAATGTGCGTAAGATTTTTAAAAGCATTGATTCAGGATGGATCAATGGAAATTCTGGCATATTTTTCCCCTGTGCAAAAAGGGAGTTGATCACACTTTTCAGCAAAGAGCCCTGCAGGGTTGGCAAGGGTAAATGTTCCGAGGGGGTTCATTCCCCTCTGTCTGGAGAGAAGGGCCAGGAGCCTGTCTCCTGCTTTGCTGTGGTCCAGGTGGAGGACACCAGCTAAGGGTGTAGGCTTTTGGGTCCACCTATGTGAACAGCCACATACAGTGCCTCTAAGGTCCACTTGTGGGCATCCAAAGTTGATGACACTGTCCAATTCTTAAGCAAGTCCTGTCAGCTTTACCTGCAAAGTATGTTCACAGTGTCTTCCCTCATCTTACTATTTCTTTTCCTCCAGTCTGTCTCATTTTCCCTGAGCTCCTGACCTGGCCTCTATGTCCATGGCATTATAGCTGGGGATGCCACGCTGGCCCACTGGGAGCCCCTGTCTCACCCTGAGGAAATTATTCTGCTTTATCTGCTCTACATCCTCTGCCCCTCCCCTAATTCTTTCCATTTGCTCACAGAATGTCCTCACTATGATGCTGGTCCCAAATGTCCAGCCCAGTGTCCAATGCCCCTGTACACTCCATGGCCCTAGGGGATTCTTTGTTTCCCATTCTTATTGTTGTTTAAAGTATTGTTGTGGGTCCTCTTTTATCATCTGCAGTTTTTCTGTAGAATGAGGTCCCACCAGAGCAGAGAATCATTTACCTTGCTCATTGACATGTTTACAGAAGTTAGAATAGGGAGCTGAGGATAATTTGGGTCAGTAAAGTGTTTATCTTGCAAAAAGCAAAGACTTGAGTTCTATTCCCAGAATCTACATTTTTTTTTTTTAATTAAAAAAAAAAAGCCAGTCATGGTAGTTTACACCTGTAATCTCAGCTAGGGAGGAAGAGACTGGTAGATCCCTGGGGCTTACTGGTCAACCAGCCTGGACTACTTGGTAATTTGCAAGACAATGACAGACTCTCAAAAAAAAAAAAAAAAAAAAAAAAAAAAAAAAAAAAAAAAAAAAAAAAAAAAAAAAAAAAAAAAAAAAAAGAAAGGAAAAGGAATGGACGTGGACTGTTTCCATCCTGAGGAACAATATGGATTGTCTTCTGTCCTCTACATCACATAGCTACACACACACACACAGAGAGAGAGAGAGAGAGAGAGAGAGAGAGGAGGGGGAGAGGGAGAGAATGGGGTTCTAATGGTGCTTGGTGTTATTTCAAGAGAAATAGGAGAGAGAGGAAGGAGACCACACCCACAAAGAAATAGCAGCAGACAGGGAAAGCTCCCACGGTGCCCTCCTTAACTCTCAAAGGCAAAGCAAGTCTGCAGACTCTCCCATGGGGGTTCTTCCTAGAGATGTTGAGCCATGCTGCACAATCATGAAGCAAAGCTACTCCTTCCTTGGGGAACAGGCCACCCATCTTTCTGCCAGGTTCTCATGGACCCCCACCCCCTCTTCAGCCTCATTCCTGCCCACAGCTAATAGGCAGGGTGTGATCTGGCTGAGTCCAGGATACACAGAGGACACAGGTAGAAGGCTAGGGCTGGAGATTCCAGGACCCCTGGCTCTTCATCATCACAATTGTTCTTTGTGTTGGTGTGTGTGTCTATGTATGTGTCTCTGTGAGTATCTGTGTGTATATCTGTGTGTGTGTGTGTGTGTGTGTGTGTGTGTTTAAAGGCTAGATTGCAGTCTGCTGCTACTTCTCCCCCGCCTCTCCAGGAGTTGCATGGTGTTTTCGCTGTTCCTTTCTCTTAAGCCTTCACCTGCGTGGTCACACACTAAGATGGAGGTGGAGATGCGGTGGGCAGAGAACTAACAGATAGGCATGGACTAAAATGTTGCCCTACCCAGCAGGCCTGTGACTGAGTCTGGTCCTGTTTCTATCTCTGACCCTCTGCTGGCCCCATCCTAGGAAGCAAAGGGCCTAGAATCATCTTATTTGGCCTGTGCTCAAACAGAAAATTATTTAAATATTTCCCTAAATTATTTATTTATTTTTTTTCTAAAAGCCAGTCTTGTTTCATTGTTATTCATAGAAAAACTCAGTCACCAGCTGGTAGGGGAGGCACACTGGGATACACAGGGCCTGGGGGAGGGGAGGGGATGCTCAGAGTTCGGCCCTCTTCTCAAAGACGTTTTTTTCTTTTCCAATTGCTTCAGCATGTCTCTACCAGGCTTCTCCTCTCAGGCTTCTACTCTATTTTAACTGCGTCTCTCTCTCTCTCTCTCTCTCTCTCTCTCTCTCTCTCTCTCTCTCTCTCTCTCTCTCTCTCTCTCTCTCTCTCTCTCTCTCCTTCTTCTGATTGGCCCCAGCCTGGCTCCCAAAGCTAACCCCTATTGCTTTCAGACAGTGGGATCAGCACTGCCCACAGCAAGATACCCACCTAATACATGATCAGCATCTGAAATTGATCACCCTGGGGTGTCCACTAATGAGACCTCCCCTCTCATACACCTCCAGTCCAGGGTAGGGGATGTGGCCCAGAGGAAGGGAAAGCGGGGAAGGAACATCGCGTTCCAAGTTTTCAGTATCCCAACATTACCAGTGCACACTCAGCTTTCTGTGGTTCAGGGTCTCTAAGGCCCATGTTTCTCCAGACACCCTCCCCTACGCTAGAGTCCATTGCTGCTGTTCCCTAAGGTCTAAAGACCAGGAGCCAGCAGAGAGGCAGAAGAGCCCAAGGACCCTGGAGCCAGACTGGTCCATTTATCAACCATCCTATCTTCAGCTAAATACCTTTCCTGGCCCAGGCTTCCTCATTTGCAACCGGAGAGGGTACCGCCCCCTGCGTGTGTTTATGTAAGGGCTAACACAAAACACCAAGGACAGACATTTCGAGGTGTCCTTTCTCATCTCCACTCTTGGGTTGTACTGGTGCCACCTCTTCCACAGCAAGCCTGTGGGGCAGTGCACACTGGCTCCTAAGGGTCGTGGGTTTTCCTTGGCGAGAGTGGGAGTCATGGGCAGGACCCAGAGAAAGAAGAGCAGAAAGTGTAGCGCCTGAAACAGATGCACATGAGCTAGCAGTCTATGCTTGCTGACCTCCTTTGTGGGGTTCTCTGGGTCTGCATCTTCTGCTTTCCAGAGGTCCTTTGGTAACAACCTGCAACCTTCCTTTGCTCAGTTTCTGGCCTTCTGTGGTCAGCGTGGGTCACTCATGTGTCTGTTCATTGGCTCAGATAACAAGATGGGTCCCCCTTAGATCACTGACTACACAGATAGCACCTGTGTGTCCAGTCAAAAAAGGTGGCCAGTAGCCAGTTGGTTTGCTTTTGGGTCCACCCCCTCTATTTTCTCGTATTCCTGTGAGAGGTAAAGACGAACTACACTTCCCACAATCCTTTACTTTGTTTGCCAGGTCCAGCCAATGGGAGGTCCTGGTGAGAAGCTGCAGGCAGGAAGACAAGAGAAGCCAGTAATTTCCTGGCTCTGGTAATTGAGAGTGGTAGGCCTAGCAGAGTTTGTGTTTGGCCTGCCCTCTTTGTCAATCCCAGGTTTGGCAGGGTGCCTCATTGTACCTGCCTCTGCCTGCAGTGTTTATCACGGCTAAGTGCTGATACTTCCTCCCTGGGCCCCTGCAGTCCCTGGCCTCCCTCTCCTCACTGAATTATCAGCTCCTGTAGCACCTTTATTCAGGTCCTCAGTTGAGCATGAGTGGGATTCCCTTTCCTGGCTCCTGAGGCAGAGGCAGGCTCAGGCTGACCCACCCAGTGTCTACCACCGTGACCCAGCATCGCCCGTTCTTCTCATGGTTCAAGCAGTGCAAAGGATCTGGATTTTCACAGTGTATCTGATTTGACATGTTAGCAACGGATTCATATTTTAATAGGGTGTTCTGAGCATGGGTGAGCACCATGTTCCTTGCCTACAATCTGTATCATCAGGTCTTGGTCCAGCCCCTATTTGTTTCCTTTGCCTACTTTTCCCCAGGCTACACCCAAAGGAAGGGATAAGGATGAGACAGCTGCTGTCATTTCCCTGCTCATTGGCTGACCAGTGGCTTCTCTTGACTGGGATCTTTCTTTGAGGACTACCCACTTGACTAATGTTGTCTACTCCACATGATGCTAAACTAGTGTTTTTTCCACGCACACTGGTGTATCTTCTAATTACTTAGTGATTTATTCTAAAATCAGTTTCAAATCCAGGACTATGATCTAGCTCTCCAGCCTGGGATGACTCTCCTCTGGTTCCAGGGTTTGAGTTTATTTCAGTGAAAGTTCAGAGGCTTGGCCTCCCTTGGGATCCATGCTGAGCAATCTGTAGTTTAGGAAATGCTATTTCATGACATCTGTCCATCCAGCAAGCATTTATCATCCATGCAGAGTGGCTGATGCTAGACAGAGTCATCAGTGAAACTCTCAAAGACAGTTCTATTCTCGTGACAGATAAATCCATGTCAGATGATGTCTGTAAGTACTATAGGAAAAGGGCAAGAAGATATTCCTCATAGGCTCATCAAGGGAAGCGTGTGTGACAGTGACATCTAAAATTGCATTTGAAAGTAGTTTTGCAGGAAGAATGTTCCAGAATGTTGTAGATTGAAGGTCGGCAAGTACCTAGTGAGAGAAGGGGGCACAAAGAGGAGCCCAGTGTGCATGGAACCAAGGCACAGAGAGTAATAAACTAGATGTGCAACAGAGACTGGGTCTTCCAAAGCTGTGTGAAAAGGACATGGAAAGGACCAAGGTTTGGTTCTGAGGGAATGGGAAGCTATTTCTGACCAAGAGGGTATTCCTTTGCCTGTCACTCAGCTGTGGCCATTGCTGGGATGAGGTCCTCACAGGGATCAGAGGCAGGTAACATAGCCAGATCTACAATGATATCAAAATTGAAGTCAGCTACTGCTCCAAGCCCAGTTTGGGCTGGTTTGGACCTGTCTAACACAGAAGAGTGTGTGGTGTCCACAGGGTTTTGGATGCTCCACCTGAGTGAAGCCTCAGCTTCTGCCCTTTCCAGGTTCTAAGTTCAAGGGCTGGAGGTGGGGAGAAGAGTTTGATGGCAAGTGCTTCCTTTGCTATTCAGGGTCAGCTAAACTGAGTTTATCCTCTATAGCTAACTGGTAGACCTTGAGCAAGCTTATATTCCCCAGAGTCTTTCCATCTGTCAAAGGGAAATAAGCACAACTCCCTCCTAAGACTGAGAATGTTCAGTGAGATAATGTGTAGAAGAATTTGTACCTGGGTGTCCAGGCAGAACATGTAGCTATTTTCCTATTCAGCCTGATACAGTGATACATATAAAATCCCAACACTCGGGCTAAGGCAAGGAGGTAGAAAGTTCTAGGCCATTGGAGATACATAGCAAGGTTGTCTCCTGAGAAAATAACAAACAAACAAATCAAAAGCCTCAAACAACCAAATAATGAAAATGAAAATCAGAATTAAGAAAAGAGGAAAAGGAAAAGAATCCCATTTGGATACCAGGTGTTAACGGAGGAGGTTTTTCAAGCCCCTACCTGACTGACCTGCAAGGCACTTTGGGATCAGACCATGCTTGTCTGTCTTGCATAATTTAATTTCTTGATAGTGTCTACTTCCTTTAATCCAAAAGGCCCAGACTTGGCTCTATAAGAGATCCAAGTGTCTACTTACTCTGGGAGTCTTCCTATAAACCTATAGATGACGCTTGTCTAGGAAGAGGGACAGGGTGCTCCAGCCAGGGAGAGGGTCCAGGATCCTTCACTTTGTTCTAACTCTGGGTCTACAGATTATAGGGATTCCTTGTAGCTTCAGCTGAGATGTCACATCATCATGACAGACCTGCCTTCTTCTTGTGTCTGGAGTAGATATCTCCTCCACCTTTCTCTCTCTTCCATCTCACTGCAATGTGGATTATCTAGTTAATGGAATGCCTACTCTTTTGTGTTCCTCTCTCCCAGCAGGCTGTAAGTTCCCTGAAGTTGAAGGCTATATTTTATTTATTTTTTTTCATGGTGGACCCCTAATAACAAACACAGTTCCGCGAATATAGCAAACACTAATCTGCTAAATACTGCTTGAGTACATGGGTATATTGGTGGCTGTATAGGAAACGGGTAAGTAGATGAATGGATATGTGGATGGGTAAGTGGATGGATGATTGAGTACATGAGTAGATGGATGAATGAATGGTGGAGCTGTAACCCAAACCTAGGCCAACTCCAAAGTCCATGCTTTTCCTCCAACTCTCTTATTCTGAAACTGTCAGCCAGGTAGTTAAGTAGATTATATCTGGGCAAGAGCCTCATAAACTGATGAGGTCAAGGCCAAGATCGGAAGAAAAAGATCAGAAGAATCAAGTGATCCAGATGTGCAAAGTCCCGTCACTGAAGCAGACATGACCCTGGGAATCCACACAAGGTGGAACCATCACATCTGATTGCTAGTTTCCATTAAAGGAATTGTAGCAGGTGAAAAAGTGGAAGATTATCCCAAGAATTAAGATATGAAAAGGATGTTAGATCACTAAACTCCAATTAGGGAAATTAAACTGTGCTCACTCCCCTCCTGATGCAATGTTGGGAGCTTGCATTAGCTCTGGGCTCCGATTCTAATAAAATTAGAGAATAACAATTTAATTGAATTGTGCTTAAAAGGATCATGCTGACAAATGTGATTGTATCTGGCTGGGATGCACACTTTCTTCAGCAATCATTAAATCCAGTGAGATGTCACTCCTGCGATCCTGATGGGTTTCTGAAACAATCTGTGAACTGTGCTGAATCTTGGAATCTAATCAATTTATAACTGCCTCATTAGGGCTGGCTGCTAACGGGTACTTGAAAATCAAAGCGAATGACTACACATCATGGCTGACTAGCTAATCATATCGATGCAACATGGCTGGATTGTGCAGCAGCAATTCATTTCCTCTTTAAGAAGCCACTGTCACCTATAATTTAGGGATTGAGATTCATTAGCCTGATGCAGAATTGAGCACAGAGCCAAGGGGTGCAGCCACCCCACCTACGGGGAGTAAGGAAAACCAGTCCTTAACTCCTCCCAACACTCTACCCAGTCTTCATGCTCACTGCTAGGTACTGAGTTCAAGACTGGCTTGCACAAATGAGGGAATGGATGCTCAGAGGCCAGTATCATATTTCCTAAGATCACACAGCAAATGAGTGAAAAAGTTCAAATTTAACCATTTTTTATCCTTTTCAAAATTTTATTAATGCATATTAATCATATGTAATAATGACTTTCATTATACCATTTTCATGCATTTAATATTTTGATAAAATTTATTCCTATTTTGCTTTCTTGCACGCCTCATTCTTGCAGATCAAATTTGATCTTTTCTGATATTATGTCAAATTTCCTTCCTCTTTCCTTCCTTCCTTCCTTCTGTCTTTTCTTCCTGTCCTTGTCCCTCCTCCCTCCCTCCCACCCTCCCTCCCTCCCTCTTTTTCTGCCTCCTCCCCCTTCCCCATACCCTCCCTTCCTTCATCTCTGACAAGGTCCTACAGGTTGCCTTGAATTCAATGTGGAGCTCAGACTAGCCTTGAAACCATAGTGTCCTCTGCTGGGATTACAAGGTGTGCAAAGATTTTCTAGTAATAATTGTAATAAAATTTTTAAACAGTGATTATTATTTCACTGACAGTTTAATTGGTTTATTTATATGTGGGGAGTAGGGGCTCCTGGTGTGCCTGAGTGTGTATGTGTGTTTATATATATGTGGAAATCAGGAAGCAGCTTTAGATATCATTCCTCAAGAGGTTTCTGTTTACTTTTTATCTGTTTACTATCTATCTATCTATCTATCTATCTATCTATCTATCTATATCTATCTATCTTAAGACAAAGTCTCTCTACATAACCCTGACTGTTGTTCTGGAACTCACTTTGTAGACCAGCCTGCCCTTGAACTCACAGAGCACTTGAGCACTGGGATTAAAGGCGTGTTCTTCTATGTCCAGTTTACCTACTTTACTTTGTGGAACAGACTCTCTAACTGGGACTTAGGGCTTAGTAATTAGACTAGGCTGGTTGACCTGTGAGCCCCAAGGAGCTACCTGTCTCCAGCACTTCACCCTCATGTGCTGCTTGAGGTGCTGGAGATCGAACTCCGATCCTCACACTTCCATGGGAAGCACTTTAGACTGGCTATCTCTGGAGTCTCTAATTGGATCTCATGTTAATATTTTTGCTAATAATGAACATCAACACCATCATCATTACTATAATACTGACAGCCTATGCTAAAATAAATCATATTAGAAATGCAATTCATTTAATCCCCTCAATATCCCTAGAGGTTGTTATGTGATTATCGTGGTAGGCTTTCACAGTTTACCACACATTTCTGAGCTTTAGAAGGACTTTTCTTCCCATCACTTTGCAGTTGAACGGACCAGGGATCTAGCTTCCGGATGGGAGGTGAGCAGAAGGGACATATGTTATTAGTGTGTTATTTACAGACCAAAGCATTTGATGGCTGATTGTACCTTTGTCAGGCAACCTACCATTCAGCATCACTGGAGTCAGTGCTTGTTCTGAGTACAGAGCACAGAATACCACAGCTTAGATCTGGAGTGTTTCCTGAAGACTAGAGTGTTAGAGAAAGGCATGGAGGTACTGTAGACTTTGGGAGCTGGGGGTCTATCATGAGGTCTAGCCATGGAGAGAGTCTTTGAGGGGTAGTTGGGCCCCAGACTCCTTTTCCCCTCTGCTTTACATCCTTCCTTTATAAGTTGATTCTCTCAAGTATTTCCCTACGTAATTTGTGTGTAAATGTGTATGTGGTGTATGAATACATGTCCCACATGTTTTATGTGTGTGAGTGCACAAGTGTCTGGTTGTGCTTACATGTGTGTGGAGAAGAGAGGTTGATGTCTGGTGTCCTCCTTCTTATTTACTGAGGAAGGGTTTCTCACAGAGCCTACAACTCCCCAATTTGGCTAATCTAGTTAGCTACCTGACTTCAGGGAATTCCCTACTTCTGCAGAGCTCCTGAGGCTGACTGCCAATCCTGTGTGCCTTTTATGTAGGACGATGGATCCAAACTCTGACCTCCAGGATTTCAAAGCAAGTTATTGTCCATTCACCTGTCTCCCACCTTCTCTTTGGTATTTTCTTTTGCTCGTTTTGTTTTGTTTTGATAGTGAGGGGAAGCTTACTAAAACAGAGTCTCTTAACTGACCTGCAAGGGCAGCACAAGTGGGCAATGAATCTGTGCTACTAGATGTAGAGGTTGTTTGCTACATCATCAGAGCCTAGCTTACTCTGCTGCAGGAATCATTACCCCATTTTACAGATAAGGAAACTGACCCTCAGTGGCTAAGACATACTCAGACACTGCCAGTCAGTGTCCGCACTGAAGACATCTCACTTCTGTATAACTCATACTGGACAGTGAGTGTCTTGAATCAGGTATTTGTCCTGCTGTTCAACTCCTATCTGGGCAGAGACATTATTAAGCTTTGATTTGTTTGTTTATTTTTTGACTCAGTATTTTGCTATGTTGTCCATGCTGGTTTCAAACTCAGGATCCTTCTGCCTCAACTTCCAGAGTCCTGAGATGGGAGGTGTCCCATAGTGTGGGACTATGCCTGGATTAACAGACTCTTTATAAAGCTTCAGAACTGTTGACTTCTGATTGCTCCAGAAATGATCTCAGTGTCACCAAGAATGCTGGCTCTCTAATGGAGAGATGCCCAGGGCCAGTGAGGAGCAGACAGGAGCTACATTTAATAAAGACTCCCCTGCCTATATGGAAGGAAGCTTGCAGTTATGTTCTCTAAAGCAAGGTTTTGGTGGGACCTCTGAAGTGTGGGTGTTTACAAGTCCAAGAGCAGTTGTGAGGGTGGGGCTGCAAGGAGGGAACCCGAGCCCCCAGACCTAGAAGGGAGTGTAGGAGAAAGTTCGAAAAGATTGTATATACTTCAGGAAATGTATACCTTTCACCAGAGATATCTGAGTCAGTTAAGGCGGTAATTGCAGCCCTTCCCTGCAAAGAGAGGGCAGGATGGCAGGGCCTGCTATTACCAGGTTCTCAGAGGCACAACAGCTTGTTTACTGGAGGGATAGGAACTTCATGGTGAGTGTCTACTGGCTCCAGGGCAAAGCCTTCTGCCCCCACTCCCTGCTTGCTTTTGGTTCTGAGTCTGGCCATCAATCTTAGAGCTCAATCAGCGGGTACCTTTGCCAGGATGCTCCAGGGAGCAGCTGCAAGGGGGCAGAAAGCTGGCTGGGTGTCTGCCAGCAGCCCTAGAGAATTAGGTGTTGCCATAGCTGTCCTTTCCTGTCAGAAGCCACTTGGGGCCCAAGCACAAGAAATTCAAGTGTTGGTGTGTAAGCACCATAAATTCACCTGCTGTGGAATCCTGCACAGCTCCACTCCTGAAGCATACCAAAGCTTACCATTTTAAATTATGGAGGTCCTACCAGATTGACTTTTCTCTAATTCAGTGTATAGAGTGTATTTCTTGTGGATAACATGCTTTGACACAAACGAGTTTTACATTACTTTGATGTTTATATGTATACTGGAAACACAGTAAACAATGGCAGCTTATCTAAAAAGAAAACATGTGAGGAATGCAAGGTGACTTATTGATTTCACCTGATGGTATGTTGCTGCTGGTATAGACACACCCATTCTTTGCAGACCCCTGCTCCTGGCTGACACCCCAGATGCTAGACTTGACTCAAAAAGGAGAAATAGCTGCCAACCTCCCCTAAAAGGATTCTCTGTAACCTATCTCCTTTATTTTCCCTCTATCACATATTCTGATCCAAAGCTTGTTGGAGTGTATCTTATTGATAGATTCAAGTCATGTGATTTTTTTTTCTCTAGCTGCAAGAGACTCTGAGAAAAGCAAATGCTTGTCATTTCCACTTTCTCCATAAGGAAGCAGACCTTAATTCATAAGATAAGCATAACATAGTCACAGGCAGAGAGTTATACTGGATGACAAACAGCTGTCAAGTGTCTTCCACAATGACAAGTACAAAACAAGCTTGAGACTTATACATCAAATTCAAAGATAGTAACACAAAAATTTTTTTAAAAATTAAGATAAATGACCTAGTTCTGACAAAGTCAAGTTACCATTTTGAAAAAGTATTGCTTGCTGATTACTAAACCAATAATCTTTTGAGTTCTGGGTTCATCCCATAGTACATTTTCCTATTGGTTCTCATTTGCCATCAAGGCATCCTTTTATAGTGACATGTACTGTTTTTCCTTTTCCTGTGATCCTTGAAGATTACACTTTCATGTCTTGATTATAAGAACATTGCACATAATGTGGCATCGTACAGCACAGCAGCCTCCATTCTATGATAGTTTGCCTGTGGCCCAGAATGTTTCAACAGCAGTAATGAGTGTTAGAATTATCATCTTCAAAACACTTTACGATATAAGGGATTCTCTAAATGCTTCTCTTCAAGATGAATCCCACCTAAGCTGGTAATGTTTCCAATGCTGTTTTCCCTCTGGGATTTCGTGTGCAAGGAATTGGGTTTCCTTGTCTCCTTAAGGTCAGGGCCATTGTAACTTCCGCGGGCAAAAGATATGTCAGTTCTGGGTGGAAGCATTTCAGAGTTCATCCTGATTAACCATGTCCCTTACCTCTGTTATGATGACTAATGAAAGTGCAGGTGGTTTCTCTCAGCCTCCGGGAATGAGATGTCATGAAGCAGAGCCCCTGCCAGTGTGCAATAATATGAAGATAAAATAACATGTATGTCAATAAATCACTTATTTTGAAATACTGAGATATTGAAGCTGTTTTGTTATACAGCATGACCTCATCTACTCTGACAAATACACCTAGTGAGACAGTGTCTTAGTTAGCTTTCTATTACAGTGATAAACACCATGACCAAAACCAACTTGTACAGGAAAGAGTTTATTTTATTTACACGTTCACATAACAGTTTATCATCCAAGGAAGTCAGTGGAAATTCAGGGCAAGAACATGGAGGCAGGGACTTAAATAGAGGCCTTGAGAAGTGTTTCTTGCTGCCTTGCTCCTCGTGATTTGCTAAGGCTTCTTTCTTATAACACCCAGGACCATCAGCCCAGGAATGGCATTGCCACAGTGAGATGGGCCATCTCATACCAATCATTAATAATAATAATAGTAATAGTAATAATAACAATAAACCATTATAGGCTTACCCACAGTCCACCTTAGTGAGGACACTTTCTCATTTGACATTTCTTCTTTCCAAAAGTTTCTAGCTTACATCAGGCCAATAGTAAACTAGCCATGCAGACAGGGACTATAATCACAGTTGCTTCCTCTCTGAAACAGAAAGAACTATAGCATAGAGATTCTAAGTCCTTTTTTCAAAAGAAGACAGCTCAGACATTTCAGACATATAGCTCACATACTAGGCCAAATGCTTCCAATATCCGTGCTTCCCAGGAGTTTCCAGAGTAGGGAAGATGGGGCTGTGACACATAGTTATGTATCAAGTGACCGTTTTCCTCTTTGAGTTGATTTTCTCAGATAGCTTGCCACAGCAACAGAACATTGACTACACATTTGGTGAACAGCACTCTATGTTGAGAAAATGTGTGGAAGTCTTTGAAACAGGCAGAAAACAGCTATAGCATGTGTCCTATCTAGCCCATCTTTCTAGGTGATTTTCATGGTCGCTGGCATTTGAGCTCTTTTACAACCCTCCAGAAAATTGTAGAAGACACAGTAACCCAACAGTTCTCATCCATGGCAACATAAACAGTTTTGTTGGTTGGAATTCAGTTGTTTAGCTAATTAATTGTTTATTAGCCTATTTGTGAATTCTTTTTCTGCTCTCTTAATTAAGTCTGTGTATTTGTGTCCTTTGAATTGTTTTTAAGCAGACTAGATCTTATTGGTTTCCTCATTAATTAACAGGTTCAATGAAATATATTTTTGCTTTCTTTTGTATCATTATGATTTGAACACAAGGCCTTGGGTATGCTAGGTAAACACGCTACCATTGATACCAGAACAAAACTTTTGGCACTTATTCATTTTATGTTTGTGTGTAGGTCATAATTCTATTGTTTGTATACACTTTAAAGAGTTTGTTATCAATTAAGTCCTCAGAGAAAGGAGGAAAGCACGGGCCATGTATCATACTTTCCTACCCTTTAGGCACCTCACATCCATTTGAGTACAGGCATGTTTGACCCTAAGTCTTATGCTCTTCTCCATCTATCTCTTAGTACACTCAGCCATCTCTGGAAGCAAATGGGAGCAGTGACAGGTACACACTGACATATGTTCCCCTTGAAACAGGATATAATTTAGATGAACTGAATGACTTGTAGGTAAGTCTGATTCCAGGGCTTGATTTCTGGGTCCCAATATTTCAAAGACATTCTTAATTTGTAAAAATATTTCCTCATTTTGTTTTTCATGTGTGCACATGTGTATGTGAAGGTATTTTCAGAAATCAGGAGAAGGTGTGGAATTCCCTAAAGCTGGAGATACAGGCAACTGTAAAGCCATTGATACTGGATGCTGGGAACGAAACTCTGGTCCTCTGCAAGACCACCAAGCACTCTTAACACCGAGGCATTTCTCCAGCCCCTTGTGGGACTTTCTTATTTAACTAAAAGGCATGTAACTTTCTGACTAGGACTTTCCTTGAACATCTGTTCTAGGTTTGTTTTGTTAAAATAAAAAAAGCCAAGGAAGATTGATGGGTGGCTTGATTCCTAAAATGCTCCCTGTGCCTTTATTCATAGAAGGCTAGACAGGCATAACCTGGGAAGATTGGGAGACTTTGGCTTGGTATGGCTCAGGCCAGAGTCTGGAAGGGGCGGGTTATGCATAGCTGGCATGCTGCTCTCCTAGGGCCATGGAAAGGTCATGGGTTACAGATACATCCTGCTTATTGCACCCTGTCCAGAGCAAGGTCAGGGAGAATGAAGTGTTGGGATTTGTGGAAGATTCATTGGCTTGAGGTGTATGTGTGACAGGTCCAGGGTTCAAATCCTGCCTCTACCATTTCTTAAAATGTGATTAGGAATAATATGTCATTACATCTCCCTGGGCCTCAGTACCTTCTCTGTAGGGGGTATAGAGACACAGGCCAGCTCCTTCCTACTCTAACAAGTCTTGGGCCTGAGGGCTGCTGAAGTCTGGAGCAGGTGTCTTTTCTCAGGTCTTACTCTTCGAATGGGCTGCCCCTCCTGGATGGTCACTAATGGCTGGCACAAAAGGTTGAAGATGCCTTTGACATTTCACCTTTTGTCCCTGCTTCTCTATGACAAGCCCCTACTTTCTGCAAGATGGCTGCTACTCATTATAGCTGGTGAGCCACAGGCTTTGGCATTTAGTTGCAAACAGAGAAAGAACTCAGAGAAAGTAGAGGAGCGAAATAGCTAACTGTGTTCTGGCTCCTGAGCTGGGTCTCTGTCCTTTGGCTAGGCTTTCCGGTAAGGCTGGTTAAGGGTGGTGAGGTTGCAGCCCCGCATTTAACACAAGGCCAGGCTTCACCTATGTCAAGGTAGCTTTTCTAGGTAATTGCGCCACCCCAGCTAGGTTCTTGTTTTTGACTCACTCAGCCCAAGTCCTGCGGGAATCCTCTGTAAACTTTACCTCTGTCAATGTCCCTGTTGAGGAAAATTGGCTCCTTTGACACCGTTTTAGACAAACCATAATGTGTGTGGAGCTGAAGGAGGTTCTATTTACAAGTCTGCAGGAAATAGCCCAGGACACAGAATGGTAATTGCAGGGTGAAGGTTCATGGGGGCTTAGAAAATTGAGGACCTGCCCTGGAGGATCTTGAACAGCCCAGCTGGAGGTGGTCTTCAGCCCCCTTCCCTAGGCAGGTGCAGATGGGCAGCTACAGGAAGGGGTGAGCATGGACCACAAGGAAACAAAAGTGCTGGGAGAGAGTCCTGGGTCAGTCAGATGAGGATGCAAACTGGAGACAAGGGAGGTCGTCCCGTCCTTCTGCTCAATACTGCTGTTTTCGTCTGGTTCTGACCTTTGTTCCTGGATAAGTATCCCACTTTCACTTTTAGAAGACTGCTTTTGGTACAGATACTCTTGACCCTAACCATTGTGTGTGAACACACACACACACACACACACACACACACACACACACACACACACACACACGTTCTATTCTCTTCTCTGTCTCTTTCTTCCTGTTTCTGGCACCCATCAGTTCTCAGCCTCTCCTCTTCTCTCTCTACATATCCTTCTTCCCTTCCTCTCAGACAGGACCTCTCTATGTAACCCAGGCTAGCCTCAAATTCAGGATACTTCTGTCTTTAGAGATCTGGGTTTGCAGGCATGTGTTACCATGCTCAACTTACTAGTGTGTGTGTGTGTGTGTGTTTCTGGGGATAGATTCCAGGGTCATGAGAATACTCCACTGCACACTTTCAACCCTTACTCTGTCTTTTCTTCTAATTTCTAGGTTCCACAGTGTTTAAAGCCTTGTGTTTTTCTTCCTTGTACTGTTACTTCCTAGAGCAGTGTTTGTATATCAGTGATCCTCCATCAAGGACCTCCATTAAGGACCATAACAATGAGCAAATGATCGACCCCAATTTTCCTTTAGGTTCCCTCTCCCGTACAACCTCCTTCCTGCTAGAGGTGGGCTTCTTTGTGCAGGACACTTTGACCTCTGAGCTGAGTGAGGCTAGATACCATCCAGGGAGGGCCTGGGAGTCATCCAGACAGCAGTTGACCAGATGGTCAAAGGCCAACACCTGAGCCCCAGGATGTTGGATGAGACACCAGAGATCATCCAGGTTGTAGATTGGACTGTGCAAAAGCTCAGAAAAGTCAGTTTGTTTCTGGTCCCCAGGGCTAATCTCTACCATGGATTCACAGAGCCAACAGCAGAGACAGCTGATACAGTTACTAACTACATACATCTTGGGGAAGATGGACTCAGATTACTTGTATTTAAATGTGGAGACAAAAACCAGAGATAGATGTGTTTAGAACTTTCTCAACGTAACTGTGTCACTTACACGGCTACTGTTAGCATTTAGGACCTCCTGATGTTCTAACTAATGGCACCAGAACACACCTCAGGCAGTCTGAAAGGATTCCTGCCTTTGAATCCCAGGAGACACTGAAGATATACCCTCCTCACCATCAGAGGGAAGCTAGGCCCTGAGAATGCAGAGCTCGATGCCTCAGCCTGGCTTCAGTATTTTTAGCATGTCCTTCCTTCCTTCTCTTCCACTAGCACACTCCTTGCCCAAATAACAGCCACCAAAATAACCCTGCAGTTGACTGAGGGGCACTGGGAGGGGTCTCTTCTCCCAGCCCATCGGTCAGGAGTGATCAGAGGCCCTGCAGCTGGATGTGACCCAAATGAAAGAGGTTCCTAGTTGCACCTTTAGCCTGAAAGAAAGGGGGAGAGAGAGAGAGAGAGAGAGAGAGAGAGAGAGAGAGAGAGAGAGAGAGGAAGAAAGGAAGGTAGGAAGGAGGGAAGGAGGGAAGGGAAGGAGAGAGGGAGGGAGGAAGGAAGAAAGAGAGGGAGGGAGGGAGGAAAGGAAAGGGTCTCCAGGGTTGAGGAGGGTCTGGACTTCCAGTAACAAGGCAGGACTGTTACTAGGAAGCAATAGCAGAGTGAGTGCAGGGACTCACTACTGCGGATCAAAGTTCTAGGGAACCTTAGGTTGGGATGGTGCTTAGCGTCACCTCAGAGGCATCACTGCCCCTGGTTGCTTTGGCTGCAACCCTCAGCTGCCTTTGTTTTCTGTATTATCTCCCCCGACAACAGGAAGCTGTTCTATTTGCTTCTCATTGTATCGTAGACAAATGGCCGAAGCTCAATTAGCAGACGATTCATTGACAAGGCAAGCTGCTATGTCTGACAGGACTGCAGGGTGAGTCCCCACCTTCTGCGGAGAAGCTAGAGGGAGGAAAGGAGAGAAGGTAGAAGGGAGACTCTATCCAGGCTAGTCCTCAGTCCAGAAAGAGCAAGCCTGACTTCAGAGCGGGTCCTCTACCCTCGGCGTCAGCCCGGGGTAGCATCGAACAACCCTTGCTTTCTTCAGGAACAGAGAACTCTCTAACTGCTCTGTGTATACAATGACAGGGTTACTGGTGGCAACCAGAAGACTGAGACCCATCATTACCTCCATCATATAGGTGGTGAAGCTCAAACTCTTCTAAAACAAACTGCTTGACCCAAGTCCCTTACCCCCACAGACGAGGGCTGAGGGTTGAACTCTGTAGTCTGCCCCAGGGGATCCATCTAATTTCTGCATGTATAGCCTACTGTCCAAGGTGGCCATTGAAGTTACCTCTGGTATGACAGTCCCTCAACTGGCTGGACTCACACTGCCTGCCACACTTCTGGGGCACCTGCACCTCTCTTTCCTATTTGGTAGAGTGTTTCCTGTCTGCCATTCCATTTGTTAGTCATGGTGACCATCAGTGTCTGTATTTGCATTTATGGTCAACTCATCTCACTCTCATGCTTTAGACATGGCAACAGAGATCTAGAGACCATGAAGCACTGGCCTAAAGTCAATTTGGGCCGAACATCTTCATGCCTGTGGCTTTTTCAATGCACCTACCTCCCAGACCCTCTTCCATCATCTCACCTGCTCTCAGCTCTAACCAACCTGAGGCCTTTGTAGGTATTCAAGTTTACCAAGGAGTTATTCTGGCATACTGCTGCCAGCACCTTTAACACCACTACATGGTTATCAAGCACCTTCTATTCTTTCTAGGCATATTGTCACCCTGCCACATGCTAATTTATCTCTATGACAGTGTCATTCATGTATGCCTTCAAGATGTCAAAGACTAGAAGAGGTTGGAAGCTGGGAGCTTCATTCTGGAGCAGGGAGTGTTGCCAGGGGCCATGTGTTACTATCAGGGCCATGACTTTAGCAGTCCACCCTTGCCTGGTATAGATCTCTAGAGGTCAAGAGATGTAGATTCCAGGGGATGGACTTGTCAGTAACATTCCCAAGCCTTAGTTCCTGGATCATGCCAACAGAATCGAGCTTCTGTGTCCTTGGGTCCTTGTGTGGAGAAATGACTAGGCTCCCAAGTGATGGGACCCAGAATCAGATCTACTAATATTTTTAAGATTTGTCCTCTTTCAATACCCAGTTAGCTTCTGTAGAGTTTGCAAGGCTGTGGACCACCCCACCCCTGTCTAAACTCTGGTTTTTCCTCCATCCTTTCAACTTTTAATTCATTTATTCTCTGCTTAGATAGCACCTTCTAAGCACATTTCCTCTCTTCCCCCAGCCAGTGCAGCACCCTCCTTTCTCCTGTTCTCCTCTTTCTTAGCCTTGTCATGTAATCACCCAAACATAGTTTCTCTCTGATTCTGCTGCCATCCCTCCTCCAGGAGGAGAGTGGGTCCTGGGCCATTCTGTTCCCCTCGCTATCTCCACACTTCACAAAGTACTGGCTCCCAAGGATGAACTCAGAAAACATTAGTCTGAGGAGTAAATGCGGATCAACCTTACTCCTTAAGAGTCTTTAGGCCCTTGACTCTGACTCAGGGTCTCACAGGCCATGGCTCCTCTGCATGGAGCAGCTCAAGGTTGGAGGGTGAGGATCTTTGTAGGACACTCATGCTGCTTTCATTTGGAAGTGGAAGTCACTCTCACTGGTGGACTCCATGGAGACTCTTGGAGGGCTCACCCACCCCCACTTTGTATCAGCATGCAGACTCCCATGGTCAGCTTCCCTTGTAGAGGATCTACTCAAGACTTGGAAGAAAAAAAAAACCTGCTTTAAAATGTCTCTTTTAGACAAAACCATAAAACAGTATAATATACTAGAGTGGGTGGTCAGTAAGCTTTCTTTGTAAGGATGAGATAGTAAGTATTCACACACACACACACACACACACACACACACACTGGGGATTGAACCCAGGACCTAGTGTGTGCTACTACCAAGCTACAGGCTTAGCCCTTTAGTAAATACTTCAATCCTCACAGACCACAGGTCTGACTTTTGTGTTTAGCTCTGCACTGTAACGTAAAACAGCCATAGACACTATATGAGACTGTGGTGTAATAAACTTTGTTTTATGAGCACATTTCATATGATTTTGGGGGATCCTGGGTAAGATAATCTTTTTCACCATTTGTCTACTTATTTATTTTTAATAATTTAAAAATGTGAAGCCATCCTTAGCTCACTGGCTATGAAAAGAAACAGGGCTGGCCTGGAAGCCCTCGTGTAGCCATGGGAGCATACCTGGGTTCAAGTTCTGCCTGACCTTGAGCCATGAGTGACTTTGAACAGGCCTACTGTGATGGCCTCTCCAGGTTCAGTTTCCCAACCTAGGGGAAAGGGACCTAACATTCTCCAGCCTCTGACTTTGGGAATCACAGGCATCTTTCTGAGTGAACAGCAAAGTGGATTCTTGCCCTTCACCAGTCCCCCCAAACCATTGCTGTCACGGCTATGGCTGCTACCCGTGTTCCTTGTTAGTGGCTGAGTGGGTCTTGGAGTCTTAGAGAGCTTGGGGACAAAGGGATTTTGGTTGAGCCTCAGAAGCAATCACCCCAGTCATCCAGCTCCTGTGGGGGGCCCCTCACCAGTCACGCCTGCCCCCTCTTTCCTGCTGCCTTGCTTAACAAAGACAAAGACAGCAGTTGACACTGTAATGCTGAAAATTGCTTGTTTCAGAACATCCCGGTAAACAAGCCTGTCTTTGTTTTAATCGCAGCCTAGCTTACCGTAGTTAATTATAGGAATTTGTGGCTATTTATGTGAACCGAGGACAGGCGAAAACATTCATTTGTCGGCGGTTTAAGTGCTGGGTGGGAATGGGCTCCACGTGTAGAAAGGACGCAGGTAGCATCTGTCCTGGGGGCTGTGCAAGGTAGCGAGGGGCCTGGGCGTGTAATTATCCCCACTGCTCCTGTAGAGAGGGAATACCGCCATGGAAAGTGACACCTAATAACTGTTTTCAGCACAGTGGGTAAAGAGAAAGGCCCATGTTTAAGGCCATCACTTGAGATGGAGTCTTGCACCTGGCAGGTGGACAGGGTTACTCTTCTGGGCCTGGCAATGCCTGCCTTGTTCCTGTCCCAGCAGATCTGGGGGAAAGGAAGTACAACCAAAGTTCCCAGGGATCTGCAGATATGATGGGGGCCAGAGACTGGAAGAAATGGGTGCCGCCTCTTCTCCCTCGTCTCCAGCCCCAGAGGAGCCACAGTTAGCAAAGAATGTTAACAAAGAGGAGACAGCACTGGCTAAACAGAGGCTCCAGGACAATTCCTGGCCCAAACAAAGCTCCCTGGCCCCCACCTTCATAAGAAAACAAGCTAGGCCTTTGTGTGTACACAGTAATTATTGCTTGCAATTACCCTAGTCAGGGCTGCGCTGGGGCAGCAGGCAGGGAGGGGGTAGAGTTGGAAGCCCTAACCCTCAGTGGGGTTGGGGATACCATCTGCACTGGGGACAGTTCTATGGCATGCACTTGCCTGGGAACCACTGGCCAGAGGCACCCCAAAGGCTTTAGGGGGGCTGCTCATGACTTCCCTCTCGGATTGCTGGGAGCCCCAGCCACATTTCAGACCAAATCTCTAGAGCCTCTTGCACCTTTAACTGTGCAGTGTTCAGGATTGTTGTGTGCTGAGGTATCATCCTCCCATGTGTTATAATCTCTGAACCCCACTAGGTCCCTTTGTCTGCATCTGGCTCCCAGTGCTCTGCTTGCTGGTTTTTTTTTTATTTTTTTTTTTTTTATTTTATTTTTTTTTTATTTCCTTACAACTCTCCCAAATGACCCCAACATTGCCTCTAAAATACCCAAGAGCCTGGTCTGAACTTGAACCTGACATCCTTCATCCACAACAGCCCTTGTTTTCCTACCTAGTCTTTTTGCTCCAAACCCCTTTCTTCTCTTCCATGCAGGCACCTGCCTCAGATCCCAGTGTTTCTTACCTCCTCCAGGAAGCCATTAATGGTGCTCCACCAGAGGCTTGTCAGTCCTTGGTATTGATCCTGGGTGAGAACATGCATAAGCACATATACATACTATTTTCACACCAGTACAATTCTAACATTCAGTTCTGAATTTAATAGTAACAGTGATGTGATATTGACTATATCCACATTTACTAAATGTTTGCTTTGTAACATGCAGATTGCTGAGCAGTTTTCTACATATTTAAACATGCTTAAGAGATAGATAGTGTTACTTGTCTCTGTTTTATACCCAAGAACTCAGTGTACTGAGAAGCTGAATAACTAGATCAAAGTCACAAAGCTATAGTAGTAGAGATGTAGTGGGTGGTACTTGGGCACTTGTTGTAGCAGTTAGCAAGGGCTGCTGGTTTGCTTCTGCATTTCTCCAAGGCCATAGTCCACCTTTGTGACATCTTGAAAAGAGTTCTCAGTGGCAATATTGAATCATGGGAATCAGCAAGCATTGCTGCAAATAAAGTTCTTTCTCCCCAGACCCAGAAAGCCAGCTCTTAAATACAGACTAGGATATCACAAATGAACTCATCCTGTCCTGCCACGCAGCCCTTGACCCTTCATTGGGAATTCTGTTTCTCCAGTTGCTCTTCAGAACCATGGTGTCCAGTGTGTACAGGGTGAGCCTGTACTCGGTCCACTCAAGACAGCAGGGATTTGTTTTTTGTTTGTTTGTTTGTTTGTTTATTCATTTATTTATTCATCTATCTATCTATCTACCTATTTATTTATTTATTTTCAAGACAGGGTTTCTCTGTGTAGCCTTGGCTATCCTGGAACTTACTCTATAGACCAGGCTAGCATCAAACTCACAGAGATCCTCCTGCCTCTGTCTCCCGAGTACTGGAATCATAGGTGTGTGGCACCAAGCTGGGCTGAAAGCACAGATTTATTTCTTCACTATTGGGGACTATGTGGGAGCTTGGCTGAGACCATTTAACTTGGGTTGGGATAGAACATCAAAACAGCATGGGCCCAAGTTTTGTTTGGTGTAGTAGATCCCTGTTATTCATGAGGCTGGAGCCTTGGGCAGCCAAATCACCCTGGGGATTAGGGTCCCTTAGGTCAGGCTCTACCAAAGGCCTCTCAACGCTGCCCAGTGGCCAGACAGAGCTAAGAACTACAGACAGATCAGTTAGAGGCTGACTTCATCTTGGTTTCAAAGATGCCGAGAAAAGCCATAGATAATGTTAGCAGGAGTCAAAGTTAGCCCTTTGCAGAGGGCCCAGCAGGGCCAGCCCTCAAGCGGCTAGCTTGGGAAGCTATTTTGGTCTTCCTTGACTGGTGGCTTAGAGCAATTTTCTGGGCACCCATGGGCCAAAGGGGCCACGAGACTCCTGCCACCAGCAGCTGCCTTTTTACACCAGGATAATGATGGCTTCTGGGTGAGAGAGATCAATAGGGGCTAAAAATATGTTTCCGTCTCATCTGGATGTGGCTTGGGCCTCTCACTGACTCAGAGGCCCCCACCAGTGGAAACCGCTGCATTCTATGGAACTTGCGGATCACCTCCTGCTTCCTGGGGACCCAGAGTCCTAAGACCCAACGCGGGAGACCAGAAAGGAGTATTCAGGCTGGAGGTGGGATGAATAGCTCCATCTTCACCCAGGTCTTTGGAGAAGGCCCCTGAGCTGTTGGCAAAGTCTAAGTGAGGACCTGTGAGGAAACAGAGCCAGACAGTGCACCTATCACGGCTCCATGCTAGTCCAGAGTTGGACACTGCGGGCACAGCTGCAGGAAAACACAGAATCTTCTGCCCTAGGAGAGCTCACTGTTGAAGTGGAGACAGATAGTTCTTTACAAAAGCCAGGAGATGCCCAGGCCCAGCAAAGCAGACTGTGAAGCTTAAAGACCACACTTCCAAGATCAGGCAAAGCTGCCAGTAGTTGGACCTGCCTTGGCCCCTCAGCTTTCATGCATAATAGTGACCAGAGCTTGGTAAACTTTCAGGAGGCACCAGATGGTAATACTGAGGTCTGCAGGCTGTTGGTCTTACCGGGAACACTCCATGATGGCAGTCATGAACCACAAAAATGAGCGGGCAAGGCTGTGCTGCGGTGAAACTTTATTGATACAGGAGGTGGGGGGATGGATCTGGCTGGCTGCACCTGACCCTTTAGAGCTCTTATTATAAAACCATCTTGAGGAAGCAAATTCAGGAACTTAGACAGCTGTTTGATACCTCACTATACTGTCAAACAGAACAAGAAACAAAAGCCACACTCACACTTAATATTTTCCAATATTAAATCAGGAAGGAAATAAGCAGATAAAATTAACTTTCACAATAGGTTTAATTTAACCCAAAAATGTAAGGATTATTGCAATGTTAACAGTATTGAATACAACAAAATGCTACCAAGATTTTTCATATTTTATTTTCCTATTGAGTCTTCCAATATGATGCATATTTTATTTTTATATTTACTTGTACATATCAATTTCTATTTGTAAGGTTTTAAGTTCTCAGTAGCTGCATATAGCCTAGAGGCTGCCTTATTGAACAGTGTGTTACTGGAGTAATAAAAAACCGAAGTCTTTTGATTGGTATTGGATTAAATCTTTGTTGTAAAATATAAACATAAAGGCAACAGAAATGAGAGAAATTTCTGAGTGGGTTAGTGAAATAAGTTACTCAGAGAAACAGAAATAGTACAGTACGTATTCTGAAAAAAAAATGTATTAGAAAGAATGGCTGGGTACAGAGATCTATCTATAGCAGAGACCTGAGAGAGGCAGAGGTTTGGGTACAGGCTGAATCCTGAACTTGAAACTCACAAGAGTAATAGCTTAGCTCAGTTCAAATCCAAGAGACAAAACTTCATGTCCCAGAGCGAAGACATTGAGCCTGGAGGATGCCCCGCTTATTCAAGGGTGGTACTCTGGTTACACTCAGGTCTTCCTCTGGTTCCACGAGGCCCATCTGTACCAAGGAGAGCAGTCTGTCTCAGTATAAATATTCGAATGTTAAGCTTGTTCTAGAGTGGTATTGCCCAGATGGGTGGACACAGCCCAGTTAAATTCACGTTTCAAATTAATCACTGTACCAGGGAAGGTTCCCTGGAGAAAGAATTGTTCACACTGAGATCTCAAAGCAGAGAATGAACATCACATGCAGAGAGAAAGATTTTGTAAGTCCAAATACAGGGAACAGCAAAGCCCAGAAGCTCAGAGATGTATGGGTGCAGTAAGCTTTGCAGAGGACTATTTCTGGGCTACAGGGCCTGGGACTGCGGCTGGAGGTCCAGGGAGAAGGTCAGGATGGGTACCAAGGCTGCCTGAGTCTTGGGAACAGGTGAGACTTGATTCTGAGAGCAAAGTGTCATTGCTAGATGTGGCTCCTCCACCAGCACACAATAGTCTATGCAACACAGACACTAGCCACATAAACATCACAGCACCAAGCAAGCCCAGGGCCCTCATGAAAATTTAGCGTGGTCCCCAGACACAGTAGCTCCAATGTCACCTAGGCAGTGAGGGAAATGCAGCCACTATGGACCCCAGTCCAGGCCCACAAGATTCCATTTCTTAAGGTCTGTAAACCCTGATTGGGTTTTGTGGGAATGGATGGTGGTTCAGTCCCTCCTCCTGCCAGAAACGCTCGCCTCTCTTTTTATGGCCTCACTGCCCTAAGCATTCCGAAAGCTTCCTGTTGCTGCTATGAGGGAGGAAAATGGAATGGATATACCATCCCTGTTTCTCGTACCTTTGGTATTTTAAAGATTCCCTGGTTGGCTTTCCGAGAGCTGTTTCAGATCTTTGCTTTTGTTTCCCAGGGCAAAAATGGTAATGGCTCCTGCTGCTGGGCTGGCAGGTTCTACAGTGAGTGCTAAATAAATGGAGACCCAGTGGCCTCTGGCTGGACTTCAAAGGCACCCACTGTGAACAGATAGGGGAGGCAGAATGCACCAGGGGATGGGAGTTACATCATGGAGGAGAGGAAAAGTATGATTGGGTTCAGATCCAACATGATACAAGACTGGCTGTCCAGTGTTCCTCTGTTGCTCAGTTCATTCTCATCTCAGGTCAGTCATTAGGGCCTGAGATTGCTCCTGGGCAGGAGAGGGGCTTCTCCACTTGTATGTGAGGAGCAGCCTCATGTCACAGCTTCGAGACACGACAGTGAAGCCACTTTGCAGTACAGTACCCGACATTCACTTGCTGAAGGTCGCCAAGACTAACAGTTTAAGCCTTTCTGTGTGCCCCAGTGTTATAGACCAAACGTAAGGTCCATCGACTCGTAGCAGGAGGAGGCAGGGAAGATATTTAGAGTGCATGGAAAGGAGCCAATCAGGGCCTTTCTGACTGATGAAGCATGGAAAGGAGCCAATCAGGGCCTTCCTGACTGATGAAGCATGGAAAGGAGCCAATCAGGGCCTTTCTGACTGATGAAGCATGGAAAGGAGCCAATCAGGGCCTTTCTGACTGATGAAGTATTTCAAGTAATTGTATAGAGGACACACAAGGGTCCCACACGAAAAGAACAGACTATGTGCCCCAGGCTTGGACTTCACACAGTCCACATCACCCGTCTGATGGCCTGTGATGTGGCCTTTGGTGGGAATGATGCTGCGGAAGAGATAATGAAACAGAAGAAGGTTAAGGGATTCCCTTAAAGTTCTGTAACCCGACAGGTTTTGTTTGGTTTTGATGGGTATTGAGGATTGAACCCAGGACCTGGAGGTCAGGCAAGGGCCCTGCTATGGTAGTTTTGTTCCTTTTGTTCCCATCCCTTGCTGCAGTTTTTATTTTGAGACAGGATCTCATTAAGCTTTCCAGGTCTGCTTTGAGCTCACTTTGTGGGTTGCTCAGGCTGGCTTTGGACTTCCGGTCCTTCTGCTTCAGCCTCCTAAATAACTGGGATTATGGACCTGTACCAACGGTCCACCTTAAACTGGACAGCTCTCAGCACAGGGGTTGAAAGCATCCCAGTTATGATACCCTGCGCTTTCTTCCTCTGATTAACAGGCCTCAGCCCATCTTCCCAAGCACCACAAACAGGAAGCTACTACACCTGCTTCTTAGGTGTTATTCCAGAAGATTCTCTGAGCTTATGAAGAACTTCTGGCTTCAACTCCTCTTCCAGTTTTCTTAGGGCCAGTAGGACACAACCTTGGGGACTGCAGGGTGTACAATAAGGGCTGGGCTCTCATAGTGCCCTAGGCATTGGGTAGGGGCTACTGTGGCTTTTAGTTACTGTCTTTTGAGTTTCTCAGAGTACTGGAGGTTCAGATTGGTGTATAAGATTTCCCCATCTGGAAATGTTGACAAGAAAAGGGTTTGGAAAGGAAACATTGCATTTTCTGGCACAGCAATCTTTAGATTGGCATCCCCTGTACAATCAGGGCCTCTGGGGACCCTCAGTGACATGCGGAGAAACAGCTTTTTCTGCCGTCTGAGTCAGATTGGCCGTCATGCCCAGGCTAGAAACTTCTTTCCTCCCTCCTTCCTTCCCTCTTTCCCCTTTCCTCTCTTTTCCCTTCCTTCCCCCTCCATTTTTTTCCTAAACAGGCTTGCACTATATAGCCCAGGTTAGCCCCTTACTGACCCCTATGGCTTCAGTCTCCAGAATGCTGAGATTGCAAATGTGTTCACCACTTCTATCCAAAATAGAACTTTTGGGGCTAGAGAGATGGCTCAGAGGTTAAAAGCACTGACTGTTCTTCTAGAGGTCCTGAGTTCAATTCCCAGCAACCACATGATGGCTCACAACCATCTATCATGATGTCCTCGCACAGAGGCATAGTGGAGGCAGAATGTTGCATACATAATAAAAAAATCTTTAAAAATTAGAACTTTCTACATTCACATGAGTATCAGGCATTGTACCTTTTCTTCAAGGAACTGTGGATTCTGAGATTATGCCCCTCCCTGATCCATGATTGTACCCAGGCCTCATTGTCGGTTAAAATAGTAAAATATATCCAACCAATGGTCTGCATGTTCTTGTCTACAGCCCCTGGTACCTTCTAACTCCAAGCTCCCAGACTTCCTTGGGAGCCTCAAATTTCCTGCTATTTAGTAGAGAGCAAAGAAAGTCTGACCTAGCAGAGACCTCTTGGAATGTAGTCTAGAAATCTTGCTGAGATCTGTGGGAAATATTAATAAATATTTGGCTTATTATCCCCAACGCTATTACTTAGAGAGCTTTTTTCCTTGACATGTTAATTAATATTAGCTACTTCTGTGTTACTGTGAACACAGTCATTTGGAATCACAGGTTGGAGGGATTTCAGACCCTCATGGAGGACAAGGCATGGGAGAGCCACAGTGGGTATGGGGCACAGAGGCAGAACAGGAAACAGAGTAATGCAAAACCCAGGGTGAACATTACCCATTGAAACCACACTTAGTGTTCCCCTTCCTCCAGCAAGAGACCATCTCCTAAAAGCTCCATGGCCTCTTTAATAGCAGCTTTCAAGACAGGACAGTTTATATGCAAAGGGTGACATGGCTCCTTTATAAGATCCCAAAGCCACTGTGGCCTCATGCCCACCGCTCTCCCCTCTTCCCCAGGGCTGGTCCAGGCCCTGCAGCCAATTCAATTTGTGCTCTCTTTCCTGGGATGTGGCCAGCTCCTCCAGCATCCTCTGCATCTGATAGGCTCTTTCTCTGGGCTGGAAACACTGGCCCCAAGGCAAGGTGCTCATTTTTTATTGTTGTTGTTGTTTTAGGAAACTGTCAGGTATGGACACTGGATCTCTTTTCGGGGCCTCTGGGGACAGCGAGGGCTCCCATTGGGAGAAACTATTCCTGTGTACCATCAGGAGGGACCGGAAGCATTTCAAGTCTCTTCCTGTGACTGAGAGCTGTTCTCTCCCATCACTCTCCTTCTCCTGTGGTGAAAAGATTTTGTCTTAATTTGGACAAATTGGGGAAAAAATGATGCAGATGAAGAAATCTCTTCTGGCATGTTTTCCCCTGTAGGGAGACATTGGAAAGCACACTTTGGGTAAGAAGGTTCAGAAAAATCACTTTTAAAATTGCTCCTGGCCTGGTGTGATACAGCCTAAAGGTCCTAAAAGAGGAGATGGTGGTTTCTACAGCAGGGCCCGGAGCCATGGAATCCTGCACAGACAGGGAACTCCTCATTCCAGCAGGTTTTCCTGATGAGCCTTTTTTGCTGTGGTGAGAGGTCCCTGTTATTTGCTGCTCTCCCTTAAGAGAACAGGCTTGGCACATAGTAGACCTCCACATCTACCCCAAGGACTGTGAGAATTACTGAATCCAACTCCCAGATACAGAAGTGGAAACTGAGGCACAGAGAGGGGATGGGTTTTGGGTTGTGTCATGGTAGTTAGTGACAGACCAAGGCTTAGATCCTGCCTTGTCCCTCCTGTGGTGTCACGGGAGCTTCTTCTGAGCTTTTCCAGGTATACCATGGCTTAGCAACATTGTCCAGACTGCCAGATCTCTGATGCTGTGGCTTCCCGGTAGTGGCACATGATCTTCCAAGGGTTGTAGTGGGCTAAGATGGATCCCAGGGCTAGCATTTTCTCTCTCCATTTCTCCCATGTGTGCATTGTGTATATAGTACATGTTAGTGTCAAGTTCCCCAAGCAGGATGCATGTCCCTGAAGTTCACATTGCCAAGGGCATCGAAGGCGCTCTGAGAGGCTCTCAGAAAAGGACTGATAATGTTATTGACACTTCCTGAGACTAGCAGACTCTCTCCCAAGCTTATTGCTTGAAGGGATTCACTTCATCTGAGCAACCGTGAAGAAGGGAGTTTAAAACCCCATTTTGGGAGCTGGAGAGATGGCTCAGCGGTTAAGAGCACCGTCTGCTCTTCCAGAGGACCCGGGGTTCGATTCCCAGCACCCACATGTCAGCTAACAACTGTCTGTAGTTCCAGTTCCAGGCAAACACCAAGGCAAATAAATAAATAAATAAAAAAATAAAGTTTAAAAAAAAACCCATTTTACAGAAAAAAATGCAGAGGCCTCAGAGGTCTTGAGTGGCTTTTCTGGGGTTCCAAGGAAGGTCATACAGAGCCAGAGTTTGGTAGCTGAACCACTGCATCTTGAGCCACTGGTCTTTCTCCTTTTGTACTGATACTCCTCTCCAGAGGCTGGAGGAGTTCTGCTGCAGCAGTTCCTAAAGCCTGGCCAGTAACCAAGGAGGGCTTCCTGGGAAAGTACAGCTCCTGGTCAGGTCCTATTATGAGCTATGTGCTGAAGAAAGCAAAAAAAGTTGCACAGGTCTTGGTGTTTTGAGGTGACACCCTTGTCCTTTACCTATAAGTGACCACAGGCCAGTACTTGTGCAATTTCTTTGAATTCTATGCACAAAGCACCGTAAACTGTGCAGTGTTTATCTTTACATCACTAACTTGGAAACCATGGCAGGCCTTGAGCATTGACAGAACTTTCTTGAACTTACTGTTATATCAATAGTGAGGCACAGATCAACCCACTGTGCTCCTGTAGACTCTGTGTCCTTCCTGGTGGCACATTTCACTCCTCTGAACATATAGGTAGGCTCTGCAGCCTCAGACAAGTGGCCTACATTTGAGGACCTGGGGACCTGGGTCATTTTCTATAGCATGAAGCTATTGGCTTGATTTATCTCTGGATGAAACCATTCCTGACTTATACAAGTAGCTTCTGTATAGGTAGTAGGGCTTCCCTCTCCTTCCCGACAGCCCTCTCAATACCCCAGATCCAGCTCCTCCAGGAGGTTCTTCTTGTGGATGCAGGTCCCTGAGGCTGGTGACATGCTTCTTCTCGGCCCTACTACCCTGAGTTTCTAAGTTGTGGGTTTGCCCACCCCAGGCTCCCCAGGGAATAAAAAGCCTTAACGGTGTTTCTTTAAACTGATCATCAATTTCCCCCTTTATGAAAATTAACACTGGATAGGAAATGTCTTGAAAAATACATCAAGGCAAGGCAAATGGCTTTTGGAGATCAATGTCGGCACACACAGGTTTGGGGCAAACCTCATTTCGTCCGGCTTTCAAACCTAGGTCTGGGTTGGTGAGGGATGGCAGGAGCCTAGTGGCAGACAGGCTTCCTTCTTCTAGGAGGTAGAAGTCTAGGGAGTCTTGACATCCCCTGTGGCTGCTGGGGGTGCACAGGTTCCTCCCTGCCATGCACCCTTCTCTCCCTCTCTCCCCCCCTTTCCTTGCCTCCAGGTATTGCCACTTAATTTTGTTTAGAAATTTGAAAAGTAAGTAGGAGTGTGGGCTGATTATAGACTTGATTTAAAGGTTTGATTTAGGTTTCTCTCTGTTCTTATATCAAAGATAACGTGGAAGTGAAACTATCATGCTCAGGTAATGAGATTTTATATTAAAAAGAATAAATTAAGCTCATAAAACTGTAGATAGAAGGACAGGGGGGCTGTTCCCTTCACGGAGGGAGCCTATACATTTATGTAACAAGTACCTAGCATGATTAAGGGCCAGGTTTGGTCCTGGGCTTTGAAGTCAAAGGTAGTCTTTGTCCAGTTCTCTTTTGGGATGTGTCCCATAGGGTCTCAGGGATGAGATTCCAGGGTCCCAGGAAGCACAAACACCTGCAATTTTCCTCTTTACCTCTCAATGTGTAAGTATGGACAAGTGGCACGGCCTCTCCGGTCGGTCCTCTTTTGCCTCATCTCTCAAATGCAGGAAATGTCATTACCACATTCTTTATTATCATATTTAATCTCATCCATGTGTGCATGGTTTTATGATGTGTACTTGTGAAGAATAAGCACTGGGCACTTCAGAATGCTAGCCATAGCGACAATTTGAGCAGCAGTGTTCTTAGCAGGCAAATAGGGTTTGTTGCTACCAGTCTAGCAGTCTTACAGTGAAGAAAGAAAAGCCTTGCCTGTCTGTCAATCACTGCCCCTTCCTGCCGGGCTTGGGAAGCACTTGTCCATTTCCTCCAAGAGGAGCTGAATCCTGCCTAGAACACTAGGCCTGGACTGAGGCTGTGAAGACAGCTAGCCATTCCAGTCTTTCCTGTGCCCCTTCTCCATCTACCCCTCCCTTCCCCGTGAGCAATAACACGAAATACAAAGAGCAGGAATCAAATAAAGACCCCGAAACCCAGCCGTCTGTGGTCATTTTAAAACAGATCCTGTTTGAAAAGCTGGGTGACATTTTCCTTTAACGCCTGATTTTTTTTTAATGCCGGCTGCATTTTTTAAGCACCCGGCCAGCTTGTAACTCGCCGAAGCAGTACAGTAGCTGTGCCGACTGTACCATTTGATCATTAATTTATCACGGTTCTAGCAGTTTGTCTGACAGGTGATAGTACTTTCATCTAATGAGTCTCAGCCCGGGCGGGGGCTCCACAGCCTGGGCCAGCCGGCCTGCAGGCTAAGGGCCATGCTTCCTTTGGCTGTGGGCCTGTTTCATTTCAGAACCATGAAGGCCCAGGAATCAGCAGCTAAAAGAGGGTCCTGCAATAGCCGATGAAGCTTGAAACACCTCAAATGGTCTTAGGACAAGTGAAAGTGGTGGGCGGGATTCTTCCGGTCTGGGCAGTGCGGAATCAGTAGCAGCCAAAGCAAGGTTGATTATGGAAATTAATAAGCCCCGGCTCCAAATGTGGAGGCCTCCACTGACAGCAGATTTCCTACTCAAAAAGCTTGCAAGGTGTGGAGGGCTGAGGCTGAGACAGTCTGGTGTCTTAATCATGAAAGTGCTGTCCCACACAGGTAGGGTTAGAAGGCATAAAAACCATGGCAAAAATGATCACATGCAATTTTCATGGTCAAGGACAAATTTAAGTAGGCCAAGAAGTATGATTCTACCATGTCCCTTCAAACAGGAAGTCTAAATATCCGTTTGCAGTCCTGCCCCCACTCCCATGAACTGTGCTGGCAGGAGACTTCTGACTAGCCTGTGTGTCTTAGACCCCAGTCAAGACCCCTTCCTCCATACTCTGTCCTTACCTTCACACAGCCAGCCAGCATCACCCATGTGCCTGCTCTTCTTTGCTGCCTCCCTGGGTCTGAGCCTCAGTGGCCCCTGTGCTCCAAAGTATTTTTCTTGCAAGTTTCTAAGACCTCTTTAAGTCCTTGGGGATGGATGGCTAAGTCCAAGTGTGGCCATAGGCATCTGATTCTAAGCAGGCATTGGGGGCACAGGGCCCCCTTTCTCTCTTTTGAAGTATTTCCTGGCATGTCTACCATACAAAGAGATGGTTCAAGATGAACCAAGGAATTTTAAAATGTATGCTGATTGGGTTGTTGGACCACGGGCTGGCCCAAGGGATCCTGTGACCCCCCAACCTGCTGTCTACTCTTGGACAGATGTCTCAGTTGTCTAGGGAGATGACGCTCCTGTTTGTTATCTACTCCTTCCTCCACACTTCGCCTGCTTGGTCTGTTCACCCCCAGCACTGGGGAGATTTGGAACTACACTCAGATCCCAACCAACAAAACCCCATGCTCACACCCCCAGCTCTGGCTTGCTCTAGAGAGTCACTTAGGGAGTACTGGAAACATAATATGGCCTGGGACTCACCCCAGACTAGTGCTGTCCAAATAAATCTCTAAAGGCAGCACTGGAGTGTGGTATCTTTTAAAAGGTGCTATAGGTGACATGAATGTGTTGCCTGGGGTGCAAGCTGCTTCTGACCTCCACGACCTGCCGTCTGCCCAACTCTTGGCTCTTGTCATTCATGTTTGTCTTCATTATTTCTTATGCTTTTCTATCCTTCTTCCCATCTCCCCCATGGTACCAAGCCATCCTTCTGTTTCTGACTCCAGGATTACACTTGTTACCCCTTTTCAGAAAATACTATCTTTCCTCAATGTTAGTAGGAATTCTTTTCTCTTGCCACTCACCCCAGAGGTGAGTGTTTCGGAGGCTCTCCAGTGTTTCATGACCCCATCTCCAGCATTTAACATCTTGTCTTTTCCTACCTTTTCATTCACTGTCAGTGTATGTTTTCTTCTACTGGACTGGACTTCCTGTGGGCAGACACGGTGTTGCTTAGTTGATTTGTGTGCTCACCTCTTTGAATGCCTGGCATCTTGTTCAGTGACCAGTTATTGAGAGAATCCACACAAAAACTAATATTTGTGAAACATTTTTCAGATGTTTGTAACTCGCTTGATTATTTTCAGAGCTTATTCTGGGAAGAGGCATGTCTAGTTTAAACAACTTGGAAGAGTAGATTTTTTCTCGAACAGGTAATTGCTCAGATTGTGTAACTCTGGAATAACAAATTTAGCCCTGTGCTTCCTGGGATCCAAAGCAAAAAGGGTAAGATTAGCCACAGAAGCTATGTTGGGCCATGTGGCCGGTGTACGGGCTTCTTCCTCCTTCTTCCCTGTGGTCTTTGATTTTCCATGTCTATTTTCATAGCATCTGATTACAAGCTGACTCAAATCCTTTTTGGAAGCAGGCAGAATATAAATAGCCAGGAACACAAACAACTGATTGGGGTGTGTGTAATGCCTATTTTACAGACATGCAATACAAGTCCATGGCAGGTGGGGTGGCTTGTCTGAGGTCACACAGCCTGGGCAAGGACCCAGGTCCCTTGAATTACAGTCCACTTCATCTTGCTCTGAATTACAGTGGACGAGCCAAACTCTGTGTTTTGCTTTGCTTCTGACATAATGTTTGGGATTCAACATTATTAATATTTCCCTAAGGAAACAAAAGCCTAGAGAAATGAAGCATCACCCCCGGTGGCTTAGCAAGTTAGGGACCGGACATGGTGTGGTGTTTCAGTATTCAAGCCCCCAAAGCATGGCTGAGAATCCCTTAGTATTGACTAGAAAGCATTATTTTTACATTGGTAGTAGGCTTGGCTACTTCTGGATAACTCTAAGACAGTGGTACTCAACCTTTGAGTCAATACCCTTTAGGGGGTCCAATGACCATTTCACAATGGTGGCCTAAAATCATTGGAAGTCACAACTCTTCACATTATGATTTTTAACAGTAGCAAAATTACAGTTATGAAAAAAAATGGAAGTAGTTCTATGGTTGTGGGTCACCGTGACATGAGGAACTATATAAAAGGGTCACAGCATCAGGAAGGTTGAGAATCAGCTGTTGGATACTGCATCTATGTAACTGGAAGTAATAGAGAAAACCTCCTGGTTGGTATCCCTAATTGCATTGTCACTGGATAGGTAGAGGCAGAGGAGAGGGGAAGTCACATTATACCCAGCTCACTCAGCACACTGCTCCATCCCACCACTGCACCTCCTAGTATACAGATCTTTTTTACTGAGAGGAATTTGAGCTGAGAAGAGTCTCAAGCTCTTCAGATGCCGGGGAGTCAGAGGACCGAGCTGATGAGGAGGCAGACATTAAGATCAGGATGTGGTTGTCAATAACACAGAAGCAACACCTCTGATTTATTAAACCTTGCTGTATCTTTGCCCTCCTCCAGATAGCATAGCTCTGTCTTCTCACTCAGCCTTCCCTCACCCAACACTGAACTGAGAATCACAGAGCTACACCTTACATGCAGAAGAGTGTTCATAGTAAGAAGGGCTTCCTGAGTGCCAAAGAGTGTTCTAGAATGTCCTGTATGCAACTCATTTCTCTAGGAGATCCGTTACCAGCCCTATTTGCAGAGGGAAAGACACTGAGGAGTGAAGAAGTAAAGAGACCTTTGTAAGTCACAACATTCTCTCTAGTACTGAATCCAGAATCCAGAGGCCAGAGCATGGCGCCACAGCCTTGAATCTCACTGTGATTAACAAACACAGCCCTCCCAGTTCCACCCTGGACTGTAGAGCTCCGAAGTTTCCCTGCCCTCCACTCTGGGATCCTTACACACAGTCCTGTCCTTGCTGGGGCCCTCTCTAGATGATGGTTTAATCTGACAACAAAGAATTTCTGGCTTGATATGAATTTGAATGAGATTCTGCCATGTCTTTTAAAGGCATGGTTATGCTTTTAAAGGCCCTTATATCTGTTCTATGACAACACTTGAGTCACTCTCTCTTACCATGACTGAGTGATGCCCCAACCCCAGCAATGTTTCTGGGCACTTAGTTGTGTAGGGGATGGAAAAAGTTCAGACAGTATTCTGCACAAGACAAATTGGCCTGAATAAACTTGGCGTGGCTCATGCTGAACCTGTTGTAATATATACGTGGATGCTGGAAAACTGGATGGCAATCCACTTGCATGTACCCTGGCCCTGGAGCCTCACTCTTAGTGAATACCCTTCTTTTGGAGCATCCCTGAGATGCCATCTTCTTCTCGGATCTATCCAGAATGTCAGAGCTTTATAATATGCACTGCAATGAGCAATGGAAAAAATCCATGCTGCATCATAATTAGCACCTAGCAGCAGTTGGGAAAGATCTGGAAGTTGGTTTTGCTTGCAAGGTTGAATCAACCTCACTGGCTTTGGTGTGAGCTCTGTTCTGCACAGACTTCTCTGGCCATTTCGAAGGTCAGCACAAAAGAAAATTTCAGCCATTCCTCCCTTCCCAGGACCCCTTTTACTTCATTCCTGACCAAGGAACTTTCAGTTGGCTAAAATATAGGTGGTGCTTTAGTTAAATGCCTCTAATAGTCACCAAGCATATAATAGATGGCAGTGTCATAACACTAGTGATTTTCAACCTGGGCTTATTCTACACCTCTCCTCTGGAGACATTTGACATATCTGGAGATAATGGGTTGATCATTTGTGGGGCAGTGCTCCTGGCATCTAAGGGAAGTCAAGAGATATCAAACTTCCAGCAGTGCAAAGTCCACTTTCCCTACAAAGAATCATCTGGATCCAGATGTCAGTGGAGCTGAGAAGAAAATAACCTGGACCAGGAGAGTGCTATTTGCTTTCTACTCTTTAAAATTTCCCTTGAAGGCCTCAATGCTTAAGAAGTGGGCTCTAAGTCTCCATTAATGTCTTTGTAGACAGACCATATCTATTAGCATTGTCTAAAGCAGTAGTAACCTTGGCCATCTGTTCTTCAAACACCTTAGTCATCAGTGTCTAACTGAGCCACTGATGACTAACTGAACCCTCCTGGTTCCTGACACTGACTACTTGTAGACACTTTTCCTTGCAAGACAGTCATATCTGGGTACATGCTTGACCCGTTGAAATAATCCAGAGGGACAGGTTTAAAACAAAACTGTTTATTTATTTGTGTTTCTTTTGAAGACCTTCAAATGAACTGCAAACTGCAGAGAGATCTGTTTCATGTGTACAACTCCCCACCTCTCCAGGGAACAGTCTCCATGGTGACTCTATCCCTCACTAGAGGACTAGGTTTGGTACCAAGAATGACTTGGCTTGTTACTAACTCTTAAAATCTGTCTCTTACTTCAGGGCTCCATCTTATCTGTGGTGATTGTTCCTGTTTTGACACACATAATGTCACAGAACCAACCAGGTACCACTGGAGAGAGCTCTCCTCTATAAAAGTCCTCTGTGCTCTCAGTCCCCAGCATCTCAGCCTGCTCAACCCCTGTGACACACTTACAGTATCTTTTCTAGACTGTCATTTCGTTGGGATACTATAGTATGTAGGAAAAACAAACTTGAACCTCCCCAAGCTTGCAAAGGGAAGAGAGACTGTTTTTACAATGATTAATTCAACTTACAATTCTGGCAAGAATTCTTCAAAAAATGAAAACAATCTTCTCATATGGTCTCATAAACCCACTTTTGAGTAGACATTAAATAATTAAAAACAGGATCTTAAGCAGATAATTGCAGAACCATGCTTGGAGCAGAATTAGTCATAAGAGTCAAGAGTAGAAGCAACTCATATGTCCATTGAGGGATCAATGATCAAGCATATGGTATAGATATGCAGTGGAATATTATTCACCTTTAAAAAGTAAGAAAATTGTAATACTCACAGCAAGATGTACAAAGTATGCAGACAACTTGCCAAATGATAGAAAACCATCACAAACTCTGTGTTCTGTCTAGATAAGGAACCCAGGGCAGGAAAAATCAGAGACAGAATAACTACAATGGTCGTTATCATGGACTGTTAAAAGAGGGGATGGGAAGTTGTTTAAAGGGTCCAAGCATCCTAGAGATTGTGTACTAAGCACAACATTGATAATAAACTCAACTTCCTTGTATCACAGTTTATAAAAGTATTCTAGCACACAGGACCCAGGTATAGACAGGCCAGGGAGCATCCTGGTTGCTCTGGGAGCATCCTGGAGCACTGAGGAGGGATCAGTTCTTGTCAGTGGGGCTGTAAGGCAATCCTCAGCTCAGAGTATCTAAGAGAAACCCAGGTGGAGCACAGTCTTCTTGGAGCAGTGCCGTCCATCTGCAGAGCGACTCGGAGGCTAGTATTGGTGGCTGTGCTCTCCTGAGAGGAGCTGGTGACACAGGTAGATTGGGGAAGCTCCCTTTGTGTGCTCTCAATACAGGGCTGGGCATAAGGGACCTGGGAGATGGTAGACACTCTTACTAGAGTCTGTTTTCATCATGAAAGAGTGACAGTCAATCTGCCCAGTCCTTCAGGGTGAACATGGATGAGTGTTGAGATGACTTTCTTCTTGATTTCAAAGAAGCAGGGGTGGGGGCATGGCAAGGAGCGCAGAGCATCAACACTAGACAGTGGACGGACAGTGGCTGCCCTTCTTCCTTGACAAGCCTCTTAGCGCACTGATGAGCCATACGAAGATACACATTTTACAAATGTAAAAACGACTCAAGGGATTTGGAGGCTTGTCTCTGGACAGTAAGGGCCAGAGTTGGGACATTTCTCAGATGTGGCTGGCTCATGTTTACATCTGCACTGAATGCTTTAGCTGGGGTGGGGAAGACTAAGGAACCAGAGGGGACAGTCCCGCCTGGGGTGGGAGGCATCATGGTAAGGTGGGCTCCTGGCTGCCCCCAAGGCCCCCATCACTGGACCTGGAAGCTGATGTGGGGCTGGCCACAGGGAGGCAACAAGGGACAGTTCTGCTGCATGTAGGCATGGCTTGTGTGTCTGTCCTTCCAGAGAGCTGACAGGCTGAGGTGACAGCTCTTTTGGGCCCTGGCTCTACTCTCCTGAGACTAGAGGTGCACTTCATCCTAATTATGAAAAATGCCTGGGTCAGCCATCACTGGGCATGATCCAAGTGTTTTGTATGGCAGCTGATTAAAAACCAGACAGTCCTCTTATGAACCCTTGAGTCTTGGAACTGAGGCTCTTTAGGACCTTGAAGTTGAGTCTGGACAGACATAGTCACTTTTTCTTTGCCCTGGCACTGTAGAAAGGTGGACTATCGATCAAGTGGGCCAAGGGCCAGGATTCATGCACACAACCTGAAGGTCACAGGCAGTGTGCAGCCTGTCTGGAGGAGTGGCCTCACAGGTAACTCCTGACTCTCAGGCCCTTGTCAAGCTAGGGTTCAAGGACATCCTCAGTGGGAGTCAGTCTGTCATCTTTCTGGCTTCTAAGGTCTTATTCTTTTGCCCTCTGCTGGCTCAGCTCCTGATCTCCTCACCAATGCAGCATGGCTGGGACCAGAGAAAGGAAAAGTCAAGTTCAATGTGGACATCTATAGATAATTTCTTTGACAAGTTTTTACTCCTGAGGAGGAGCTCTGCTCATCTCTAAGTTTTGTTGTCTCTGAAAACAACTTGACTGACAGGCAATAGCATTGGCCTTATGTAAAGTGGTGAGGGTTGACAAGCCAAGCCAGAGGGCCAGAGTCAGATGAGATGTCCTATGAGTCCACATGAGTGCCCATGGATCATGGCATCTTGCCTTTCACTATGAACTTCAGCAAACCCTGATGAAGGGAGACCTCAGAAGCCCAGGAAGAAAAAGAGACCTTTCTAAGGCTATGCAGGAAGCTGGTGGCAGAGTGGCCTCTGCACCCAAGACTGACCCTGCTCAGGCCCAGAGATAGCCCTTTGATTGTTTTTGCACATTACACTTATGCATGTCTCTTGATCCCACCCATTCTTCAATCATTCCAAGGCCATGATTGGGGCATACATGGTTCTCACATGTGCATCTTTTGAGGTGGGACATGTGTGAGAATGCTTTTCAGGGAGTAAGGGGACTTGGAATCTAGATCTCCATTCAGTAGGGAACTGTAGGGGGTCGGGAGAAATAGCAGCAGCAGACCTTAAAGCAGCCATGGTGCATTTGTCATGCTTTAGTTTCCAGAAATCACGGGGCTACACACATCTCTGTACTGCCACTGATAAGGAACTAGAGATTTGTAAATATTTGACACACTCACTCCCCGTCTGCCTTTCCATGTTTGTGACAGACATTAATAATGGATAACTAATCTCTCATAGCAGCTTTCCTCACTAAATCTGGACCTAGCCTATGCTTCTTACTTTGACAGACATTAGCAAATGATTATGGTTGACAAAATAAAGCAACTCTATTTGTTATGCCGACTCTCAATGAATTTGTTTGTTTTGTGCTTTATTTTTCTTTTTGTGCTTTGAGATAGTCTCACCATGTACCCTTAACTTCCAATTTCTCATCTTGTCTTGGCCTCATGAGTAGGTAAACTTTCTAGCAACTGAACCACAATTCCAGCATGAGTCTTAATGCTCTTTTATTATTACCTTTTTAGAGACAAGTTTTCTCTGTGTAGCCTTAGCTGTCCTGGAACTTGCTCTGTAGACCAGAGTGGCCTCAGATTTATAGAGATCCACCTGCTTCTGCCTCCTGAGTGCTGGGATTTACGATGTGTACCACCATGCCTGGCTAGTCTTAATGTTCTTAAGGGGCAGAAATCTCCAAAAGGAAACCACACACTTGGTGAGAGCACCTCTAAGCTTGTGTGTGTGGGGGACGGGGATAGAGGAGTGTGCTCAAGGCTTCAGGGTCCATAGTTGGCTGAGTGGTGCCCACATAGTGAGAAGTGACAGGGAGGGTGTCAAGAAGCTTCAAGAAACATGCATTCTAGGTCCTTGGAATATCTTTGTGATTTGGATCCAATATCTCCAGCATATTTTCCCTTGCTCACAGATCTGCATGAGACACATATAAGGGAGGGGACTCCAGCTGCTTCTTCCGTGATGTTTGTTTATGAGGCACACTCCTTATCTGTCTTAGCAGAGTGTGAGCAGTGTGGGATCTGAGCCCAGGCCTGGCCTACTCCATAGCCTGGCTCCCTTTTCTTCCCAAAGCTGAATCCATCTCATTCCCCTGTCTCATTCTAATCTTGGTTGTCTTTAGAAAGGGCTGTCTTCTCTCTGAACCTCCTGGAAAGGGGAGCCAGGTGTCTGGGGTGGGAGATCCACCTGGTGCCTTCCTTCCAAGAGGGAGGTTCCTCATGAGAGGGAATACATGCCACAGACAGCAGGTGGATCCTTGTGAGTTCCCCAAGAGAGCTGCTGGGGATGAGTGGTTGAAGAGGTAAACCCAGCACGGAGCCTGGTACCAGCACATTAGCGACAGCTCCTAGGATTTAAAGGGACACATAGTCATTCCTAATACATCCAGGTGAGAGTCAGATGTCGCTGATGGCAAGGAACACTGCTGGCACGTAAGGAGATGCAGCCCCCCAGCTCCCATGAGCCCATCTAGGCTGCCGCTGAAGATGCTCTGCCACTCACAGTCACCTTTCTCTCTTTGTCATTGATACACAGAGACCTCAGTAAAACAGGAGCTGACACATGCCCCTGTTGTGGGCAAGGAGCTTTTGTGGAGTAGCCACTTAGAGCCCCTTAAAAATCTCATTTCCCAACAGACACTATTATCCCCATACACAGATGTGGGAAATTAAGGTTCAAAAAACACTTGCTCACAGTTATATACTAATATGGGTCAGGGTTGGGGTGCAAATGTAGAATTCTTGAGCCACAGGCAACTGAGCTTTGTATTGTCCCAGAAGGCAGAGCACATGGGCAGAAGAGCAGAGGATCTGGTCCCCCACACCTTCCTTCAGCCCAGGATCATTTATCTAAGGAAGACAGGGCTAAAGATTTTGAGAGGATGGAGGCTTCATCTCATCTCTCCTGCTGTCCTGTAGTGCTGAGAGAGTTATAGGCCACCAGGGAGGAATATCTGTCCCTGGGACTGCTAGGGGACAAAGCTATTAGTATGCATAGGATTTGAGAAAGTCTTGGGTGGGCCTTCAGTTTCATACCCTTTATAGGGCTCCTGAGAAGCCACCAACTGCCTCCTAGGACTGAGCTCAGCCCCTCTCAGCTCTGCTTTGGCAAACTTGCCACCCAGAGACGCATTTCATCTCTGCCACCTCAGAGGGAGTTAATCCGCACTGACAGAAGCCTGGGGGCAGCAAGGCTGCCGCTGTGCCATTGGGAAGAGCAGGGTATATGTCAAGAGGAAGAAGACAGCCTCCCCTGCACGACACTCTTGGGGACCATGGCTGGGCTGATATGGCTTCAAGCACCTCATACTGGATCCTGTTTCCTTGGTGTCAAAGACTGGGGTCTGTCAGCAGTCACTGAAGAGGGCAGAGGGGCAGCTGAGGGACATGGGCTCCCTAAACAAATAGAATACGTGGAATTGAACATGACTCTACATGGCTTTCCTGGGTCCTTTCATCTAGGCTGAATAGAGCAAAGAGTGGCAGAGATGTGGACACCAGGCCCAGCAGCAGATTCTGCTTCTCATGACAGGAAGAACTGTGCCCATCTCTGTTAAGGAGAGCCCGAGGAGTGGTGGGCTATCATGCTCAGTGACACAGGCACAACCTGAGTCCAGGACCTTTGGTCCATGAATGTCATGCTCCAGAGGTTTCTCTATGGTCAGGCCACAGGTTATTGTTTCATGCCCTCCCTGGGTCTGGGCACTGCACCCATTCTGAGCCCTTTTGAAGGTAGCTATAAGTGGCTCCTTTTGGCCTGCAGGCCTGTCTGGGTGGGTAAGAAAGTGGCTTTGGTGACGAATGGGATGTCAGCCCTTATCCTGTGCTAAGTTTAGAAAGGTGTCAGACTTAAGCTGGCTGTTGGTGGTCACACAGGAGGTAATCATGAGTGTTTCTAAAACATCCCTGCTGACCTCTGACCGCTGTCACAGACACTGGAACCTCTGGAATCACCATGGTTTTGTCACAGAATGGTTCATCCTCTTGCTGGGCAGCAATTATTAAGAGTGAACCTGTTTCCCTTCCTGCCCTCAGGACCAGAGAGAATCTTAAAAGTGTTTCTGTGAAATGGCTAAGTCATGCCCTATATGACCCCTTCACACTCACCACTTAGGTATATACTTGTACATTCAACCTTGTCTTCCTTCACACTCACATACCCACATCTGTACACAATGCACACATACACAGTCATGAATACACATCTATACATAGAGCATACATGAATACTCATACACCTGTGTTTATATATAATGTACACATCCACATCCGTACACATATCTAGACACAATGCACAATTATTTTTAGTTTATCATACACACCTCACACTTGCAAACACTCAAATTCATACCTACATTCATACATGTGCTTATATACACATAATCATACATATGCAGTCTCACACCCACATACCTCATGTGTGCCCTTGCATACCTCATCCACACGTACACATGCTTTCTCTCTCTCTCTCTCTCTCTCTCACCCTCTCTCTCTCTCTCTCTCTCTCTCTCTCACACACACACACACACACATACACACACATATGCATAAACTGATACATACATACCTCACACTTGCATACTCACATGTGTGGCTATACTCTTATACAGATGCTCACATACACATACTTGCATATGCACATGAACTCACTCACATCACACACCTATATTATACACATATATTCACATTCACATGCTTAACTCAGTTTTCATAAAGCTGTAATCATATATAAACATACAATCTCACTTATACATCTTCATGCACTCATCCCTGTCTACTTAAACACTCATTTTTACACACTCATTTTTACACACTCATTTTTACACACTCATATGCCTGTGTTCACACACACACACACATAACACACTGCTCACTCCAAGAACACACTCTGTAGACATCAATTGCTTATGAGAAGGGAATGCAGAGTTTAAAGTACCTTGCACACAGCTCCGAGCATCTCAAGTGCTTACATACAATTTATTATTCTTAGTCTTGAGTGTTTCTGACATGATAATGAAGACACTACTATGGAAAATAGAAGCCATCAGGAGACATGTGGAGCTTCCTTCATCTTTTATGCCTACTGGGTACATTCCTCTGTTCTGCTGATAGACCTTCTTTTCTAATTTAACTTTTTTTGTGTGTACAAACATCAGAATAATTAAAGTTTCTCATGGGATTTCAAGTTGAATTGTTAATAAAAGAGAAGTCTGTTTTTACCAAAGCTGATTTTCAACAAATAAGGATATGTTTTATCACATGTTCAAAAGACACATACTGAAATGAACAAGAGGCTGGCCAACCTCAGTGTAACACATGGAAAAGAGTGGTGTGCACATTTTATACTCATCCTGGGGTGATATGAAAAACATTATCTGTTGCTGGAAGTTTCTGTCCTCCCAACAACTCCCAAATACCCAGCAGCTGCTTCTTAAATAATTGACTCAGAGGCCTAATATTATAGTAAATGCTGGGCCAGTAGCCCAAGCATACTACTAACTAGCTCTTAAATTTAAATTAAGCCATAATTCTTATCTATGTTTACCCACATGGCTTAGTGCCTTTTCTCAGTAAGGCATTCTCATCCTGCTTCCTCTGTGTCTAGCTGATGACTATGTCTCTGCCTTTCCTCTTCCCAGAATTCTCCTAGTCTGGTTGCCCTGCCACAACTTCCTGCCTGCCTACTGGCCAGTCAGTGTTTTATTAAACCAATATGAGTGAAGAATCTTTACAGTGTACAAAAGCATTATCCCACAGCAATTGTCAGCTTATACAGCACTATGGACAGTAAAACAGAGTGCATGTGGCCTCTCTACTGGCACAGGGCCTGGGTCTATGACCAGTGTTAGACAGGATCCACTTAGATGCTGAATTGTGAGAGAACAGAGAGGGTCCTGGCACTTGCTGCCAAACAGTGAGAAAGTAGCCCATCTTTTTATTTTCTTTATATCATTTATTAAGTGTGTATTTGGGGAAATGTGTGTGTCATCATGTGCACATGGATGTCAGAGGACAATCTTGAAAAGTCAGTTCTCTCCCACCCAGGGTTCCAAGAATGGAACTCAAGTCACTATTCAACTTTTTAATAGCTGGCAAGCTGTATTAGTTCCTTCAGATCTACATTTGTTCAGGTGGCTTTTCTGATCTTTAGCTTTACAGTTGCCTTTTAATTGGGGTTTTAACTGTTTACATTTAATGAAAACTATTTATTTGGTTGGATTGAAGTATCCCACTTTATTTTATTGTTTTTTCTATGTCCTCTTAGGTTTTGTTTCTTTGTTATTCCTTCTCAATTATTTTTGGACTATTTGACTATATTTTTAAAATCCTTCCCATATTTCTATAAGCTGCATATATTTGCAACTTATATTTTAAGAGATAGTCTTGAAGATTTTAGCACAGGTTCCTGATATAGTGTGAATTTTTTCTGTCCCCTAGATTTACATGTTGACCTCCTAATTTCAGCTGCAGTGACATAGGAGATGGGAAGGGCTACATTCAGAAGGCAGAACTTCTCAATGATTAGTGCCCTAGGGAAGACTCTGGGGAGTCTACTGGTCCTTCCATCAGGCATTAAATCTGCCAGTTCCTTGACATTGGACTTGCTAGTCTAAAGGTCTATGAGATCTGTTGGTTGTCTACAAAAGCTACTAGTTTATGGTATTTCCTATAGTACCTCCAAAGGGCTGTGACAGTCATTGACTCTATACCATCCTGCTTGTAAAATCCCTATAACCTTACAGACCCATGCACCACCTCTGCACTGAATTCCATTTCTGTGCTTCCATTGACATATGTATTCCACACATGTGCACTATGAACTGCCACTGCAATGCTGTTATTTTGCTTTAAGCAAATTGATGAATGTTAAAAATAAATATTAAAAAGAATGATAGCATTGTGTACTTATCTGCATAGCCACTGTTGGTGAGATTTGCTGCTTCCCTTCAGCCTGAGGAATTTTCTCTCACAATTTCTGAGGCACACATCTGATCAGGACACAAACTCTTAACTTTCTTTTATTTAAAACTATTTCTGCTTGACCTTCATTATTAAAAGTCATTTTAATTTAGTGTCTATGTAATTCTAGGTTGGAGGTCTGTGAGATGGCCCACTTGCTGTCAAGCTTGTTGACCTGTGTTCAAGAAATAACTCAGATTAAGAAAATAAGAAAGAGCCAGTCTTGACCTCCTCATACACCACATCATGTACATTTGCACATGGAGTACATATTCACAGGTATACACACACAAAAATAATTTCAATATTAAAAATCTCTAGATTGTGTTTATTCTATTTCTTTTAGTATGAAAAAATGTTGTTCACTATCTTCTTTTATTATTTTTAATCAGAAGTTAATACAATTTTAAATTATTTCCCCATTTCTAATAGCTCTCCCCTTTAGTTTCTTTCATGATTTTCTTATTATTTTTTCAATTTTCAAGAGTTTAATTATGATATGCTTTGGTGCAGTTTTCTTTGACTATATCATTATTGGGATTCACTGAGCTTCTTAAATCTGTTTATATGTTTTCATCACATATAAATTTCAGGCATTATTTCCTTAACCTTGTTCCCTGCTTTATTATCTCTCTCTCTCTATTTTTGACCCTTCAGTTTCATGCATCAAAGACCTTCTGATATTGAACCAAGCATACTGAAGCCTTTCTATTTTTTTTGTTCACAATCTTTGTTCTTCAGAGAGAAACTTCTGTTATCAGGGCAAATAAATTAATTTTTTCAGATATTGCATTTTTTAAGTTCTAGAATTTTATTTATGCACTCTTATTTTTTCAATAAGATTTCATTCATTATGAATATATTTCCCCTTTGGGCCATGAGTACATTCATAATAATAACTGTACAATTTTTATTTATTAATTCCGACAGCTAGAATAATTTCAGCATTGGTCTCCATTGATCGTGTTTCTGCTCATGAATGGATGCTCATAGAAGTGTGGGAGTGGTTCGCCTGCAGTCCCAGCCATCAAGGAGAGGAAGGGAGAGGTTACCGAGTCCCAAGCTGTCCTAGGCTCCATGACAAGATCAAGAAGAATGGCCCACACTGGTTTTGTTTTCTCTCCTATGCTGTGAAATTGTATATTGTACCAAGAGCACTGTGCACTTCATGTGGTGGAGATTCTGAACTGTGCTCCATTCTGAAGAGTGTGCAGCTTTCACTTGCTTTGTTGACCAAGCAAGTCTTTTTGTTAGACTTAGAGCACACATGCTGGTATCTGAGCTGAACCTCAGTTAGCTTCTTCTATCGTGAAGCTGAGAAATAGGCAAGAATGCCAGTAGAGCTGAGGTCCCCTGCTCAGCTTCCTCCCTTACAAGGCCCTCTTCATGCTTGCTGATGACTGGAGTTCCTGACAAAGTTCTGTGTTCTCTACCCGTGTTTAACCGTATCTTGTGTGCTGTGAGCCTCTGGCTAGCTGAAAGTCACAGATATTCTAAGTCATTTAGCTGTTTCTTCCTCTGAAGGGTCAGCTTGCCAAGCTCTGCCTGGCTGATTCACTCTCCAGTCCCTTATGATCAAAGTAGTGGGCTTTTTGTGCTTGTAATTTTCTTTTTTAAGTTTAGAGCTATTATCTTCAAGATAGTAAGGCCTGCCAAAAACTTACTTAGTTTGCTGAAAAGGAGTTATATCTCACTACTACTATTTTCAGAGCCAAATTATGAATTTAAGCTTATTCTTTGGAAGTACCAGACATAGGATGGAGGTCCCCAGGTTTGCTAGATAAGTGCTCTAATATCTATCCATAGCCATTTTAAGGTCTATTTTGAGACAGTATTTCTAAGTGGCACAGGCTGACCTTAAACTCATTCTGTAGCCCAGGCTATCCTTGTACATGTGTTCTGTTGTGTATCAAGTTGTGAGAGGCAATTTTATGCTGTGGAGTGCTCAGTGTCTTGGCTTGGCCTCTTTGGAGACTGACTTACCAGCATTAATGTCACCAAGGCCAGTCCTGGGCTTCAGCCTCTCACAGCTACCTTTACCACTCGCAAAAACATGATCAGATCTGCAAATGTCCTGACCTTTCTGGTTGCTTTTTGCCTCATGGTAACCCTAGGAGATGTGGTGGAAGTGGAGAACAGAGAAGCTAGCCATTCGACATATAAGGAATCTGAGGTAAGTTGAAGACTGGAACCCAGAAAGCCTGGCTGTCACCCATGATCCTTCCCTTACACATTGCTCCTCAGATCCAAACAGTGTGTGAAATCTCTTCCTAGTGATGGAACACGTCGGGATGCCCAGCCTCCCCTAGAGGCCATTCTCTACGCCTTGCTTTGTTCTCTGCTTCTCTCTCTCATTGGAGTTGGGGATGGTGCAGAATGCTTTCTCTGTTCTTTCCTGCTTCCCTTCACAAACAATGGCTTGAGCCAATGCTTTATGTTCGTGGAAGTATTTTAAAATTTGCTGTGATTTGAATGTGGTCCCCAAGAGCTCTAGTATTAGAAACACAATCCTCATATTTATGCAATAATAGTGCTTCAAGTTGTGGCCTTAAGGGCATAATCAGGACTTGATGAAGCCACAGGATGAAGCCCCAATGATGGCATTAGTGAATTCTTAAGAAGAGAAGATGTGGAGCTCTGTCTCAACACAGAAGTATCTGCCATGTGAACTTAGTGTAAGCATTTACTAAATATGCTTATTTACAGAGGCACATTGCAGTTTGCTGTGGATTGAAGAATTGAAGTGGGATATTCAGTGACAAAATTAAATCATCTGGTGGACCTATCAAGGACCACAGGACCTGACCCCCACAAACACATTCCCTCCCTGCAGTCACTCTGAGATGGTGTGAGTTCCCATCACTACTCATTCTTGACTGATGGGATTCTGAGTCCCTTCATTTGCTATGTGGATGTGTCACTGCTTGTCCTTGTGGTAGCTTTTGATGATGGAGTCAGTGCAAATTCCAACAGTCGCTCCATGATGCTGTCAGTCCAAGCCTCCAGTGAGTGAACTGGGTGAACTGCTCACCACCTCTCATTCTCTCCATCTGTGAGCTAAGGACCCCAGGGTGCTGCCTGCTGACTGGGTGAGCTAAGGTCTGAGATGCCCTTAGCACAGGGCTTGTCTCACTGGACATAGATGTGAGTGTCCTGATTATAAGATAAGGGACAGAATATTTGGTGGGTTAGGGAGACTCCTGGGCTAGCTCAGGAGAGAGAGAGGTGGTGGAGGAGGGCACAGAGACATTTCTGTCTATCTGAGCACAGAAAGCAGAGAGAAGAGCTGGGCCAGAGCCAGCTTTACTTTTCCATATGCAGGTGGCAAGTGCAGGGTTAGAGTGAGACAGTGTCCTTGTGCTGTAAGATTCATGAGGGCCTCAGGAAAACCTATAATTAAGAAAAGTAGTATTTGAATATATTATTTTTAAAAATAAGAATGAATGCAAAATATCCATGATGAACATGGTGCCAATGATTTTAAAGACGGGTTGGGACTTTTTTATTCAGTGACTCATCTTCTCTTTCTTCTCCTAATCTTGGCCTTATTGGATTCTCTTTAATTTAAAGTTTTGATATTATTTTCCATGGTTCTTTTTTATTTTTTAAAAACTATTGTTATTGCTGTTATTTATGTATTTTATGTATATAAATGTTTTGCCTGCATGTACCTCTGCACACCAAAAAAGGGGATTGAATTCCATGGGACCACAGTTGTAGAGTTTGTGAACTACCCTATGAGTGCTGGGATTTGAACTCAGGGACTCTAAAAGAACAGCTGGTGTTCTTAACTGCTGGGTCATCCCTACAGCCCCATTATTACTGATATGTGTGTACGATGTTCAAGGGTGTGAGTACCACTGTTCATGTGTGGGGGTTAAAGAACCACTTTGTGGAACCCATTTTCTTCTTCTACTTTGAAGTGAGTCCCAGGGCTCACACTCAAGTCATGAAGCTTTCATAGAAAGCAATGTAAGGCTGCCCAGCTGTCTCTCCGTACCCTGTCATGGATTCCCAGGATTATTGCAACATTCTTCATAGTTGCCAAGTTAGAGACCCAGCCTAGATGCTCTAAATGCATGATAAGAAAGCATCAGTGCAGATGCAAAATGGATCATCATTCAGTGGTGAAGCCTTCTTTATGACATGTTCACACACCTATAGAACATAAAAAACCTTTCACTTTGTAAAATGAATACATACCAATGAAAATAAGACATTTATAAGACTAAAAATGAAAAAAAATCTAGTGCATTTAAATCCTAGATGGGTGTGGAAAGAGGATAAGAGAGGAAAATTGAATATGACCATAACATATTGTGTGCATATATGAAACTGTTAAAAATATAGAAATTTAGATTTTAATATTTTGAAACCTCTTGAATTTTGCATTCGAAATGCATCTATTACACTGTCATCCCGTCCCAGTCTGCACCTACCTGGTGCCTGAGTCCTGGAAGACAGCTAACAGGGCCCTTCTTCCTCTCTTGCATGACAAATCGTATGGTTACCTCCCCCCAGGCCAGCTTCCCAGATTGGGATATGCAGGTAACGCTGTGACCCAAGAAGGCAGAGTATACCTTTCTCCTCAGAACTCTAGAGCCCCGGGTCTCTTTCCCACCCCTCCCAGGCCTGGCACAAGGGGTGCTGGGGGAGAGGGAGCCCCAGATCTGGCACTTCTATTTCAGGCCAGACGACGGCTTCCTCTGCCAGCCCAAATGGAACCTTTCCTTTCCCAAGTTTCTCGGTCTCTCATTAGCGGTTGTGTTTGTGGATAATGGCTATAAGGAGGGGCAATAAAAAAGTCCAGAATGTGCTGCCCGGCCTGTGCTTCACCCTTGTGCAGAGAGTACATGCCAGTGCTGGTTGAAGTCTTAATGACGCCGTGGACCCAGGGGCCTGAGCGGGCATTTGCTGTGCAGCTGGGTTATTGAATCCCCATTAGTTAAAAATGCCCAACCACAGGCCAGGAGCCCAAGAAAATAAGTGGTGACAGGTGAGAGAAAAATAACCTCCTGGAGGCTGTGGCCACTTCAAAGGCCGTGGCCCTGCTAGGTAATTGAGGCCTAATGGACATCATGACCGGGAACTGGCTTGGCTACCAGCATTGCCTGCACACAGGAAAGCCGTGGTCGGGGGCTGGAGAGGCCACAGGCTGGCACAGCCTTGAGTGGCCCCTGTAATTAGGCCGGATGGAGCCAACACCTCTTCTGTCAGGATCTGAGCAGATTCCATTCTGGGAGGGGAGGTAAGAGGATGCCTTGGGACAGAGACAGGTTACAGGAAGAACATGTTTTAGCCACACTTGTTTTACAGTACAGCATACATCGGGGCGGCCATTCTGTGAGCAGGCACCCACGGGAGCTCGTTAGTGTTGGTGTGAATGTTTACAGGTATCAGTGTGTGCTCATGTATGTGTGTCCTGTGTACAAGTCTCTCTCTCTCTCTCTCTCTCTCTCTCTCTCTCTCTCTCTCTCTCTCTCTCTCTCTGAATGTGTTCAGTTTGCCTTTTTCTGCCTTTGGAATATCACTTCAAGAAGCTACCATGACATCCTGTCTCTATTTGAGCTCTTTAGATGGCCTTGTTCAGCAGGGCAGGTTTCTTGAATATCTAGAATCCCCAGCTGAGGGTGCCAGGCGGGCCTGGCTTTGTATGTAGCAGCCCCATAAGAAGGTAAAGAAAAGAGCCATTTGGCTTGCCAAGGTGATAGGGCCTCAGTGCCAGGTTCCTGCAGAGAGGTCAGAGGATAGAGTACTCAGGTCCAGCGACTCAGCAACCCCCCTACCCCTGCCTCAGCACATGCCCTAAGAGGACGTACCTTGCCACCGACACTCACTGTTTCTTATTACATTTTTCATTCAATAAAATCAATATAACTTAAACTTACTATTGAAAAGAATATTTGATTGCTATGAGAAAGGGAAAAGTCAATGTCATTTGGCATAAAGGCTGGCTGCACGGGCCGGGGGCGGGGGGAGGGGGCAATGTCATCTCCTGGTGCCAGCTCAGGTAACTGCTAAGCCCATAGGTAGCACTGAGGAGAACTTGTGTGGCTTGGCTTTAGCTCAGGCCACATCGGTCTCCCAAGCTTGTCTTCTTCTTCAAATGGAGGCAGAACAGAAGTTGGGGAGAGGGCTACTGCATGTGGCTGGAAGGTGTTTGTTCAGGGCTCACCAAAAACCTCCGCTGGCATTCTATACTTGAGCTAAGGTGAGATTTGAGTGCAGGTAACTGGAGATCCTCAGGCTTGATTAGGCCTCAGTAGTGCAGAGCTTATCCAAAGGGCCTGGTACCATCTTTACCTTGAGCCAACAAAGGCTGTGAAGTATTGGGAGCAAATTCCACAGCCTTTATTAGACACTCACTGGCTATTGGGCAGAAGGAGACCACGTTTACATGTGTTTCTTATCACATTTTTTTTTAAATTCAAGTAATTTAATTCTAACTTATACTTACTGTTAAAACAAAACATTTGCTTGCTATGAGAAAGGAAAACTCAATGCCATTTGTGAGACAGGCCTAGGGCCTTCAAGAGAAGTTTATCACCCTGAGGGTTGGGTGAGGCCACTTTCTATGTAGTCCCAAGGTACACTCCTTTACACAAACCAGGGACTCTTGTAGGCATTTGCACAAACAATGCTTCCTTAATCCTTATATCATTGAGTACTATCATAGTTAAGTGCTAGAGTTAGGCATGTACAGTGGTTAAGTACAATAACAGTAGCCCTGTTTTACATGGCAGGTTGAATTAATTGTCCAAGTTCATTATTAAGCAGTAGAGTCTGGAATGTGAACCCAGCTAGGCTCCAGCTTGTTCTACACACACACACACACACACACACACACACACACACACACACACACACACACACCTTTTCTTTAGATCAGGGTCTCATGTTTCCCATGCTGGTCTCACACTTGATATGTAGCTGAGGGTAATTTTGATCTGATTTTCCTGCTACCTCCTCAGTACTCTGCAGTTACAGGCATGCACTTCCATGCCCAGTTGTATGTGGTGCTGGGGATCAGTCCCAGGACTTCATGCAAGCTAGATAAATGTTCTATTATCCTCAGCTAAAGTTCAGGAGCCATTGATGCCTGGGCTGGAGTGGCTTCTCTTCAGATGTATGTGGTCATGGTGTGTGTGACGTAAGAGTGAGCATAAGTATGTGTGTGTGTGTGCAAACGTGTGTCAGGCCTGTGTACACAAGTGTCTGCAGCTCAGGCCACTACCAGACAGCTTAAACCAAGAGGAGTTTACTTTGCAAAACCATACCCTGCTCATTTTCAATTTGTTCACATGGCAACCACCTCTAATTCCATTGACAAATGTGGCATTCTCAGGGCTGCTGTTGGCAGAGGTGGCCAGAATCGCCCCATTCCACATTCCTCCAAGTCACCAAGTGGATCAGCCTAAGCACTGCCATAATTCAGGATTCAGCACTGAAGCTTCATGAAGCATCACCAGAAATGCCACTGCAACCACTGGACCATGGCACAGGGAGGGGCTGAGGGTGCAACCCAAGCTGCCCGGTACCCAGTTCCTTCCTGGGATGGACCCATCCTGAAGACCCGCCTGTATCCCAGACAAGCCCGGGCTCTGTGATGTGAGTCTCAGGGCTTACCCACAAGCTACTGCTTCTCTGCCAGCTTTGGGGACAGGGTGTATAAATATGCTCTCAGCTAGCTATTCACCTCCCTTCTGGATTGGAAATTTCTGTGGTTGAGGACAGGAGCCTGTGTGTGGCTGAATGCTGCCATTGACAGCATACAGGAAGACCTCCGAGCCAGGATTGATGAGACACGTCTGCTTAAGCTTGATAGAGGGATCATAGGCCAGGCAGGAGTCTACCAAAGTGAGAGTTCTCTTTATTGAGTACAAAGAAGCCTCATGAGTGCTGTGCTGTCCCACATCCCTGATTATCATAACTATTGATCTAGTCTTGGATTTCTTTGAGGAATATGTCCTTAAGTCCAGCTCTATCTTGAAGCCCCACAAACATATTAGTCTCTCCCTCATGAATCTTCTCTTGATCCTTGTTGCTCTTAACCTAAAGAGAAGAATAGAAGGAAGAGGAAGAGAAGGAGAAAGAGGAGGAGGAGGCAAAGGAGAAAGAGCATCAGCATCAGCAGATTATATTTCTAGGATGTCTTTCTGCGTAGCTTCTCTTCTTATTGGGCAGGTGACTAAGAAGTTCTGATCCTACCCTTGGGTCCCCAGGCATCCTTCCCAGCATCTGGAAATAGTGGCTGCAAAGGCTTCTGCTTTCATTAGGCATGGCCCTGTACTGAAGTGCATCCCTTAGTAAATGGCCATTCCTCCTTAGCTTTGTTCTTCAGAAACTCAGTACAAGCCATGCAGGATGAAGAAACCCTCGACCACTAAGAGGCATAAAATGGATAAAAGTTCCCTGGTTACTGGACAACAATAGACATCCAACAGTTAGAGTATGTAGATGAGGCAAACATGTCAAGATCATTTTCACTGTGCTCAGATACATGTATCACATAGCCAAGTGCATGCAGCCACCCACCATTTTTAAGACTCCCGTTGAATACCTGAAACTATGGATAGATAACCCAATCATACATGTTTTCCTGTATTTCTAAGCCCACTAAAATGTATAATTTGTCAACTAGACACCATAAGAAAATAACAACAGCACAAGTATAACAGTAACTTTAATAAAAGCTTGGATGGTCAAGTCCCTTACTGCACTAGCCTAATGACTGAATTCAGTCCCAGGAATCCACAGTGGAAAAAAGACCCTGGTTCAAGCTGTCCTGACTTCCATGGGTACACTGTGGCACTTGTGCCCATAATCACACATAATAGATGCATGTGCACATATAGTGATAGTTGATAATAATTAAAGTAATATTGCAAATTTAAAAACTAACTTACAAATTATTTCTGAAACATTTCAACCTAATGTTTTTGAATTTCAGTTAGCTTTAGCTTACTAAAATTTTATGGAGGATGGAAGTTTGACTAGAGGGCAGTGAAAATCTTAGAGTGCTCATGAAATTCTTAATGCAGAAGTTCAGACTGTCTATTTACAGTCCTGATATTCTGCATCCAATTCACACACAGTCACATCACATCCGTTCATCAACACACAGAACCCCATCACAGAAGCATGTTTCTTCCCTGGGATTCCAACCATGTGCTACAGCCTTGCTCCTCAGGTGAACGCACCTCCATAGTTCCACACCACACTCATGTACACCCCTTTCCCCCACAGCTCTTCATCTTATCCACAAGTGGACTATCACACTAATCCTTTGGTAAGGTGGTAGCTTTTTTTCTTAAAAAGCAACCCAATTGATTAATTTTCTCTTCCTGGGTTTCTCCCTTGTCAAAGAGGAGGAAAAGTTGACTGGTTTGTGTATCAGACCCATTAGCCTAGATAAACTGCTGGCCTTCTGGATGAGGAGTGCTAGTTACTGCCGAATAAGTCACACAGTAAGGAGCAGGCTGAGAACTCCATCAAATGCCAGGGGATGGCTTATTAATCTCACTTTGGGAGGCATTCCTGAAGAATCAGTCTCCTTTATTAATGATATTTCATTCAGCTCTGTGAGACATCTTTTATCCAGCCAGACGAGCAATTATCTATTTAGGTCGGGAAACAATATCCAATCCTGCCTTGGCTCTAGGGCAATGGGGAACCAAAAGAGGGGAGTGGAGAGAAGTACACCCAGGAATCCTGCCTCCAGGCTGGTGGCTGCTGGGTCCCTCACAACTCTGTTAGGCTCTTGCTACGGTAAGTGACCTTATAATACATACATATACATATATATATATATATATATATATATATATATATATATATATATATATAGTGTGTGTGTGTGTGTACATGTGTATGTGTGGTTGGGGCTAAAAGGATTGAGAACAGACATTCTGTCTGCCTGTTTGAAATAATCCATGTTGATTTATTTACTCAGTGAACATTTGTAAAGATCAGTTTGCAAGATCTTGGCATAGTCAAGGGGATGAACAGTATGTGGTTCCTACCCCTGTCCTGAAGTCATTTCTATGCCAAGGTCTCCTCATCAAATCTTTCCAGGATTGCAGGTGAGGGTCTTACATGGAAGATCATGGTAGAAAAAGGAAGTATTTTCCAGACTTAAGGCACTGTTTATCTTTGTCTCCCTTGCGATAGCTTGTGTGTAGATACAGCCAAAGACAGGAAGCAGCCATCTGAGTGGAGAAAGAAATCAAATCATTGACCTTCAAGTAATTTTGGTATATCTGTTCACTGAATGTCTTCATCTCACATTCACTTATCTTACAGGTACTTAGAAAGCACCTGTATATATATTTGTTCCTGAACCTGCCTCTAGGGAGCAAGGGTAGCTGAGATATTATTCTTGCCAGCTGGGATTTGTAGCTAATGGGAATGAAGATAAAATAACAACCCCTATAAGGTAATAAAGGACATACACGGTGGTGCCTACGAAGTGCAACTGAGTGTGAGAGGGCACTGTGCTCATGGACGTAGCAGATGGAAATGCTCCTTACCATGATCAAACACTTGAGAAAAACAATGTAAGAAAGGAGGTTTTATTTCAAATATCAGTTTATGGAAATTGCCATCCATCATGGTGGCAAAGACATGTCTTAGGACGGGGAGGCAGCTAGCCATTGTGTGTCTCATCAGGGAGTAGAGGGGATAACCAATGGTGCTCAGCTTGTTTTTTCATTTGATTCAGTCTAGGACCCCAGTCCACAGGATACTGCCACTCACATTCTGAGTGGCTCTTCCCTGCTCAGACCAACCTGTCTGGAAACACCTCCTTGAATACCACCCAAGAGGTGTTTCCATGGTGATTCCAAACCCAGCCAAACAGACAAGATTAAAAACAGAGGTAGGGAGATGGGTGTGGTAGGTATCCACATGAGGTTGAAATTAGGCTCTTTTGACCTCCCATTCTGGTTAGTCACTGATCATCCTTGTAATATGTCACCGGAGTCTCAGTTTTCTGGGGGCCAGCTTTCTCATCCATAAGATGGAGCATCCCAAGAGTGATTTATTGTGAGATGATGTGCGTTCATACATGTAAAAATGGTTCTCAATGGAAAGAAGCTTCTACAATAGACCGTGACAGTCCAGAATCTGTCCTGAGAGATGAGCCAACAGAACAGCTATTCCCACTGTGTATTTGGAGGGGCCTGTGCCTTGCAAAATGCCACCTATATGCTAAGTGATGCCTCTGGAGGAATACGATCCTGAGAACCTGTGGACAGGCTCTTCTGGAAGGAGCTATCCATGTACAGCATAGATGGAGCTTTTTGTCTTCTGTACAAGGCTGAAGAGCACAGCTTTAGGGTCATCAAGTCCTCACTCTGCTGTGGGAAGCAGTGCAGTATTGCCTGTGGCTGGACACTGGTAGCTCCTTGTGTTTGGTCTGAGAAGCCCAGGTCGAGTCACTTCTCTGAGATGGGTCTGGATTTCTCAAACTGACCTCTCTAACCCTTGGTCAAACATGTCACGCCCTTTATACCTCATACTTGTCATCTGAATTCCTGAGGCAGCTCTTGCCATGAGCCCTTGGAGGCGGGTAGTGCGGGGTGAGGTGCTCTGGGTACAGAGGACATAGAAGTCTGCAGTAGAGGTTCGAGCACAGCACAGCAGATTGCCCCCAGTGTGAAAGAGATGGCATGGAACCTAAGTCTTTCTGGAGAAGCACAGGGAGCCATTTTCCTGCTACATTGGATCTCAATATACCCTTACTCTATGTTCCAACATAAACTGGCTGGAGGAAGACCTGGTTACAGGCCATCCTGCTGCTTTCCCGCTTTCTACCTATCTCCTATGCAGGGTGTAACCTTCCCGCTTCCCCAGGCTAGGGGAGCTCTCTACAGGTACGGGGAGTGGGGGTGAAGGGGAAGGTTAGCTGTGGGCCTGGCATGAGGCCCTCACTGCTCAGTGCCCAGCCTGCCCCCATGGGCAGTAGAGGCCGGAAGCCCAGCCCCTCTTTGTCAGCACTTTGCTGCCCCCCAGCCCTCCCCACCCCAGTAATTAAAGAAGAAGAGCCGGTACAGTATGTCATAAAATCTCTCTGAACTACCTATATTTACCCCTGAAAGTGAATTCTTTATAAGACCCGGGATATCAAAGCGGTCGGGGATCAAAGTCGTTTTAATAAGCCAGGCGAGTGTGCCTGCCCAGCCTGGCCTCCTCTTGCTGGCCTCCGAAGGCACTTAGGACACCCCTTGGGCCGAATTGTCACACTGATTGCTTATTGCACAAGCCTTTAGGGGACCAGAAAGGCCCACCCCTCCCATTCCAGGTCCCACCCACCTTCTCCTTTGCAGACCTTGACTCTGCATTGGGGGCTCCTGGTCCCTGGAGGATCATCCGGAATCATTCACCAATCACTGTTTGCTCGGGAGGACCACAGCCAGGGATGGCTAACTCGCCCACCGATGTACTCAGAGCCGAGAGGTGCAGCATTAAACACAGGAACAAAGCCAGTTAAAATGGTTCCCTTGGGGTTGGTTACTAGAACAGGGCAGCTTTGATTTGGGTGTCAGTTTACAGGGGTGTGTTCAGAGGAGAAAATTCCCTGAGCTGGATCATTAAGATGTGTGCACATTTTCTTTCTTTCTTTTCTTTTTTCTTTTTCTTTTCTTTCTTTTTTTTTTTTTTGCAAGTGTGTTCTATTTCAAGAAAGGCTTTAAAAGTGCCAGCACTTCCCATAGGACTCAGCCTGTCTGGGTTTTCCACAGAGCCAGGCCACCTTAGGTCATTTTTCCCTGTGATGTGGCAAGCATCCATTGGGAATGAGGTCTGGCTGCACATGGCGAGTGAGGGGAGACCCAGTCCCGACAAGGCATTTCAAGGACAATGCCTCACACCTTGACCTCCTGCCTGCCCTTATGGATATTTTGGATTGAGATAATGGTCTAGTACAATACTCTTATTTTATTGCAAGGGAAACTAAGCTTAAAGAATGTGAGCTAGTAGATTGAGACTAGACCCAACTTTTTTTTCTGTCGTTTAGACTTGTTTTGTTATACAAAGTGCTGTCAGACAACCACTAATGGATCACAACCACGCTACCTGCTTTAAAACAAGGTTTTATTGAAACAGTTCCATGCATTCATGTATATGTTGCCTATGATTGCTTTAGGAACTATAGTGGAACACTTGAATGCTAACATAAAGACTGACATGACCCACCAATACCCAAATATTTATTATTTGGGCTTTCCAGAAAACGTTGACTGGCTTGCTGATGTTTCCTGTATCATATTCTGACAGTCAGAAACACACAGGTATTCTAGCGTCCTGCCCCAGAGCCTGCCTCAAAGTTTCTCCCAGAAGCCCAGGCTCCACTGCACCCTGTGCAGGACCCATGATGGCTACTCACTGCTCTACAGCAGTGCAGTTCAAGTTCCAGAAAGGTGAGGAAGCTGAAGGGCACTGTTGCCCTGGGAAAGCTTCCTCTCTTCCTAGGACTTCTGCTCTGCACACTGGCCACACCCAGGGCAGGAGAGAAAATCCAGAGCTGTCATGCAACTCCAAATGCTTTGGAGTAGTAAGAGGTGAAGTGAGAGGCGGTAACACTATGCTCTGGTATCACCAAGCATTTTCAGTACTGTGAGATCTGGCTTAGAGGGCTATTTGTTGGCAGTATACACGGCACCTGGAATAGAAGATGTTTTTCAACAGGACTCTTGCTTTTCAGTACCTTGCTGGTCATTGAGGTTGTGATTATTATTTGCCCATATTACAGATGAGAAGGAAGGAACGTTTGGGGTGTGAGAGGCTCCAGGGCCCACAGTGCTGTACTGAGCACCATCCTCACGACTGCCTCATGACTTTTTGTACTAAGAGTAGAGACCCCCTAAAGACAGAGAGCATTCTTACTAATAAGTCAGTTACCTTGCCTGAGGTCACATAGTGAGACCATGCTAGAGTTGAACTTGGGTCTTTTGTGAACTAGCAGACAAGACTCTCTTCTTAGAGGAAACAGAATGGTAAGAATGTCCAAGTATGTGGAAAAAAAAAACCTGGACCTCAAACTGGGCAGCTTCTGTTCTCTCAGAGGCTTCTGGGGAACTCTTGGGATCTACTGACTCTCTGTTAACCACTTTGCAGCTAGGGGACCAATGAAGAAGATAAGTAGGGCCTGGTTAGAGTCAACTCCACCTGCTACCAAGCTGTCCGAGAGGCTCCTGGGATACTGAGGACCTTGGGATGCCCTGAGACTTAAGCTTTCTAGAATTACAACAAACGATCAAACAGTGAAAATAACTTTTCTGTAAAATGTAAGAGAAATGGGATTTGTGTCTGGCCTGACAGGAGGTAGCACCCTAGTCTGCTCTCCTGTTCCCCTTTCCATAGCCTGTGTGTGGAGTTTCTCAGGTGTCATGCCGCTAGGGGATCCTGTCTTTCTTTTGGCCTTAGCCCTTTTAGGAGAGTCCTTCTGCCCAGCACCATGGCCTTGGCAGAGTCCTGTGCATCTGAAGCCTGGTTCAAGGGTTATGGTCAGGGATGCCCACCCAATGTTTCTGCCTCTGTGTAGACTGCACCTTCTGTGGGGGCTCCTCCCTTCCAGGTCCCCATCAGCCTTCTGCAGCTTGGAGCTTGCAGGGGCTAGGAATATGTCTGGTTGTCAGTACCAGCCCAGAGTCTGGTTCAGAGCAGGAACAGAGGTGATAAGTCAGCATGACCTTCTCTTCTGTCTCGGTCTCCAGCCAGTGTGACTTCAGAGAAGGGACAGTAAGCTTGTGTGCTGTAGAGTGGGAAGGGACCACTTGGAGAGGCTCCTCTGCTTGTCAATCATCCCACCCACTGTTTGTGGGTCCATGGAAGAAGAGAGGTGATGGATGGCCTGCAGGGTGGAAGGGCCCGAGTAGGCAGCAACAAGCACACACTATTTCCTCACTGATTAGTGGGTTCTGTGCCTATTGGCTTTTTGGGGTCTCCATGCAAATGTGCAGCAAAGGAGTTCCCAAAGTATCTTTTACAGGGAAGAAGAAACGGATGCTCGGAGATGTTAAGTAAATTGTTCAAGTTTCACAGCTAAAAAGTGGTGGAGCTTAGGATCTGGCCCCAGAGCCTTCTGGGGACATAGGTATTCATGAACTCATACAGGAATTCCCATCAGATCACCCCAAGCCCTAGAGCATGGCTACCCGTTGAGGGTTAAGACTGGAGTGGGGCAAGATTGAAGGAAGCAGTCAGTCCCACAGGCTGCCCTAAACTAGTATGAACTTTCAGGCAAGGGTCTCCTGGAATGTTGTGCCCTGGGTGTGCTTCGATGGCCTTGCACATTCTATGGGTGAGGAAACAGAGGTTCCTGAGCAGGGTGGAAGGGCGGGGAGTCTGGAGTGCCAGTCGTGTAGGGGGTTGAGGCAGGGGTGAGAATGAGAGGTGAGTGGACAGGGCCTCCTGCACTGTCAGGAGGCAGAGTAGGATCAAGAACGGGAAGGAGGCTGGGAAGCTTGCCTTGTTCAGTTTCCATTTCCTGTGGAGCAGGCTGGGTTTAGGCCCATGCCTTCAGACTTTGACTCAGGGGCAGGCCCAGCTGGTTTCCTTTGTGTCAGGGCCCATTCTGGTTCCCTAGTAAGCAGTGAGGCAGGCACCCAGAGAGGTCCTGGCAGTCTCTGAGGAGGTGGGAGTTCAGATGGGTAACATCTTCCCTTCCTGATTGCTGAGGAGGCCAAGGTCATGTGGAGGTCATTGTGTCACTTAACAGATGGGATAGTCAAGGCTCCTAGAGGCTGGGAGGAGGGGCTTGTCCATGCCAGCTAGCTGGATCCCTCCTTCTCTCACAGGGGGTGGGAAGTTATTTCCTCATGCCTGTGCTGGTGGATCTCATTTGAATCCCTTTACATCAAAGTGTGAAATTTTTCCCAGGAAGGCTTAAAAAAATTACTTTTGAGTTTTCAAAAGAAATTGTTGTGCTGACTTAAACATCAGCGCACACTTAAAGCTTGGGGGATTGTACTATTAACATTTTTTAAAAATCCTTTTACTGGTCATCTCCAAATCCTCCCCCATCCTGGGTCTTAGGAGCAGAAAGCCGGTCCTTTGGTATTCTGCCTCATGAAATGAATATTTCTTCCCAGGGTGCCCCGTATCCCCCCTGCCCCCCCCACTGGTACAGGCTCTGTGACCTAGAGAGGACACTTAACATCTCAGAGCTCTAGGCCCCATGATCATCCTTTTTGGGGATTCCAAGAAATCTCCTGCAGGTTGGCAAGGTCTGCATAAATAAAAGATGAGGTGGCAGGTCATAACCTGGGCTTCAGCACCATTGCAGGATGGGTAAATAGGCCAGAATATGTGCTCATTTCTCCTCAGGGAAATATCTTTACAATATCAACCATCCATGGGAAAAAATGTAAAAAATGATAAATTGTGCTTGTGTGTGTGTCTTGTTTTAAACCAATATGATCTCAATTCTTTTGTGGGCTTTGAAAGTCCGTGCGGGAATTCCCCCCTCACTGTAAATACCTAGCGTCCGGGCCTTATGGCATGTGATCTGTAATAAACTTCAAAAGGACACCTTTGACATTTTAGATAACTCGCAAATGATGATGCGAGCGATCTTTTGCCACTACAAAGAAAGAACAAAAGAACCGACATGAAAGAGAAATCAATAAACATATGGCAATTAATAAAACATTTTCTATGAATACCCTACAAAGAGTTTTACAACGGTATAAAAACCCAACAGTTGTTTCAATGTGGATTTAAGAAGTCTCAGCTGGCATATTAAGACATCTGCACTGGGCAGCACACGGGAAGGCACAGAAAAACTGGGGCCATGGTTTGGCTTGTAAATCCATCAAATGAGAAGGTGCCATGGACACAAGGATGGCTAGGAAATGGGCTGAGGAGAGGGATGGATGCTCTTCCGTCTGCAGAAACAGCGAGAGGTGAAGGGGAGAGTGGGCTGTCTGTTGGCTGTGGCAGCCCATTGTGGGCTAGCCACTTGAAAGCTGGGCTGAGCGGGAGCTCCGTGCTCACAGCTGGGTCCTGCAGCCCACCTGGGAACTTTAGCTTCTCAGTGGAGTCAGCCTGGGGCCACAGGGTTTCTTAGCAGCAGGACTGAGTGACCCACAGGATGTGTGCAAACCTACAGAGTGGAGCTGACTGCTGACTTTTGAAACATTTCTTCACCCTTACAGGCTGAATTGAATTCCGGCCTCTCCAGACAACTGGCTGGTTACTTTCCACCTCTTTGGCCTCAGTTTCCACTTCTGTGCAATGCTGTCTGTCCAGGCTTCCTTCCAGCTTCCTCCATGCTTGTGCACAGGCACATGCTTCCCAGAAGAGATGGGGAGTGTAGCCCACTCACAGGCTGCATAGAATTGGTCGTGCTGTCTGTCTGCCTGCACCCTCCCCCGTTCTTCCCTTGGTGGGTTTTATGGCTTCCACTGCAGTGAGGAAAACCAGGAGTTTATGGCCTTTGTGAATTTAGGGGCTTCCTCTTGCCTCTTCAGCCAAAGTCCTGTGGCAGCAGAAACAGGACAGAAGAGGGCAGAGAACAAGGCGAGTGCTAAGAGAATATCCTACTTTTCAGTATGTTCTCAAGTACACTACAAGGTGGGTTCAACTGCAGACTCAGTGCGTGAGTGTGTATGTGTGTACGTCTGTGTGCACAGGATTGCACACATTGCTCAGTAGGATATAACCACATGGAGTATGAAGGCGGAAATGTTTGGACCCTGGGTCTTAAATGACCTTGGTAAATATTTTAACATTCTAGGGACTCAGTCTCCCCATCTGTAAAATGGGTGGTAGGGGTAGTGTTACTTTCCTGACTCTAAAGTCACATGATCATAGCCCACAGGGTTTAGGGAGAGACCTGAAAGGTCCTGCAATCACAGATGTCTTCAGATTGATAACAGGCAGTTGGCAGCCTAGCCTTTGGAGGAGAAGGTACGTTGTCAGATCTGGCTTCTTGTGCACCTGCTCTTTTCATTTTCTGTCCTCAACCCACAAAATCCCACTCACTCACTACAGCCCAGATTCTCCAAGCCAAGGTGATGGAGACCATCTGGCTCAACCAGTTTTTGCTGGCCAGTGCCTCCCTAGCAGCTGTGGCAAGTGACACTGGCTGGTTCTGGCTTGCATACCTCCAAGTTGGAGCGTTCACTTCTTTCTCAGGCGGGCTGCCCTGTCTTTGCATCAGTAATGCTGGAAAGTGCCTCCTGACTCTGTGTGGAAATTATTTTCTTTGCTCAGAAGTTCTCAGTCTCAATTGTAATTCAAAATCAGTAATTGTGAGGAGGGGTCTGGGCTTGACATATTTCTTGGTTGTGCTGGGGATTGGAAGCTAGTTTTCTGAACTCCAGAGTCTACTCTGGGAAGGATGCTGAAGCAGCCTAGTGATTATAATGTTCAGACAAACTCAACTGCTGCTCTTTCTGTGGGATGCCTCAGGGCCCTCTGGGCGGTTTGTCTCCAGTAAGGCAACAGGGGGCCCTCTTCTTGAGGGCAGCAGCAAGACTGGTACAAAGAGGCCCAGCCATAGGTTTGCACTGGTGCCCACAGTTCCCAGCTACCTTGTTACCAGGATGTTTATGGAACTACACAGCCCATGCCTTCCACCTCCTGATCGCAATCATAGGAGAAAGGACCCGTGAAATGACATATTTATTGAACCTACTGGCCCCCAGAACCCTGTTCAGTTTTGTCAAACCAAGGGCAGTGCCAATGATACTGGGAAACTCTGGTCTGTGTTCCCAAGCCAGCTTTCCCACATAGAAGGGAACCAGAGCCCCTGGAAGGTGAGATTCAGGCTTTGTTCCCATACCAATGACCACCTAGAACACAGATAGAGGTTCATATTTGGAAATCCCTCCCTGTATACTTGGTAAATAGCTCAGGGGACCATTGACTCACTGCCACATTGAGTGTAAGATGATGTGCTTCGCATACATTAGATGTGCCACCTCAGCCATCACTTTTTAATCTCCTGAATCCTCCCCATCCCTGGACACACTGTTCCATGTTTTTACTTTTCCTCCTAGTTCAGGAAGATTTAGGTTTTCAACCTCCTTTCCAGATGAGAATGCCTGCTAAGCAGCCCAGAATAACTTGTCTGCACACAGTCTACAGTCCAAAGGTGGTCCATGTTTCCATCATTCTTAAGGGACTATAGTCTGACAGCCCATCCAAGATGGGAGAGGGACAAGGGACCTATTTACCCTGCAGGCTCAAGGAAACGTGAAATTATCCATGAGGTTCCAAGCTTCTCAGTTATGGTACGCATAGAATCCACAGTCTTCATGTATAGCAAGCGTTTACCAGCTCCAGACCCTCTCCATGACCCAGCCCACCATCAGGAATCCCCAGACTCAGAAGACTGCAGTGAACTCAAGGAAAGGGCTATCTAGGGTGACTTCTTATCTCTTGGTTAGATTCCAGGAAATTAATTTCCCATATAAAATTCAATTTAAGTAAATTATTAGGAAAAGAAGCTCCGCCTCACTCCCTCCTCCAAAGGGAAAGCATTTGCCCCCGCTTCAGCATGTGAATTAAAGATCAAGGCTATGGCCTGTCATTAGTGTTACCAGAAGTGAGGCCTTTTGTAAATTTCATGGGTTTTAAGATCGTCCTCCACTTAGTGAGTTTACTTTTTCCAAGGTGTCTTGATTCTGCACAGCCCCTGCTTTGGGGCAAGACTATTAGCTACTTGGCAGCTGCTTGGCCCCTGGGCGCTGCTTTTAGAGAGAAAAGCAAAGGAAAGGAGCCACTTGCCACCATCTATGAGCTGCCCTGGGCATCTGGCCACCCCTGGGGAGCAGGGTCTGCAGACTGAAAGGACATGGTGGGCTTTACTCGATCCAAGACTCTGGGCTCCTCTGTATGCTCCAGGTCCCAGGGCCTCTAAACATGTTGGAGGAAGAAACAAGGAAACCACACAGAGAACAGGCTCTGAGGAGCAGGGGGGCTGGCAAGGAGGAAAACCACCTTCTCTTCACGTCAGACCTCCCTACCTCACTCCTTACTTAGGTATCTTTCTGCTCCAGGGCAGGTGCCCGGCTGTGAGCACATGCTCAGACCATGGTTTGCTGAGGTATCAATGACAGATAATTGTCTCCACATGCATGGGGAGACTTACTGCTAAAATACCCCCACCCGAAACACACACATATGTGTGGTAATATATTGTATATCTAATAAAGTTTGCCTGAAGATCAGAGGATAGAACCATCTACAGAGTTAGCCAAAGAGCTCAGGAATTGGTGACACACACCTTTAATCCTAGCACTTGGGATCCCATGCCTCTGCTCCCAATACTTGGGACACATACACACACACACACACACACACACACACACACACACACACACACACACTCGTGTCTTTCATCTCAGCACCAGAAAAGTTGAACCAGGAAGTGATAAGCTGGGCCGAGAAAGAAATAAGACAGGAGGAGACAGGAATTCAGTCCTTCCCATAGAACCTTCCATTCGGGCTAAGGACTCAGAGGTAGGCATAGAGCCTAAGGATTCATGAGGAGTGGGCTGGGAGAGCAGTGGCTGTAGCTTGTTCCTCTGATCTTTCAGCTTTTTCCCAATATCTGGTTCTGGGTTTTTATTATAATATCAAATATTATTCATACAATATTTGGCACCCAACATAGGGCTCAAATTTCACAAAATAGCTGTTTGCCTGTGGCTTTGTAGCCACTGGCACAGGCCTGAGTTACAGTAGGCTAGAGTCACTACTGGCTGCTAGGTTTTCCTTTTGGAGTTAGCCTCTAGTCAGCTCTGCCTTCTAGGCAGTTCCTGCCACACATGTGTCTTCATCACACATATGATTGCACAATAAACTGCTAGATTTCCAGAATGCATATCTCCAGTGTTTCTGTGGGGCACTTGAACTCTGGGGATGTCCTCTCTGGGCTCCTGACTTCCTGCCTCATCTCCTCACTAATTTCTTGGGTTCTTTTCCCATCAAATCACTTGCCTCCACCTTGTCTCAGCCAGACTTGGAAAAAGTCAGGCTAAGCTCTCTTTTCCCCTACTCATGCCTGGCAGACATCATCAATCAATTACACTTCTGCTTTTCTTGGGCCCAGAATGCAGAATCTGTCGATAACAGTGCTCTTAGAAGGCATTTGTAATCATCCCCTTGAAACAATGACCTTAACTTCCTAAATCCCACAGTCTGTGGCTTTTTCTTTCTTCTGGGGTCAGCAGTACCTGCCCAGACCCAGTGATACAAAAACTTCAGTGCAGCAGAGAGGCCTATCATCACACTGTCAAGGGTGACCATATACCATATAGTACCAAGAGTTGCTGGTCAGTCTTAGCATTTACTTGGTGTCAGCCATTGACCTAGGCACAAAACATAGGATGGTACATGTCTTAATTTGGCTTTCTGTTTTTGTGAAGAGACACCATGACCATGGCAACTCTTATAAAGGAAAACATTTAATTGGGGTAGCTTTAAATTTCAGAGGTTTAGTCCATTGTCATCATGGTGCAAGATGATGGCATGCATGAGACATGATGCTGGAGAAGGAGCTGAAAGTTCTATATCTTAATCTGTGGGCAACCGGAAGTGAACTGTCTCACTAGGCATAGCTTGGCCAAAGGAGACCTCAAAGCCCATCCCAACACTGACACACTTCCTCTAATAAGGCCATACCTTCTAATAGTGCCACTCACTTTGGGGACCATTTTCTTTCAAACTACTACACTACACCTACATCTTGTAACAAACTGGTAAATATTTTGTCAGTAGTTCAATACATTGGAAAAATGAGGCATACAGAATTCAAGTCTCTTGCCAAAAGTCACACAGTGTGAGGTGATGGACTCAGATGTCACTGAACAATGCCACCTCCTATAGAAGGCTATTCACTGAGTGATGGAGCCATGGGACACTTCTTAAACCATGAGATAACACAGCTTTCTAAACTAGCACACAGCCTGAAGGTCTGGCCCATAGAACTCACCTATCCCTGTGACTGGTTAGGAACCTTACAGGGGTCAGGTTGTGCAGCTGGCCAGGGATATAGGGTGTCAGGATCCCCATGCCCTGCCACTTCAGTTTTTGTTCAGCACTTGGACCCCAGACCCAGTAATCACACCAGTCCCAGATTTCCAAATGGCTGGTGGGCCGGTCCCAGGCTGCTCCTATGTTCTTCACTCATGAAAGGTCTCCTTCAGAAAAGAGGCCACTTGGTTCTTCATAACTTTGAGATGGGAGGGAGGGAATGTTTCCTTATTTCAACTCTCTCCCAAGGCTCTTAGAGGGACTGTCCATGACCAGTGGGGGGAGGTGCATAGTATCTGGCCGAAGTTTGTGCTAATTAAACATATATTACCTGCAAAGCATAGCTGCCTCCTGCAGGACTGTGGACAGGACATCAAGCCTAGGGGCCCTGAACTCCAGAGACAGGGTCAGAAAAAATGGATCCACAGACACAGCTGTGGGTGTTGACCTGGTTGGCCCTAACCCTGAGCTATTCTTGAGTACAGCCACACCCTGGGCATGATCCATCCATGTTGTTTTGCTGTTCTTGGCTGTGGAGTTTCTAAGAGTTTTTGAGATAGGGTCTCCTGTGTTGTCCAGGCTGGCCTCACACTTACCAGTCTCCTGAGTGCAGAGATCACAGGTGTGCATCACCATGCAGGTCTTTAGGGGAGCTGCCTGAGTTGAACCTGACCCTCCATGTGATAACTTTAACTATGTTATCCAACCTCTTTAAGCTCATATCTCTTAGTCTGAGGATGGGGATACTGATGTTGTCCTTCAGTGTGGGAATACAGTGAGCCTGGACAGCTGCCACACAGCAGCGGCTTCTATGACTGTCACCTCTCATCAGTCTTCACAGGGTTTACGTTTATCCCCAATTTACAGAGGCTGAAGCTGAGGACTGAGAAGATGAGCTGCTTAGCCATAGCACATTTAGGTGACTGGGCTTGACTAGGGAGGCAGGAATCTTTCTCCTGCATGGAGTCTGAGGTCATCTGAAGATTGAGGGAACAGGCAGAGCTCCTGAATGGTATTTGTTCTGTTTCCAGGTTCCCAAGGCTTGAGCTTCAACTTTTTTCCTTTCTGGACCTCCAAAGCTTTGCAGCTATAGGTTAGTCAAGAAGCTGAGCCATGAGCTCAGGACCAGATAATACTTCTGAGTCACCTCTGCTCTTTTTCTGGAAGCTTGATTACACTGGACTCATGTCAGCAAAGTCCTTTGTCTTGTGGACCTGATGGATGCCCAAGACAAGCGCTAGTACATACAGTCCCTTGGGACATGTAGTTGTTATGCCCATATCATGAGTCCCCAGAAAGCACCAACAGTCTGAGTTCTCATGCAAGAGCAAAGAGCCTTTATTGCAACCTCAAGTCTTGGTCCTTTGTCCATTCTGACACAGCAGTTGGATGGGGAGAGCCTTGAGCTCAGTCGAGGCAGAGTTTTTAAGAGGTCAAGGATGGGAGTGGATAAGAAAATTCTGATTCAGATGGGGGTTGAACTCTTGATCGAGCAGGAGTGGACAAAAGAAGTCTTATCCAACAGGAACTGGTACTGGTGTTGCTGCAAGAAAATCGGCAATGCATATAAAGATTATGTAAGCTATTCCTAGTGTTCTTGAGCATCTAGTCCTTGTTTGTCTCAGTTCTGACTGGTCCCCTGCAGGGTACAGTCTGTGGTTTTTCTTGGTTATTGTAAGGCAGAGGCTTAGGCCTAGTATTTTAGTCTGCAGCCTGTCATGGCCGCACTAATGTTAACTTAGGCCTCTTCAGTAGCCTCCTACTTTCCTCCCTTCTCCTCACCCACTTTCTCTCCAGGTTTTCACAGTTTAGACTAGTTTGATGTCTAATTTGAGATCCTACTGCTTCAGCCTCAGGAGTGCCATAGCACCCACCACATCTTTTGTTTCAAGGTGACTTCAGTCCCCATCCTCTCGGGAACATGAGCCTTTGGGGAGTGCACAAGCTATACCACTGTACTTGGGCAGCTTTGCAGATGTTTGGTGTTCCACTCCTAGCTGCTTCTTCCTTCAGGGTAGGCAGGACACCTCTGGAGTTTCTGTAATAAAGCATTCACCTTGATAGGTATACATTGTATGGCGATTTCATCCAAATATTCCATCCTGGAGGGAGGTCAAAGATTCTCAGGAAATAAACAGCATACAAGTTTTAGGAAGTCTTTCGTGCCCAGGTTATATAAACTGTAAGGATGGCTTGGGAGAGGACTCATTTCAGCAGGTCAAGCTTTACATTGCTGCTTTCCTGAGTCAACGCCCAGGTGGAGGTGAGCTTTTCAGAAATGCAGCTGCCCGTGATCCTGTAACTAACTGCAATAAACTCACTGGCTTTCCAAGTTAAACTCTGATAGAATTCTTCTTCAGGTCTGGGGCCTATCTGATGCCCTTTCTGGAGGGAGTTTGTTTATGTCTCCCCAGGAAAAGTTACACAACATTGCAGACAGAACTGCCTCTACATCATGAGAGATTTCATGAGGATGAAGTTTGGTACAGACAGAGCTGAGAAAGGAACAGACAAAGAGAAATGTTTCCAGGTTCTGCAGGTCTGGTCTACTATTGTGGCCTGGCTCTGAGATCTGAAGGAGGTTCTTTTCAGAGCCTGTGAAGAGACAGGCATTGTTATGTCTTCTTTCTACAAGGCCTACACCAATTGTGCTATGAGATCATCACTTCCTCAAACCATTCTAAATCAGAGCCCTTGGGAACAGAGCAGGAACTACTAACAAAATCTACCAAGGAGGCAGAGAGGGCAGAAACCCTGGCTATGTAGCTCAGCATTCAGCTGTCCCACACTCTGCTTTTGTATACTGAGTTACTCTGATGGTTGACAGTGGCCAGCAACTTGACAGAATCTTGACTAATCTAGGAGACAAACCTCTGGGTATGTGTGTAGGTGAGTTTCATTTTGGGTTAACTGAGATGGAAGGCCCCAGTCTGAAGGTGGTACTATTCCACAGGTGGGATTCTAGACTGCATGGAGACAGCCAGCTAAGAAGCTGTATCCATTTTACTGTGTTATGCCTTCCCTACCAAGATGGACCTCAACCTGTGACCCAAAATATCCTCCTTCCCTTAAGCTGTTCTTCGCAGCTCTTTTGTTACAGCAGCAAGGGATGTATCTCATACATACTCCTCTGAGCTCTTACTGCAGGTAGGCAGCTGTCAGAGCCCAGTGACAAATCTGAGCAGGTAGTGTTTGCTTTGGCAGCACATATACTAAAATTGGAATGATACACAGAAGATTAGCATGGCCCCTGCGCAGGGATGACACGCAAGTTCATGAAGCGTTCCATATTTAAAAAAAAAAAAAAAAAAACCGAGCAAGTCACAAAACAGGAGCCCTGGCTTCTTCTAGTCCCTTGGGTCTGGCTCTAAGGAGCAGAGGTCTTCTTTCAGCTCCAGAGATGTCGTTCTTCTCTGTGCTATCTAGGAGCCCTGCAGGAGTGGTGTCTCTGCAGTGAGTACACTCACCCACTGGTGATACAGGCACTATCAGTCAGGAACACATGTATCTCTAGGAGAGAAGGGCACCTGCTTTTATTTCTACAAACAGCTCTGAGCTGGACAAAAGGCATGGTAAGCACCTTGCTGAGCAGGTTACCATCAGACTGCCCTACTAAAGGTAAAGTGTGGGTCTCTCCACTGCACATTCACCCCTGCAGTCAGACTTATAGAAACCAAATCTCAGCACTGCTCCTGTCCTTGGGCAGACTGAACCCAGTTTGCAGTTTTCCCAATTTTTATAGAACATGTCTCCTGTTCTCCCTTCAGAACCTCCTACTACAATGCTCTGCCACCACTTGTATTTCCTGACTGATGGAGCAAGCCCACTGGAGACCTTTGTGCCAAGCTCTGAGCCTTGGGCCTAGGAGCTCTACCTATGAGCCTGAGTTTTAACAATTTCAATCTCTTCCATTGTTTATTACCATGCATGCATAATTAACCAAGCATGCATATCCATATCCATGGTGTTCAAACCTCAAACTCATGGATGCATGTCTACAGATGCTTGATTGTGCACACACATATACATAACCACATCTATTCATGTTCATACCACATCTGGACACTAGTGACCTGTCTGTGTCCATTTGTACACAATTGCAAACAACACATGTTCTGTATTTATGTATTTGCAAAAATGCATCATCTGTATGCAAACACGTACTCTGAGTGTGCCTACATGAGTATCTGCAGATAAAGCGACATATTTGCTATCCACATGTATATTACAGGTATATGAATGTGTGATTACACCCACACCCATGCCCTGGCCATACATGAACAAATGCCCTGTATAGTAATGCACAGGAAGATGTGGGAGTAATAAGACATATTTATTTGTACCCTAACCCATACATCTCCCATAGACCGATAGATGGACACAGCTCATGTGTACACATGCCAAGTTATTGATACCAGAGTTCATAAGCACGAGAACACTATCGGACACCAAACATGCAACTGGTGTGCTTGTGTAACTGACAGGCTCTCACCACAGGCAGGCACGCACAAATGCCTGGTCGAGTTACTCACTACCTTTTGCACTTCACCATCTAGGGCACGGGAGGCGCACCTGGGCACGCTCACACGCATCTCTTCTCTCCAACCCCGCGGCCTGGCTGTAATTGCTCCCAGCCCGGGACTGTGCAAAGCGCGCCACGGGAACGCACGGCCCCGATCCCACAGCGCTCTGCGCGCCCCCAGCCCCGCCGCCGCCCTGCCCGGCCCACGGCCATCAAAAGGCCGCTTTGGGCGCGAGCACCTGGCTCGCCGGCCGCCGCAGCGTTTTATCTGGCTCGGTGAATAATTGATGCGCCGCTGCTTTGCAGTCAAACGCGCGGGCTGCCCGCGCCGCCGCCGCCCGCCGGCCGCTGTGATTTATTATTTACCAGCGCGCGTCCGCCGTGTAAGGTGAGCACTGTGGCTGCTCGCAGAACTGTTACAATCTGGCCTCGTTAGTGGCCTTTCTTGCTGCCTCTCCAAACGGCGGCCCCGCTGATTGATTTTCCCGCCGAAGCCGTGCCATGAAATCCCAGCGCTGCTGCTCTCAAAGCGGCTTCGGAAAGCCAGCCTTGGCCCTTCTTCCCGCAACAAGAGCCCGCGTTTGCGAGTGCGGCTTTCATGGCGTCCCCGGCTCCGCCGCCGGCTCCATTAGCACGGCGCCAGGCTCCCACCGCTCCTGCAGGAGACGCGATGCTGCGCGCGGTGGTCGCGGGGGACCCTGCGGGGCCTTTCAAGCCCGCAGCGAGGCGGAGCCGCCCTGCGACCACAAAGTTTTCCTGCCTTGGAAGTTTTCAAACGCACCAGGCTAATCCGAGCAGGGGACTGGCTGGCTCTTCCCACTCCCAGTGGCAGTGAAGAAGGGTCCCTCTGGACTACCAGCAGAGAAAAGGAAGGCATTTGGGGACTACCCACTCTATGCTAAGCATCTGCTTCGTGTTTAGTCTTTAAATCATACAGGGGCGACACTCAACAAGGACAGGCCACAGAGCTAGCAAGAGCTAGGTAGCGATGCAACCAAGTTTTTCAGTCCTAAGCCACACATTAACTGTTCTGGGTACTACTTATGCTGAACTCTCCAGGAGGTTAGGGTGATTTATACATCTCAGGTTCTCTGTATGGGTATCCACATCTCAGGTCTCAGGCAGGTCATTGGGGGTGTCGGCCATATTTCCAGGATGCCAATAGACCTGAAATTCAGATGATGGGTGGGGCCTGGCCCCAAATATTCTGATAGTAGGAGGAAGAAAGCCATTTGGGAAGTTTCCTGGGATAAGAGTTAACAATATTTTTGAATTTTGTAGTATAGTCCAAGCTGTCCTTGAGAAAAGGCCCCTAGGATGGAATGGGAAATGTGGAAACTGACCCCCAGTTCCTGAACAAATCCTGCCATCCTTCTGAAGGGCTTAGCTGTGATAGAGAAAGCAAGGCTGTCGCATGTCTTCCTCTCAGGTGTTCTCCACAGCATGGAGCAGAGATGAGTCTCTGATATCCATCCTGCTGTCCTGATAGCGGGGACCACAGCAGGGTGCAGTGTGTGCTCCCTCTTGGGTTCAAACAACTGTCTAGACATTGTCTGACTCTAGAAGTCATCAATTATTTCTTACGTCCTTAAGGATTTCCATGGGCTCGCCCTAATTTTGCATTCTTTCCTTTATCCCATGATAACACAGCCAAGACGATGTGGAGAGGGCCTGGGCTGAGTTCCTGCTACACCCTCCAAAACAGCCTCAGCTACTATCACAGCTCAGGTCTGGATTATCATCCTCTCTCAGACACTGTTGACCTTCCTTTGACTTGATGATGAAGGCCTAACCTGAAAGAGTAACATTAGACAAGGAAGCCAGACTCCTACAAGTTCAATAGCAGCTCCTCTGGCTACTGCAGCATCGAAGGGAGAGGCCATCTATTCCGTGTTCTGAGGGACTGAGTTGTGAACAGTACTTGCAAAAAATGTAAACAGTTTTTCTTCCTTCCTTCCTCTCTCTCTCTCTCTCTCTCTCTCTCTCTCTCTCTCTCTCTCTCTCTCACCAAATTGGATTGTGAGTGTGGGGGAAGAGAAAGGTAGAGGCTCCTAAAACTGAACATCTTTCAAATATATCCAAAGACTTCCTTTGCCAGCCCAAAATGAGGAGTTGGGTTTAAATTCAAATGGAAACAATGACAGAATTGAACTAAATAGATATGATGATTCTGAAGACACGGAAAGAGAGAAGCAAATTCTGCCATTATCTAGATGGGTGAAGCCTCCAGGGCTTTTCTGAGTTATGGTACAAGCAGGAGCCTGTGGATCCCTGAGGTGGAAGATGGAAAGAAATGTCCAGGGAGATTAGGTATCTGAGGTGCAGGGGGAAGAATATGGGAGAAGGGAACCCTGCATGCAGACCTACAGAAGGAACCTCACCATTCAGCACACTGTCAATCAGTAAACGTCATGAGGTAGGAGAAAGCCATCCCAAAAGAAAAAACAAATGCTCTCATATACCCAGGGTTGGCAATGTGGCATGTTCATTCTAACCCGAGAGTCAGGAAAAGCCAATAGCTCCTGGGAGTACTGGGTAGACTAGGTAGAGGGGGTCTTGCCTTTGTAATATTCATTATTTGCTTTGACTAAATACTGCTCTGGTTTTTCCAGAAACAAAGCAGCTCTTTTCATAAAAATAACAGGTCAAGTTCTCAAAAGCACAAAGTAGATTCAAACATCTATATATTTAATAACAGACAAAGTGATTGACCCACAAGCAGAAATGGGTGAATCCATAACTAGACTTGGAAATATCAATGCCCATTTCTCCACAGTCGATAAGAAAGAAAATCAGTAAAGCTCCAGGAAATGGTCCAGCCACAGTGATGAGCTTGACAGACATTGATAGAACACCCTATCCAACTACACTGGGAACACTACAAAGCATCTAGCAAGACAGACATCTTCTGAACCATCAAACAAATGTCAGTGTGCTTAAGAAGTACATTGTTCTCACACAGAACTTGTATTAAAACTCAGTGGTAGAAAATGTACACAAAATAGCCAATATTTGGAAGGTAAATAATAAACTATCAAGGAGGAAGTAAAAGAAAATTAGAAGTTTTGAAATGAATGTAAATAAAGATAAAAATATGTGTGGTCTTCAAAGCTGTATGTGTTCGAGGAAATTATAGTAAAAGGAACAATGGCCTGAACTTCATGACTCAGTTTCCTTCTTACAAATTTGAAAAATAGTAATAAAAAAGTAAGTAGAAAAAAACACTGAACAATAAAGCTTAATGTGGAAATAAAAACACAAAAGCATGAACAGCGAAGCTTGTACTTTGAGCCTGTTATCAAGTGGGTTTCTCCTGGGATAGAGCAGGTTCAACAGGTCCTAGTTAATCAAGGCATACTCACTGTGTTGGCAAGCATTGTAAATGGACATTTCAGTAAATACATGAAAGGTGCTAAAAATCATACTCTGGTGCCAACTTGCACACACACACACACACACACACACAAACACAGAAGGTGGGGTGGGTGACAAATTCTGAATAAAAGAAAACATCTCAAATTGATAAGAGTGTTCATAAAAAACCTACAGGTAATAAACTTTTAGATCTTAATTTTTAAAATATTTATTTAATTTGTATGTATGAATGTTCTGCTTGTATGTATATCTGTGCAACATGTGTGTGTCTGGTGCCCATTGAGGTCAGAAGATGGCATTCGATCTCTTGAAACAAGAGTTATGAGTAGTTGTGAACCGCCTTACCATGTGGTGCTGAAATGTGAACCCAAGTCTGTGAGAATAACAGAAGTTCTCAACCACTGAGACATCTCTCTAACCACCCTTTCCCAGATAATGGTTTAAAATCCTTCCTCCCTTCTTTCCTTCTTCCTTCTTTTGTGTGAGAGTGTTGCATTTGCCTCTGTGTGTGTGTGCTTGTGTAGATCGCAAGATAACTTGTAAGAGTGAATTTTCTCCTCCTACAGTAATTTCTGGGAATAGAAATCAAGTCACGAGGCTTGACAGAAGTCACCTTTAACCACAAAGAAGTCTCGACTAACCCTAACATAAATATAAAGTATTATTGCTCTGTTATTAAGATCAAAAAGTATATCTGTATTGGTATTTAAAGTTTTTCTTGAAGGGTGTATCTGGTGTGACAGGTGAGAAAGGCAAGTGAAAAGTATTCATATTGAAGAGGAAGAAACTGAACTTTTATTGAAAAATTACATGATTGACTATGTAAAAAATAATCCAACAGCAACCTATAAGAATCTGTCATAATTATCAGCCACAGCAGATAGGTTGTAGCATTCATAATCAATGTTAAAAATCAATTAAGTTCTTATGTAGTATAAGTGAAAAATTGATATTTGAAATAAAATATAGCATATAAATATTTAAGTATAACTAAAAAATAATATATAAGATCTTTGCACTACAAAAATAAAAATTGAGAAATGTGGAATAAGTGTAGGAGTGTAACACGTTACATGAGTTAAAAGGTTCAATACTGTTAAGACATCAGTTCTTCCCAAACTGATCAATTGATTTAATGTAAATCCATTCTAAAATCCACACAGCAATGCAAAGTACCTGGAAGAGCCAAGGCACTTTTGAAATTGAGTGTCAAAGTTGGAGTGTATAACACTTTACTTCCCACTATCAACACAGCACCTAACATTCAAATCAGTACAGTTTGATGCTGGTATCAGGACTGATAAACAAATTCATGAAACAAGACGTAAAACCAGCTACACATATACAGACAGCAAACTCCACAGACAGAACTGGATAAAGGGCAACCTACCTCCCAGATAAATAATGGCAGAGTACTTGAATATCTATATGTAAAAACACCCTTAATGCGTATCTCTTGTTCTACCCGAAGATTGATCATCATCCTTGAAATGGACCATAGATCAAAGACTTAAACCCTAAGGCTGAGCTGGGTACAATGGCTCACAACTATAATTCCAGCACTGGGGAGGCAGAGGCAAGTGGATTTCTTTGAGTTCAAGTCCAGCCTAATCTACATTGTAAGATCCTGTCTCAAAAACAAACCAATGAACAAAAACCCTCAAAGTATAGAATTCTAGAAGAAAATAAAGGAGAAAAAAGTTCTTGTAACTTTATAATAGAAAAGAGATCAAAACAATGTTGTCTGAAAATAAAAATTAAAGACTTCAAGGACTTCCGCTGCTTGCAAAGAAAAGATGAGCTTCAACCTGTGAGAAATGTCTGCAACTCTTAGTTGTGATGCATGTAGAATATAGAAAGAACTCCTAAAGTTTAATGATAAGGGTAATGGCAGACCAGAAAAAACATAAACTGAAGATCTGCACACAACAGACAGAGAAGCAAATTAAAAGTAAGCACACAGAAATATGTTCAGTTTCATGTTCATTAGGTAGATGCAAATTAAAGCCACGATGTGGTACTATCACATACATATCTGATGACTAAAAGCATCAAACCAAAACACTGGCCTGGAAAACTGCAAAGCTGTCGGATGTAAAATGGCTTACCCATTTTGAGAGCTGTTGTGCAGTTAGTTTAATAAAAAAAAAGTTTGCACACACCCTTTGTCTGACCAAAGCATTGCATGTCTGTGTGTTAAGCCAAGAGAAATGAGAGCAAGGCTTATCTAGAACCACTAAAAACTAAAAGCTGTCCTAATGCCCATTAATTTCAGGGTTCATCCATTCCTGATTATTTCATGTTGCATGTCCCACTATGGCAAATTATGTATTTTAAACACATACTATTCATCTTATGTTGGCTGTATATTTAAATAGTAGCAAGCATCCCATCAATAGGTGGTATGCAGAAGATTCCCAAGAGAGCAAGGAGGATTCTTTGAGGGGGTGTTGTTGGCAAACAGGAAAGAGAGACTTTTGTTCCTCTCAGTTTTTTTTAAATAATAATCTGAGGTTCTCATCATGGGTATTTATTACTTTGGCAATTTTTCTCAATTAAAAATTAAGGCACATTTAAACATGTGTTTTATTTATTTCACATTTCTTTTATAAAAATTTTTAGCACACACAGTACTGAATTTCATTCTGATCCTTTCATATATATGTATGTATATATATATATAATTCTATTTCTCTTGTAGTATTTTGTCTTTCTTCTCTCATAATTTTCTGTTAATTTCACCCCTCCATTTCTCTCTCCCTTCCTTATCTGCCTTTCTCTCAATCTCTTTCTCTCTCTTACACACAAACACACACACACACACACACACACACACACACACACAAATCTAGATTCAGACTATGAGAAAAACATGACTTTGTCTTTCTGAGTGTGACATGTTTTGCTTAGCAGGATGATTTCCAGTTCTATTCAGTTTCTTGCCTGTTATATAATTTCATTCTTCTTTATGACTCACTAGCCCTCTACTCTACATATCCCATATTTCTGTGTCCATTCACCTGTTTGGCAGACCTCCAGGATGACTGTGTATTTTGACTACTCTGAATAGTGCAGCATTTAACATGAATGTGCAGTTATCTGGAGTTTACTCAGTTATATGTTTATCTAAACCCAGTAGTGTGACGTGGATTGTTCAAGGTGGGGATTCTGTTTGTGTTTTAGGAGTCTTCATATGACCTTCCAAACTGTGTGCCAATCTGCATTCCTACTCAAGAACAGGGCTCTTGGAAGTGGCTATTTCTGGCCCTCGGTCTGACCTTGGGAAGTTTAGGTTCTCAAGTGTTTGCCTCAGTCTACAGGCCACTCTGGGTCTCAAGCACATTGCAGCAAGGTAGTGAGTCATAGAGTGATGCTGACTGTGTTCCCTAAACTGCCTGGCTTTAGTACTAGCTCTGGCCTCTTCCCTCTGAAGGCTTTTCCTTCTCTAAGATAGAAGTGTTGAGGGCACTCTGTCATAGGTAGCCTGTTAGAAGACACAGGGAACATGGAGGCCTCTGAACATGAGGCCCTCTGAGCCTTGTGGTCCAGAAGTAGCCTGTAAATACTCACCTCAGGGGGAGTCTCGGTATATGTAGAATCAGTGGCTTCTTCATCATTAGCTTTGTGAAGGGCTGTTAGGTCTCATTTCTTGTCTTGTATCCCAAGTTTGATAACCGTCCTTTTATAAACACATTTACTTTGGTGTGGAGATTCACAACAATTTCCCAGGTCAAATTATACAAAACAGGTCATGGTGAAACCTTTGAGATTTTAGATTAAGAGACAGTGTGGCCTCTGGTAAATTACTTCACCTCTCTGAGCCTTCTTTATCTGTGAAGACTGCATGATTATGCCTCCTACATCACAAAACTGTTTTGAGAATTAAATGAGGTCTAGCATATAGTAGGCATTCAACAAGCAAATCTCTTCCCAGACCTCTCCTGACTCTCTTTCTCTCCTGAAGAGTGAGGACAGAATTGGATTGCACAGAGAGAGCAGCCCTGATGAGCCGTGTTTTCCAGGTGAGATGTTCTCAGTGAGCAGGATGCCTGGGAGAGAGGCCACCCAGATTCCCCCCTCAGGTCCACCAAGTGGCTGGAGTATCTATTATAGATGCCTCCCATCCCAATAAATATTTCAATGCAAATAAATAAAGGATGCCACAGGCCTCTCAGCAAGCGACTCTGTGCAGCTCACTGCACACATCTATCCCTGACTCCTGACAAGGTCACAGTGTCTCCAGGGAGCCTCTGTTGGCCCTCTTGGGACACCACAGGCCAGTATGGGGGGCAGAAGGGAAGAACAAAACTGACTCTTGATATAGGAAGGTGATGTCTTTCTTTGAAACTTGTGGGGTTTCTATTCTAGCTTCAAGGACCATACCCTCGGAGCACTGTGCAGCAAAGGTGGGCCCTGAGAACATCTTTACAGCAGTTGAGAGCCGTGACACCCCAGGGTGATACTTATGCACTCATTCTCTCTCTCATTTGTTAGCATGTGTAATGAAGAGCTACTGAGCAGACTCATTCACATTTTGTGGATTCAGAGGCTGAAAAATGGCTCCTTTTGGGAGAGGACAGACAGAACTCTGGATGGCCTTTGCTATGGCCTGGGTGTGTCTTTGTCTCCAAGGCTGGCATATCCTCAGGGTGGTGCTGTTGAGAGGTAGTGTTGGATCTTGCAGCCCTCATCAGATATGGGAAACCTGGTCTTTCTTGCTTCTAATTTGTGATGTATCATTCTCACAGACGTTCTTGCCATGATGTGACAACCAAGAGAGTGGCCACCAGAGCTGAACTGATGCCAGGGCTGCATTGAATCATTTTATACCTCAAGCTCAGGAAACCCCTTTGCTTTACAAAATTAGCTTCTCTTAGATACTTCCTAATATAATAATACAGCCTCCAAGATTCCTGCCCCTGACAGGTGCCTTCATCCTGTCAGACCCTCCCAGGTGAGTACGGGTAGGCCTGGGGAAGATGACAGGATTTTATTTTGTGATGGGGCTGTAGTATATAGCAAAAGAGAAGAAACTTTGTGGTTATAAATAATGTCTTGACTTTTAAATTCAACAAAAGGGTAGGCCTGGCTTACTCAGAAAGAGAGAGCCCAAAAGAGTAACCAGAACCCTCTTGTAGAAAGACAATGTCCCTGTTGGCTTCAAAGAAATAACCCACTGAAGACATAACTTTGCAAAATGGCTGCAGAGCAAGACCTTGTCTGCCCCAAGCCTGGCACCGGTGCCCCAAACCAAAGTATGGCTGGAAGAGAAACATCAAGGGCCTCAGGCTAACAGTCACAGGAAGCTGAATTCTGTCACCAGCTGAAGCACATCTGAGCTGGCTGGTGCCCTGACTTCCAGCCCAGGAGACTGTGAGAAAATAAGCAAGTGACAGTTTAGGCCACAAATGTTATAGTGATGTCTCAGCAGTGAAGGAACGTTAACACGCCACCGTGTGATTCTCAGAGCCCATGGGGCTGCACAGCCGCTAGCAAAGCCAGGAGGCTATGGAGAGCCGGCCAAGGAGCAGGATTCAGCAAAGTTCCAGAGAAGTGGAGCAGGAGAGCAAGGAAATAGTGTTCCAGCATATTTCAAAGAGGGAAGTATGGAGTGTGAAGCTCAGGTGTTTAAGGCTCTGTGGATAGAAGAAAAACCACTGAGGCAGGGACAGTGGTAGAGGTTTGTCCCTGAGGGTTTGGGGACCTTGGGACTCATCCTAGGGGCCATGAGGGCTGTGGCATGCTCAGAGTGCATCTAGAAAGATCACTGTGATCTCAGGCTAGATGGAGAGAGGAGGTGAGAGGGGATCCTTACTGGAGGCCGTGAGATAGGGAGAGAGATGGTTGGGCCTAGAAGAAAGGCCAGAGTTGGGGCAGAAATTGTGGGTGGGAAGTAGAGGGAGGAGGTGGGGGAGGCAGGAAGTGAAGTTTTGCACAGTGTAGTCAGAAGTTTCTCTGTCCCACCTGTCTGGCCCCACAGCCATTTAATCTCAAATAATCATACAAAGGTTTATGTTAATTATAAACTGTTTGGTCTATGGCTCAGGCTTATTACTTGCTAACTCTTACTCTTAAACTAACCCATGATTCTTGTCATGATTTGGCGCCTTTTTCTCAGTGTAGCATTCTCATCCTGCTTCCTCTGCATCTCACTGGCATCTGTTCTCTGCTCTTCCTCTTCCCAGAATTCTCTTCCTCTGGTTGCCATACCTATATTTCCTGTCTGCCTAGCTTCTGGTCAAACAGTGTTTTGTTAAACCAATATTTACAGTGACAAATATTCATAGTGTATAACAGCATAATTCCACAGCAGCACGGTACTCATCAGGGTGAATGCACGCTGTGAGAGGCAGTCTGAGCTTGGGAAGGAAGGGTTGGTGCTCAGCTTCCGAGGCATCCTGGCCTGGATGTTGGGAAGGCTGGGGAAGATCTGCTGTGAAATCCAGAGCAAAGAGCGACAACCACAGAGACGTTCCCCGAAGTGAGGAGCAACACTAACCCAGTAACCACAAAGACATCCCCCTGATGTTGTCAAAAGATCTGTCCCAGAGGCTTGAGCTATATGAGGTTTCCAAAGCACTCCTCAACCCCCTAACTACATTATCATGGTAACCATTTTTGGAGACAGGAAGACCAAGGCACCAGAGGATCTAAGTGTCTAGCCCATGGCTAAACACTTAACCACTAGTGTCAGGGCCCGGGTTTGAACCCAGAGTCTAATAACAGAGTGTGCTTCAAGCCATCCTGTCTGGGAAAGACTGAGTTTGGAGGGACTAGGGTGTGTGGGGGGGTGCTTCTACAAGGTGACTGGCCTGAGGTTCCAGTGAAGATTCTCAGCTTATATTGAATGCTTCTACATGTAAAATGGGTCCATGGAAGCCAGGGAGGGGATTAAGTAAGAGGAAAGAGAAGCAAAGAGAATGAGAAGGGAGGGGAGAAGGGGAGGCTGAAGAGAAAGGGGGGCAATGTGAATGGGAATTAGGACAGAGAAGGGCCAAGGAGAAGTCAATGATGCTGTAGAGTGAATACCAAGGCAGTTTGCTGCCAGAGGACCTCCAGGTGAACAGCCAGATGCTATGTGATCTAATTAATGCTGGTAAAATGTCCTCCCCAGATTCCCAAGTGAGGTGACATATTGTATATTTAATAAAAAATAGCCTGAAATATCAGAGGGCAGAGCCAGGCCATAAAGGAGGTCTGAGAGTAGTGACCCATGCCTTTAATCTCATCACTTTCCAGGCAGAGATCCTCTGGATCTCTGTGAGTTCAAGGCCTAACAGAGCCAGAAGGTAGTGGCACACACCTTTAATCCTAGCTCTAGGAAAGTTAAATCAGGAAGTGAGATAGCTGGGCTGATAGAGAAGAAGGAGGAGTTCAGCTGTGGTGTGTGCTCCCTTTCCACAGAGGACTCAGAGGTGAGGATTCATGGAGATAGGACCTACCCTTTTTGGTCTGAGAAGTTGGCTAGGTGAGAAGTGGCTATGGTTTGTTTCTCTGGTTTTTTGTTTTTTTTTTTGATATTTTAACTTTTCACCAATATCTGGCTCTGTGTTTTTATTAATATTATCAAATAGAATTTGTGTAATACCCAAGTTGGGTAAAGACACACAGGTAGGAAGGCATATGAAGAAATGTCCAAAGGACTGCAGGGGCCTATTTGAGAAGTGGGCACCCAAGGGCCATTTGAAGGAAGTAGAGAAGGTCTCTAATTAGAAGACACCCAACATTCCACTCTGCAGCTGAGCATCCTGCAATGGGTGGTGCCTCTGCAGTGGACATACTATGTCCTAGATGGTCAGTACACTGCTCGGCCAGGTTCTCTGGTCCATCTCTCTTTGCTGTGCTGGGTGATAAGATGTTTAGATGTTGATGGACCTTGCCAGGGGGCCAAGAAGAACTAGACTTGGCCCTGTGACTAGTTAGTAGTGTCCACTTGAGTCTGCAGGCTCAGAAAACGCAAGAAATCCCCACACATGCTCCATGGTGGCCTGTGTAGGCTGTGGGAAGGACGATGTTGGGAGGTGACCTGAAGTAGACCAGTTCCCAGCAGGCCTCAACTCTAGAGCATCCTGCAAGGCTTCCCAGCCTGGAAGGAAGGAAATTGGGATCAGAGCTTTCTTGCCTCTAGACCCACTAACCTCTATATTAAACTGGCTCTCTGGTGGATCCTCCTGCTAGAGCCATTCCAGCTCCCAAGGGCACCTGGAATCCTTGCACAGCACACTCTTCCCATCTATTTCCACTAATGGCCATATTCCTGATTTTAGATGGGTCTTCCCATCAGACAGCAGAAGTCAAACGCACACTGCTATAACTGGATACCTGGCAGCCTTGGTTCCTCCTCATACCCCCAGAATCCTGTGCATTGAGGGATACCACCAGTGAGCACCTGTGTCTTAAAGTCCCCTTCTCTGTGGGCATGCAATGTCTTTTCTCTTCCCACCTCTCAGCAGCTTAGAAGTTGATCATGCTGAGACTTCAGGAGCTTCTGGAGTAGGCTGAGGCTCCTGGGAAAGTCAAGGGCTGAACTTTGAATGTGAATTGTCCTCCCCTGGGTCATGCACTAGAACACTTGGGGTCCTGCAGATGATGCTGTTTGAGAAGGTTGCAGAAACCTTAAGAGGTGAAGCCTTGCTAGAGGAAGTGGGTACAGGGTCCCACAGCTTTGACATTTCATAACCCAGACCCATTCCTGTTAACTCTCTGCTTTCTGGCTTGGGATGGGACATGAGCAGCTGCCTCCTAGTCCTAACATCATGCCTTTCCCTGCTGTGATGGACTGTATCCCTTCAAACTGCAAGCCAGAATAAACCCCTCCTTCCTTAAATTGCTTCTCAGGCATTTCATTCCAGCAATGGGAGAGGTAATTAAAACATAAGGCTTCCTTGCACAGGAGAGAGTGAGGAACTTCTGGGAACTTGAAGCTTGATAGTATAAAAAGAGCTGAGAGGAGAGACACTCTCTTCCTGCTCAGGCCCCCACTAGAGAAGGAAGTCTCTGCCAGGATCTCAGAGACTGGAGGGTCTTCAGTCCTTAGGCAAAGTATCTGCCTACCCAGCTGTCACTCAAGAGCAGCCCAGCCTGTGGTTGTGGCCAGAGAAGACATGTCTTTCAGAAGCGTGGTAGAGGTAGATGGACCCTGGAGGCATGCAGAAAGGTTGTTGGTAGAAGTCATCCATCCAGCTCCTCTTCTCTGTCAGCTCACGTACCTATCTTTACAGCCACCAGACACATGCTGACTCCTTCACCTAGCTGTGTATCATCTGCATTTACTCATTTCCTTCCATCTATCACCCATCAACTCTACCCACTCCCACCCGTCATGTTATCCACATGGTTATTCATTCATCTTTTTGTTGTCTTTTTGAGACAATTTTTTTTATGTAGCCCTACCTGTCCTGGAACTCACTCTGTAGACCAGGCTGGCCTCTTGAGGGCTGAAATTAGATATATGTGCAACCACACCAGGCTTATTCATTTACTTTTTACTCCATCCATTTATCCATATTTTATTCCATCCATCCATTATTATATCCATATATTCATTCATCCATCAACTATTTTTCTGTTCATTTACTTTCCCATCCATTTGTCGATCAATTCTGTCACGTGACTGAATACTGCTGGGGACTAGATCTTGTGTGGGAATCAGGGCTACCTTCAATGTCTCACTCTTGGTGTTCTTCCCTCCTAGTTAAGCAAGCTTCAGCCACTGCTCACCCTGCGATAACACAATTAGCATTTGCTGAAGACCCAGGAAAATCTAATTACTGCCCAACCCGGTAGCTGCAGGTTGACTGAGCTGCAGGATTTTCCAGGAAGAAACAGAAGGACATTTCATACAGAGGAACAGCCTGTGTAAGCTCTGGGAGGCCTGCATGAGAATGGTGATGCCGTGAATAGTGGAGAGCTGGCAAGGCCTGGGATGCAGGCACTGGTAATGACCTCTACACAGTGACAGCTAATGACATATATGAGGACTGAGGGAGGGACAGTGGAAGTAGAGGTGTGGCAGAGGCTAACATCTGCAGGTAGGAAATGTGGGCACCTGCTTCAAGAACTCATATCCTCCAGGGGGTGGAAGTGAACAGAGCAGGGCATCTTGATCTGGAATGAGCTGAGATGTGGATTTGAGCTACACAGATTTATTTCTGCAGAAGATGGGGCTAGTACTGTGGGGATGCAGACTTCATTTTGTGGATGAAATGAGAGGAAGAGTGTTCAGAAACACAGGCCCTTTCCTACTCCTGAGGCATCTGGAGACTATGTCTAGAGGGACGCTGGGAAAAGCATAAATCATAGAGTTCTGCTTCTATGAGTCTGTCCCCAACGCACACATCTTATAGACTCAAACCTACAACTCGAAACAAAAATGACCTAAAACCTGGACACGAGGATGGTTTAGGAGATGAACCTTTCCCTGGGTCCATAGTTGCCAAACTGGACAGACAAACAGACAGGTTATGCCCATGAGCACAGGCAATTACAAGCAGAGCCAACAGCCCGCTTGGCACACTTCTGGGGGTGTCAATTATTTAAACACTAATTAACATAGCTCTGCATGTCTTTTTTGGGGCGCACTCAGAACACTCGGCATTGTTATCACTGAAGAAAAGAGAGAATGAAATATTGATGGGGCCGGCTTTGTTCTCTGCTCAGCCAGAGCACGGCTGGTTGTAGGAAGCGGATTCCCGCCGTTGCCGCAGCTTTAATTAGGGAGGTCGCTGGCTTTTCGGGCGTCTTGGATTCCTTTAATTTCCACTGAGGGAAGAGGCTTCCGAATTTTATTGAACTCAGTTGAATTTTTATTTTCAAAAATCAAAACAGAAACAGCTCGTGGCATCTGTTATGAGCGCTGGGTGTTATTTGCTCTTTAGAGATAAAGTTGTTTTTGTACGGAGAGAGAGAGAGAGAAAAAAAAAATGGGCTGGGGATTTGTCCTGGGAAAGGGCTCAAGTGGGAGAAGGCAGTCTACAGAAAAACAAACCTCGGCTTGCCCAGCTCTGCTGCACTAGGCCTTTCCTGCTGGCCTGAGAAATCCATTTGATGGTGAGCTGTTTGAACTGGTCAGTTGAAGCTGTTAACCCATGGGGCATCACAGTCTAACCCAGCCTCAGGAGTTCCTTGGTCAGGGGATAGCGGGAGAGGAGTGGCCAGGCCCTGGACATGGAGGGGAGGCCAGGTAGAGAAAGTACAAAAAGGGAGGGGGTCCCTACAGCCTCTGAGAGTTACGCCTGTTCTGAGGCCATAGTGTGGGACTCAGGGTTAAGCAGGCCTCTCCTTCCTCCACCTTTGGCTGGGGTACTTAGGGCATGTACATGAGACCAGTTATCTGGCAAGCATTGGATCTCTCAAAGGAATAGCAGTGGCTGTCTGGTGGGGTGGGAGAGGCCAGGGAACACAGTCTCTGGGGTAAAGGTGGCTAGAAGAGAGGGTCCCCACTGAGTGTTTATGTGAAGAGCCACTTATATATGCATATACGTGTATATGTGTATATATTACACACACATATGTAGGAGAAGGCTCACTCTCTTTGGAAGCAATACTTGGGTTGGTCCCTGTAGATACTGAGGATGCAGAACAGTCAGAAAAGGCTCCAACCATGAACATTATCTGATAGAAATGACAACAGCAAGGGCAAAGGCTCTGAGGCAGAAGACTATCCATGGGGCAGGAGACCAGCTTATAGGGAGTAAAATAAATAGAAAAGAGGCCAGAGGAGTGTGGACGTAGGAATGACCTTCACAGTTTCACCACACACATTAGCTTTTATTCTGAGTGTGATGGGAAGCTGGGGAGCTTAGGCCTTGGTTGAAGCTTATTCAGAACACAACAGAGATCCCCTGCTTTGGGAGACCTGTGAAGAAAGCTGTTCTTCCCAAGATGTTCTTTGCACCAATGGCCTCAGAAAGACAGTCCACTGGATCTTTCACCCAAGTGTGCACATAGTGAAGGGCTAGCGCTCCCTGATGCTGTAGCTTTGTTTTTTTACCACCATATTTATTGCAAAAGCACTTTCCGCTATCCTAGTGGGGGAGAGGAGTTGTACTGTGGGCTGGGTGGTACAGGTGAGCAGGGCGGGCCTCACGTGCCTCAGTGAACCTCACATTGGAGTGGAAATAATGGCTGATAATATTGGTGGCCAGAAAAGAAATGTCAACTATATTTCGGGTGATTCCAAGTTGTTAGAGAAAAGGAAAGTGGATTGTGATCAGGGACTCACCGTAGAGAAATTTTATTCATCAGGGAGGATTGGTGATGCTGGGAGATACTTGATTACTTAACCTTTGGGGTGTTGTTACGTAGTGGGCACAGCCAGAGCATTGTTCTACAATGCACAAAACAGCTCCATTAAAAAAAAAAAAAGAGGTTTATTAAGTACAAAATTTCAATGGTCTAAAATTAAGACTTCCTGGGTTAGAGCCGAGAAAGGACAGGCCAGCAGCTATTGCAGTGTGTTTGGCAGCAAGATGGTAACATTTTATCTGAGATACAGATGACAGCGGGGTGTAAGCATCATCAAGTGGTGAAAGCAGAGGCAAAGGTCCTGAGGGACAGATGTGGCCAGGGAGAAGTTGCAGGCACAATTTTCTTTTCTCCAGCCTTCTTCTTTGTGCAGCAGCCACATCATGGACCTCAGAGTTCACCCTAGGAAGCATTTCTTAATCTTGTGTCCAGAAAAGAGAGCACTGTCCAGTCACCAGAAGGCTGCTGGACTTTCCATTCTCCACCTGCTTCTACAGTGAGCATCTAGGGGAAAAATCATCTAGCAATTAAATCCCCATCTGCAGGAATGAGCCTAGAGGGTAGGGTGGGGGTGCAAACTACTTACAACCATCAAAAGAAAAGTTTTCTCACCTACATCAGGAGAGTAGGGCATTTGCAAAGTGTTTCCCATGAGACATGTTGTATTTTCCTTTTTAACTCCACAATAGCCTAGAAAAGTTAGGGAGCCCTGTTGGTCAATTCAACCTCCATTTTATACAAAAACCGAAGACTCACCATGATAGGACCGGTCCAGTATTTTGTAGACAGCAGGGAAGAGGGTGGGAGCTGATGGTGGGGCTTCTGAGCCCCTGTCTTCCACCCACAGAGACTCCCCAGACCCACTCTGACTTCACAAACAAGGCCTGGCTCAAGAGCCTCTTTCTCTCTGGCCCACACCCTCCTCACTGTGACATTTCCTCTTCCCACCCCAGTCAGCCTCGCAGGGCCCAGCCTCGCTGGAGGCTTTGATTAAAAATGCACCTCCTAATCTCATCAGAGCCCAGAAACATGCATATATGCAAATCAACATCTGCTCCTCTACTCCGGGAAGGATCTTCCCAAAGTGCTCTGGGAAAAAGAGGCCCAGCCCAGGGAACTCTAAAAAGAAGATTCCAGAACATCCGTAAGTCACTTCAAAATCCCCGAGTCCCTGATGAAGCCTCACTGTTAATGTAATTGGAGGTTCTACTTGAAGGAGCAATAAAGGAGCTGTACCCAAGTGGACTGCCTCGGGCTGAGACTCTTTGCTAATCAAAGCCCTTCCGTGTTACTGGAGATGCGTTGGCCTGCAGTCCAGCCGTGTGGGAGCTCAACCCTTTGGCCAACACAGAGAAGCAGCAGCTGGGGTCCCATTGCTTGCCCGATGGCTCTAGCCAGCTCATCGAAGGAGCACTCCTGAGGTCTCTGGGAGCAAGTCAGGGCACAAACTCCTGTCTTGAAGGTCAACCTGTCCTGAAGTCTCCTTCCACTCATCCATACAAAAACACAAATGAGGGGCTGGAGAGATGGCTCAGCAGTTAAGAGCACTGCCTGTTCTTCCAGAGGATGAGGGTTCAATTCCCAGCACCCACATGGCAGCTCACAACTGTCTGTAGTTCCATTTCTCAGTTCCAAACAAACACCAAGGCAAATAAATAAAGGTTTATGGGTTTTTTGTTCTGTTTTGTTTTGTTTTGTTTTGTTTTGTTTTTTTTAAATGAGAAGACAATGTAGGCTTTGTGTTAGGTGGCACAACTGTAGGGAAATGTGAGCGCCCTGAGTGTGTCAAGGTGGGCTGGGATGAGAGAGGTATGGCATGCATTGCATTTTTTGATTTCTGTCATTTTCAACTTGCGAGATCACTCTATTGGAAATTGATATGGGTGCCCAGGAAGGGGAAATGTTCAAGGGTGGGCTCCTCTGGAATTTACCCCTCAGACAATTTCAGAACTGGAATGATCTTAGGGACGCTGACTGGTTTAGGTCTGTTGCAAATAATGGGAAGAGAGATGCGTGGGGACTTTTTTGAGGGTGTCAAACCACTGGTTTGGATATAAGAACAATGTTCTGAAAACCCCAGATACAGCAGTTATAGACGTGTGGTCAGTGGAAGAGGCCACAGAGCAGGGAAACCAGTGGACCACTAGTGGGCGAGGAAAACCCACTGGTGACTTGATCCTTACAACCTTGGTTCCGTGAGAATCCCTATGAGTATATTCAGTTAGTAACACGAGAGTCACATGCCTGCCCTGGCTGTATAGTTCTGGGAGAGGGCTGGCCTTGTCCTGTTGGCTTCCACACAGCATAGGAAACTTTGGAATCTTCCATTCAGACCACTCCCATGAAAGGTAAGGAGAAATCTCTTAAAAGATGCAAAAAGAAAATCAGGGTTCTAAGAGATTGAGGATTGGAATCCAGCTAGGGTCTGTTATGGACCCACCTGAGATTTGAGAAGGCAGGAAGAGGCACACCCAGGCTGCACTCTTCTGGCAGTTATAGTATTTGCTGGCACATGCAGTTTGACACCATTTTTCTCTTTAGAACCCTTGAGGCCCCATGTCTTGTCTGCCTTGTTAGTGTGTGAGGTCACTGTGTTTCTCTCTGGAAGGGACATGTCTGCTGAGTGATCTAGTTTCAGAGGTGGTTCAGGTGTCAGGAATGATGGGGCATCTGGAGAGGGCACAAAGGCAGAAAGCTACTCCTATGAAAACAGGGGCTCAGTTTGGGAGTTAAGCTATACTACTGATGTTTAGGTAGATGGTAGACATCATCTCCTCTCTGAGATCATCTCATTTTTGATCATATAACGTTTTGGGGGAGCACTGAATGATTCTATTTGTGTGGGAGATGCGGGTTGTCTTATTTATCCTGTATTTATTGCAGCCTTCTGTTAGAACAAGTACCTCAAGTTCCTTTAGGAGAACTGAGACTCCTTCCCTTTTAGGCCATATGTTCATGTGAGGCTAATTTAATTTCCAACCCCTGCATGTAATTAATGCATAGATAATCAGAATCACAATAATTTGTGAAGGAATGGACATACAGCCCAGACTAGGCCAATCACAGAAAATTCTGAGACATTTGCAGGAGCAATGTAGATGGACTGGCTGGCAAAGGGTGCCAGCTGCACCACAAGAAGCAAACATACAGTAAGATTATGACATTATTTATAGATGCCTGTCAGTCACCTCCACAAGGCAGTCACATGAGCCCATCAATTCTCTACTGTCCTTAAACTCTATTGAGCCTGATTCTCTCTATCAGCAAATTATAAATAAAACTTTCCTGAAAAACCACAAAATACAGTAGTAATACGGGGGACTCAGCTTTCAGGCTAGAGAAAATATCTTTCTATTTTATTTCATTTGTTTAGAGTTTTATAAATTTCACTTGGATTTCTTTTGCAATTAAAAAGGTGTTGAGCAAGAAGATGTTTGTGTGGCTGGGTATGGTGGCATGTACCTTTAATTTCATCACTTTGAGACAGAGGCAGGCATATTTTTGTGACTTCCAGGACAGCTTTGATTACATAGTGAGTCCCAGGCTTTCCAGAGCCAAATAGCAAAACCTTGTCTAAGAAAAAAAACTGTTTGCATCTGTATCGTGTGCACAGTGGGCCAAACTTCCTTCCTCCCTTACAGCCAAGGAAGGACCAGTAAAGGAAAGAACATCTTTTATGATGTCTGTGTGTACCAGGTACACATGTGCTACATGGATGTCCAAGCAGGCAAAATATCTACACATATAAAACAAATTAATAAAAATTTTAAATTATGATGTTAAATTTGGCTTGTAATTAGGACATAATTCCTAACAGTTTCTAAAATGGTCCTAAATGTACTACTCCTTACATCTGTGCTGGGTATTTGTCTGAAGTGGTATTTTCAGCATTGATAATATAAAATGAATGCCGATAAACTCTAAAAAAACATGGAAGATGTGTGTCGTGCAGCATCCAATATTTATCTACGATTGAATTCTTCATGTAATAACAAAAGCACACTCATCTCATTAGTATGTAAATTTTCATCACTCTTTAATTGGTGACAAGGTTGTATGTGTGCTACAATTGTTTTAAAATAAATTTATTTGTGGTTTATTATCAGTAAATATTTTATATGCCTATGACATGTTCTTGTATAGCTAGGTCTGCACTGTTTCTTGGATGCAAAGGAATGATGCATGGAAGGAGTGGAAGGAGCATTTCTCTAGACAAGCAATTCTTAGCCCGTGGGTCTAACCCCTTTAGGGGTCACACATTAGATATCATACATATCAGATATTTACATTATGATTTATAATGATATCAAGATTACAGTTATGAAGTAGCAAGGAGATAATTTTATGGTTGGGGGTTACCATGAGGAATGTGAGGAACTATATTAAAGGGTCACAGCATCAGAAAGGCTGAGAATCACTGCGCTAGATGTTCTCATATGGCTTCTCCTCCCCTTGCCTCGCATGAAGTTTAATTTGCACAATTCTGATCACAAATGAGGTCTATTTTTAAGTTTCACTTTTGTGAAGTTCTTGTTGAGACTTACTACTCTGGGATTGGAGAGATGGCTCAGCGGCTAAGAGTACTTGCTGTATAAACATGAGGACTTGAGGTCTAATTCCCAACACCCAGGTAAAGGATCAGACAAAGCTGTGTTTGCCTATAACCCCCAGCCTAGCTAAAACTGTGGGCTTCTAATTCAGTGGCAAGTTTTATCTTAAAGGGATAGATAAAGAGCAGTCCAGGAAGACCAGACACCCTCCTCCGACCTCTGCTTACACCATACAACATCAACCACATACGATACCAGCACATCCCCATGCATAAGAGAAACAACAGTATTACTATAACAAATCTTAAACATTTTAATTTTTTCCCAACCTTCCAACACTAAGAGATTCTACATGAAAATAAAGATATGTGGCTTTAAGGATAATCAGCTGTTATTTCTCCTGATTGCAATTGTGGTAGGTAGTGTTTAGAGGGACTCAGGTGAAGGACAGTTTTGATCAGTCGTCCCCACAGTATCCCACCTCATTAATGTGTGGTGTGCTTCTAGAATTTGTACTAGGAGTCTCTCTTGATGCTTTAGAGCTGGGAAACTACATATGTTCCCACATTTCCCTGTTTGTCACCCAGCCTGCTACTGAGGGATCATTACAGGAATGGTCTGATTTGTCCAAGTCTGTGTCTCCATCCTTTGGCTATGCTTGTCACATGACTTGCTTTGGTCAATGGTGCAATTGACTCGTGTTTGTGAATGGAGCTTGTTTTGTGGTGGCTCTTCCCTGAAGACTATTCTCTACTGCAAGATGGTGAGTGATACTTAGGTAGAAGCCACGGTAATTCCAGGTGACCTGGACACTACCCCGGCTCAGACAGCCTCTGTAGATCTTTGAGTTGACCACAGATTCCTACACAGCCAAACTTAGCAATCCTTTATCCTGGGAGAAAGGCTCAACTGAGTTTAGTACAAACAACTCCCTGGTGTGGGATTATACTCTTGTACACTGTAAATATTTGTCCCTCATATTGGTTTAATAAAATGCTGATTGGCCAAAAGGCAGACAGGAAGTTTGAGTGGGGTTACCAGAGAGGAAGAACAGAGCAGAGATGTCAGACAAATGCAAAAAACAAACCAAACCAAAAACCCTAAACCTCTAAACAATTTACAGTACCTTTAAAAATATACATAGGCATTAAAAAGAAATGCAACGCTCCCCCAAAAATGCTACTCTAAAAAAATACTAAGCCATTTACCTAATTATAAGTTAGTTTAAAAATAAAAGTTAACTATATGCCTAAGCTATAGGCCAAACAACTTATAATTAATATAAGACTGTGTAATTATTTAAGACAACTAGTCCAGATCTCAGGGCTAGGCTGAGTCACAAACCTTTTACAACTCCCCTGTATCTGGGAAATAAAAGTTGATTGGAAAACCAAGGAGTTTGGGAGCATTTACACAGCAAAAGAAACTGAAACATTTGCCAACTGACTCTTCTAAATGCCCCCTCAAAACAAAACAAAACAAAAAAAACCCACAGGATGCCCTGGCCCCTCCTCCATGTGACTGGGGCATTGACCTGCCTTCCCCTGTGGTTCCACTCTCTCTTCCCATTTCCTCCCAGGCCCGGTCTATTGTGACCCTATCAGCCTCCAATGAGCCCATGGAGTAACCCAGTGCAACTCATTCATATTTCTCTGCCTTAATTAAAAATCCAAATGGGAATATTGGCAGCTTAGGCCTTCACTTGAAAATTGAGCCATAGTCCCATTAATAGGAACGTCTAATTAAAACATCCGTTAAAAGTCCATAACATTAAGTTAATGGGGGGAAATCCAGGAGGGATTCAATTAGATTTTATTTCTGTAAAATTAATATGAGCAACTTTTAAAAGTCCCTGATGCTGACTGCCATTCATTAGAGGCTCTCAGAGTATTAGAACAGGAATGCATAGCTGATGCCTCTGGTAGGCAGACAGAGCTCTTGGCCTCCAATCCCCAGCCTCTGAGCAGACCCATGGCCAGAGGTACTAGCTGGGGATCTGAATCCCTGGGCTCTGATCTGAGTTCATTCTCTGTCCTCATGACCTGCTATGGCAGGTCTCACTGGCTGTTCTGTGAAGGTATCCAGTGGAGAAATTAGAAGAGATTAACTTGACCCTTGGGGTGGGATGGGGGCAAAGAGCAGGATTAGCATAGAGCTAGGTATTATTAACTTAGGTTTTATTAGAAAAGAATTGTGGTAACTCAACTATTTTTTTTTTTTTTTTTTTTTTTTTTTTTTGTAAAATACAAGTGATATGCTGGACCCTTTGTGATGCTACATACTCTCCCAGCATTTAGGAGACAGAGGCAGGAGGATCAAAGTTTGAGGCTAGTCTGGGTACCATGGTAAACTCCAGCCTAGGCTGAGCTACAAACTGAGACACAGTCTAGCAACAACAACAACACAGACCGACAGACAGAAAGAAAGAAAGAAGGAAAGAAAGAAAGGAAGAAAGAAAGAAAGAAAGATACGCAAAGTGATCGGGGTTATTTTTAAAGTTATTAAAAATTATAGAACTATATAAAATAAAAATAAGATTTAAAAAACTATTTCTAAGCAATCACAGCACACTGTCATGCAATAGCTCCGGGCTATTATTGTCAATACCCACCACAGAAAAGAGAGGAGAATGGAGGACAGACTTGTGAACTAGGAAAATAATCTCCTCCTATGAGTGTTGCTTAAATACAATCATTTAGTAGTGAAACCCAAAATGTTGCTATTTCCTTTCAATAAGTGTGCTCTCCATAAAGAACCCAGGCTTAAGGATAAAAGACTAGAGAGATACCTCTACTGTCAAGAGCATGAAGTGTTCTTCCCAAGGACCAGGTTTGGTTCTTTCCATTCACATCAGGTAGCTCATGGCTGCCTGGAACTCCACCTCCAGGGGATCTGAAGCCCTTGATCTTCATAGACACAACAGACATGTCTACACCTATTTACAACATACACATAATTTAAAATAAAACAAATTTATGAAAAAAGATGGAAACCATTCAAAACCAAGTCTGTATCAGGAGGGTTGTCCTGGATAAAGGTCATGGAAAAAGAGATGAAAACAAGTCATGAGATCTACAGTCCCTCCATCAAATGCAATTTGATGCAAATTCCTCTGACTCTGCCCACCGTTTGTTTCCCAAGGCCTGGAGAAGACACAGTCACCTTCAGTGCAGGATTAGGGCCAGGGCTCAGTTCATTTTGCCTCAAAGTCTGCGGTTCTATGGCAAACACTATCCATTGCCTATCCAAAGCCATCACCTCATACCCACTTCCTTCCTGCTAATCCATCTCCCATCTGGTCAGCTAGGGATGATTTATCTCAACAATTACAAAGATGAAGCCTCCTTCTGAGAAAGATTTGCTTTAATCTCCTTTTTATTCTGCCTTGGATGAAGGAGTGAAAATAATCAGCCAGCGGCCATTTTGGAACCGGGAGACAAAAACATACAGTCCAAAGCTAGTGTGCTTAGGATGGTGGAATTGAAAGATAAAACAGCCCTTAGACCTTGATCCTGCAAACAAAGCGCTGATCCAGTGCCCTAAGTGCGGTCCTCTGGCTATCTTGTTATCTGAGAGCAACTCTTTACTCATTTAGACTACAAACAGTGGCTTGGCCATTCCTTAAAGCCAGAAGCCCTTTTAGCTGACAATGCCCATTTTGGGAAACTATTTTTAAACTGTATTTGAAATGGGCGGGCTATGTACCAGCACACCCATTTCACGACTAGGATAATAGTGAGCTTGTATGGCTTCAAATTGCCTTCCTCAGAGCTACTGCCAACCCCAGCTCTGTAGAAAAAGGGTTTTATTGGGATCTGGATCCTAGTGCAGAGAGTAAGAAAATGTGTTTTCCAACAAACAAGTCAGGGTCCTGGGCTTGAATTGTCTCAACAAGCTCTGAGTTAGACATCGGTGGGAGAAGCCTACAGCTTCTCTGCTTCTGAAGCTCTGAGATGGTACTGGGCAAGATCATGACAGAGCATGAAGCATCTCTATCACTTAATGGAAAATGGCTTCGTGTTAGGGGAACAGATTCTAACGGTGTGACAGCCACTCTGATCTTGATGCTGAATAGAAGCTGATGACTTCAGACACAGAGGCTGGGTGCTGTGGTAAGCCGCTGCACCCCGAGGTCTGCTGCTAACACCATACAAAGGTGTAGAGCTCCCATACCTTGGTCATATTGGTTGTTTTGGGGTCTATAGAGAATGAATCCCCACTGCTCATGGACCCCTGAGAGATACAGACACATCAGTGTGTTCTTCTCCAGCGTTCTCAGAGTGTGATAGAGCCCAGGCTTCCTCAGAGAAAGAGGAAGGCCTATCTGAGGGAAAGAAGTTGTCCTTGGGGTCAGGGATTTCAGAGACATTCTGCGCTTTCATCTTCCAGAGACTTCTCTTATATAGGACTTGGTTTACACACAAAACCTCTGTGTGCTGGCAAGTTGATTCTAGCTGCTATTAGAAATAAAAGTCAAAATGTCATTGGCTTAATACAAAATTAAATTTCTTTCTGTTGTTAGTGAGCATTCTGTGACTATAACAAAATACCTGAGGTGATCAACTTCTGTGCTCATAGTTAAAGTGGTTTCAAACTGTGGTCTGTTGGCTCCATTTCTTTTGGGTTTGAGCATATCATGGAGGAAGGAAGGTCTAGTAGAGGTGGAAAGTGTAGAGACAGACAAGAGGCCAGGGGCCAGGTGCCCTTTGAAGAGCCTGTTCTGATGGCCTAACTTCCTCTCACTGTGCACCATCTTTTAAAATTCTACTACCTTCCAGCAGTGCCATGGGACAGTGCTCAAGCTAACACATACCTTTAGAAGACATTTAGGCTATATTCCACCCATGACACAGGCACTAGGCTACGGTAGAAGACCCTAAACATGGCAACGACTTCCACAGCGACTGAGGAACTTGACAATCTTTTGTATTCAAGTCTGACCTTTGTGGGGTCTTTATATTAACACAGGAAGCAGAAATAAGAGCAAGTGAACCTGTTTCTTTTGTTCCTGGGAAAACTGTAAGATTTGTTCAGAGCCCTGTGGAGTCCAGCAGGAAGTTGGACATAGCTGAGGATAGAGCATGTCTGTGCTCACCACTCCACCACACAGGCTCTCACAGATGGTCATGATTTCTTAGCATTTATCTCCAAGCTCTGAGGCAGCTTGGGCAAGAACAGTGACCTTAGTAACCCATTTCTCTTCCCGTTTGTCCCTGGCAAAGCAGCCTGCTAACAGTTGCTTCCCTTCTGCTCCCGAAGAGGGGACTGAGCAGTCCTAGTGATGGGAAGCACCAGGTGATGGGATGGGCTTAAGGTGACAGCCCCAAACCAGCAAATGATTTCGAGTGTTCAATAATAAACACCAAGAGAGGCATCGTGTAGGATCCTGAGAAGCCGCAGCCAGCTGGTGGAGGGGGCAGGGGACAGACTCTCTTCTGCCCTGGAGTTTCCTGTGCTCATTGTCCAAATGGTGAGCCGGACAGAGACTTGGGGGTCCATCCTCAAATCCCAGAAGGGAGGGGGAATGAATATTTGGGGTGGTCCCTTGCTGCATATAAAGAAAGGGAACATCAGAAGCCATATCAAATATCCGCACTTCCTGGCTGAATAGAAATATGCTTTCCTGTGATTTCTGTACTATCTTCATAGAGGATGTGGGACCAAAGGGAAACCATGCGATGGTGTCTCCTCTGCAAAAAGGCAAGAAGGCCAGGTGGCTTTGTTGCCAGGCATGCTCAGAGGTGGCCTGGGATGAGCTGGGGTGAAGGAATCAGGTGTTGCATGCAGTCTTGGTGAGTTGACCCCTGAATGCTTCAGGAAAAGCCAGAACCCCAGCTTTTCATAGGAAATATTCCAATCATTAAATATTGTGACAGCTTTCCTTTTCAAGAGGTGCTATGCAAACTGAGAGAGCTGCTATGGGGCTCTGGGAGCCACCACCTCTGACTCAGTAGGTCCAAAACAGGTGTGATTTAAGGCTTAAGGAAGTAGAGTGACTGACCTCATCTGAGATTGGACAAGCATCCACATCTTTATCCTTTTCTGTTTATTTTCCTTCCTGCCACCTCAGTGGCTTCCATCTCACATTCAAGTCCTTGGAGTGAAGACACAAAACCAGGTTAGCCTGTGATGGAGTCAAGCTTCATGTACCTCTTATTTCCATAGTGACTGATGTCTTGATACCCTAGCATGGTGTCTGTATTCAGAGATATGGTCTTGAAGGAAGTAGCCAAGACTAAATGGAGTTCTGGTAAGAAGAAAAACCAGACTTTGCCCTTCTCCAGCCTCTCCTCAAGATGAGCAGTGACCAGGAAGGTCTCTAGGTTAACAGCCAGTTGTGATTGAGGGTAGGTGGGTTGCCATTGAGATGCACCTCCTACTCAGCTCTTAACTTAGGGCACAAAGTGGAACATCTTGTTTTCACAAAACGAAATTACACTACCATTCTTTGGGGGAAGGATTATCATTCTTGAGAAGTCAAGCTTTGTTTTCTGTCACTAATAAGTTCTAGATTTGAAGATTTGAATTTGGTGTCTGGGGAGTCATCTGGGTTATGAAAGGCTGAGGGGAACAGAGAAGAGAGGGACAAGGAGACCTTGGGTAAACCATAACCCCAGAGCTCTGTGTATGGTGGGGAAGCTGATGCATAAGAGTTTGTGGCTGTGATCTGCCCATAGAAACTTCTATGGAGGGTCTTCAGGCACCATGGGAAATTCCCTTTTCCCCTCCCTCAGTGGATCATCAGGCCCTTTTGTACACTTGTGTCTTAATGCTTTCAAATTTACTGTGAAATGGGCTGTGACATACACACCATTATTCTAGGACTTAGGAGGCTGAAGTAAGAGGAATGTTGTCAAGTTTGAGGCCAGACTGAGCTATATAGTCAGAACTGTCTAAAAAATCCATCTGTCAGTCAGTCAGTCAACAAATAAAACATATCCCTATGAGTGACTGCAGAGTCCTCCTGAACCCCTCTCCAGATACCATAGATGTACAGGTTGCTGTTCCCAGAATAGATTTTCCAACCAGTGGCCATGTGAAGACTCTAGATCTCTGCAGGACCCTCAGGGAGCCTCCTGCTTCCATACCCACATGTAGCCCCCCACCCATAAGTTTACCCTGCATTTTCCTCACACCCAGGAAAATCTACTCAGTCAACCCATTGAAGTTTTCTCTCCTTGTTTTTTTTATGTTTGGTATCTAGAAGGCAGTGTTTACTAAAGAAATTGCACTGTGGAAAACTATGGGAATCTGTCAGACATGGATTTTGCTTTCTGTAAAGATGAGATCTCATCTCACTGTGTTGCCCAAACTAGCTCCTGATGCCTGATCCCCGCTCAGCCTCCCAGTTCTGGAATGACAGATGTGTGTCACCATATCTAGGCATGTATGAGCTTGAATGCTGACTCTTTCTCTGAAGCTGCACCTTTGGGGTCTCCCTAAGCCATACGTTTGTTTCTCTACCTGAAGCTTCTGCATTATGGGTCAAAAACAGGAGGAGAATTCGTAAGTGAGATATCTCCATGCTCATTGTCCTGGTGTTGGTCCCTCGGGTAGGTGCAGAGAGGAAGAGACCAGTGTGCCCAACCTAGAGGACAATTTCTGTTTGTTAAGGAGGGTTCTGGCTCTTTGCTCTCATCTCCAGGCCTTTTGACTTAAGTGAGGCTGGTAGGCGGGGACTTGGGCAGTCTTTCTGCTGAGTAGTGTTGCAGTCACTTTGCCCAGCATTTGAAGCTGCAAGAAGAAAGCCACACAGACCCTGCAGCATCTGAAACCTGCTAGGCTTCCCCAGTGGGGGACAGGGACTGCTGGAGTCAGATGTGACAGCCGCTTCCCTGGCCCTGTCCTTAAGCTTGTTACTGGATGCTTGGCAAGGCATCAGTATGGTAACTCCAGAGCTGGAGAACAGGAGCCAGGGGAGATACGAAAATCCCTACCATATGTCTGTTGTCAGGGATGACAAAGCCACCTTCATCACCACCAGGCCTTGTCACAGTGGAATCCTGTTTGTCAGACATGTCACTGAGAGCCAGGGGAGAGTTGGGGGTGCCATTTCAAACACCCTGATTTCTGCCTCCCTCCAATGAAACATGTAGCTCTGTATGTTGTGGGGAAGGCTTACACACAGACCTTTCTAGATCCATGCTAGACAAGAGACCAGTCATGGGCAGCCAGAGCCTTACCACAGCTCCTTCCCATAAAGGGTGATGGATTGAGACATAGAATTAATATACATTCTCTATTTATATATAAAACCCTTACAAATCACATCCCTCAAGTCAGGTCTTTAAATAATAGACGACTGTAGATTATGGCTTTATTAGTCCCTTCCAAAGCTTATAAAAATTATCTTTTGCCGCCGGGAAGACATTTTATCAGAATTTATGGCAACTCTGAGTCTTGAGCTATCAGATTGAGAAACCAAGACGATTTCTGAGGCTCTTCTTGCTGCACAAAGATCCTGGCCATACTCTCTGTGTAAATTAAAATCAGTCATGCTATCTGCTTTATGAAATAAGACACTTGGCTCTCCTATCTGAGACTGCTCTTTAATTAATATAGACTCAAGTAAGGCAGAAACCACCAACTTCAGTGAGTGACTCTGAAGCAGGTTGTGGTGTGCAGAGACGGGGGTGGGGAGAGACTGGGAAGAAAAAGCCCCAATATTTCCCTGTAGGGATAAGGCTCCATCTTGGGGAAAATGTCTCCTGTTGACAGGCTGATGATTATTTAACAACCAGCCTCCTCAAGGGCTTTAGGGCAGTTGTTTTCCCAAGTTCCTAGGGAAACTGAGGCTTGGCTTGCCAAGAGCTCCTATTTAGATCAGTGCCTCCCCCAGGTGCCAAAACCTCTGTTTGGGAGGCACACCAGAACAAGAACCACACTTAGCTCCACTGTGATTTCATGTTGCCACGGCACCCAAGAGGTTCATCAATGGCTGAGTGTCCTTGGATAGGATCCTAAGAAGCTGAGATGTTCTTCTTATTCCAACCGTGCTTGTGTTTTGAAACTGCCATTGGCAGAGCTTGCAGCATGTGATGCATTCCATTTCCAGTTCATTTTCTAGATTAGTATGTTGACATACTATCCAGAATTCCTTAAACATTATTAAATATGTGCTAAATTGCATTCTTGGGTGTTTCATCTGGACTATCATGATTCCTAATTTTTAACAGTACCGTCTCAAACACTCGATTTCCTTCATAAATCACTTTTGATTTTTGTTCAAAAGCCCATGAAAAGCTGGACGTCAACAATAGAAGGAACAAGCCTCTTTGCACATCTTGAGATGATGGGAACCCAGCTGGCTGTGGGTGGGAACCACAGGGTACTGACAGTTCCCTGGGCAGATGGCAACATGCTGTGTGAACTTGATGCTAAGGAAGAAGCAGACACCTTCGGGACCTGGGTAGGTTAACGGTGGAGCAGTGTGCTTTGGGCTGCTTCATGCTCTGCATGTCCTCTGCTTATTCTTTGGCTTTCCCTCCTTCCTCACACATGTGGGATCCTCATCTACACCATTTGTAACTTCCCTAAGCCCTAATTCTACTCCTAATCAAAATGTGTCAGAGACAGAAAAAGAGTTCCTCTTGCCGCCATAATTCCAGAGGACACAGGGCCGGAAGTACCAACTGTAGAACTCTGTGGCAAAGAGTCACAGTTTCCTAGCAGTTGTGGGAGAGCCATGAGCTAATGTCTACCATCTACTATGAGCAGGGATGAATGTCATTTCAGAACTTAAGCAGTAAAGGCCATTTGGAATCACTGGCTCTGATGCCTCGGCCATAGTGACTTAGGAAGCCTTGTGCTGAAAAGACAAAAACGACAGAGTGAACCAGAGGATATAACATGAAGAAAAAAAAAAGAACCAAACAGTTATACCTTAAGCTTCTGAGATTTTACAGTTGGTAGGTCTGAAGGCACAAGTCTTTGATCCCAGGACTCAAGAGGCAGAGGCAGGGGAATCTCTGAGTTCCAGGCCAGATCTGGACAAAGAGTCTATATGTGTTGTTTGCATGATCTTCTTAAGCTTCTCAGTAAAAATAAAACTGCTTCTAAATAAAAAGCTTAAAGTGAGGAGCAAGATTGCCAGTGTGACTGGGCCCAGGTGCCGATTTAAACCCAGCTGTACAAAAGAGCGTAACCCCAGGCTCCAGTTGAGCCACATGGGCTCCCCAAAAGACTGCTGTCTTGTTTTCCCAGGATCTGTATGACTTAGAGGCCCAAAGAGAAAAAGAGGGTCCTGGACCCTCTGGCTCCCAAGTGCTGAGAAATTCAGCCACAGCAGCAGGATGTCAGGCCTGGCGTCTGGCACCTTGCTGAGGCAGGAGTGCAGTCCTGGCAGGGAAGATATCTGGAAGAGGCACACAAACTCTATCTGACCTTGGCCAGGATACCCTGGTGTCCACCCTCCTCCTCTAAAGAAGGTGTTAGGCAGCCTTCCAGGACAGTCTCTCCTTTGTAATAGGGCAATAGGAAATGATTCTTAAGAGCGAGTGAGAGTTATTGCTACATTTAATCACCCTGAAATTTTCTCTCTGGGGTTGCCCTGAAGTTCACTCCTGATGATGATCTAGGGATCCAGGGAGAAGCAGTCAGTTTCTCTGCTAGGTCCTAGAGCCAACATTACAAACCAATGGGAGAGTCCTGAGAAGGGACATCCACATCTAAGCTGTGGGGACAGATACCCCACAGACTCTACCTCCAGAAGGACACAGTCCTTGATGCTCTGAAAACCACTGAGTTCCCTGTATGCCCAGGCGACAAGTGGCAGAGGGACCACATCAGACTAGTTTTCATGAGAACCAAGTGATGGCCATGTCCACTCCTCCAGGCTGTTTCTCTTTCCTCGCTCATTCTCCTAGAGTGTGATTTTAATGAACAGTGGAGGAGTGAGATAATAGGAAGGACATAAGGGGGGACTTCAGACTCCCCACAGACAGGAAAAGATGTCATCTTGGTTAGTACAAAGCAGTGGCTCAGTGGTGTGAGTGTTTGGTGGAGCAGATGGTGTGGCCAGAGTGATTAACAGGCATTTGAAAGCCATGATGGACCATGCCTACAAAGATAGTTGAGTTGTCTGGATAATGACAATAGTGACCCCGGAACCTTTGAGAGTAAAAAGTGAAGACTACTCACAAGATGTTATTAGTTTGGTGTAAGAACCAGAATACCTCAGTGATAGTTCCCAAAGAGGCTTCTCTCACCTGTCCGAGGTGGGAAGAGCAGCAGAGTTCCTGAGGTGATGAGTTTCACAGACAAGGTGGGACTGGCATGCAAAGAACTCGGTCCCTTTGCAAAGTCACAGGATCCTGAAGGATAAGAAGTGGATATCTGTTCCAATGACTATGAGGATGTGGACTCTACACCCTTTGAGTTCTTGGTATTTACAAGAGTGTCCCCTCACCCTTACTTAATGTCAGCTAGTACCTGCTCAGGGCTGGGAGGTGTTGCAAAAGTCTGTCCCCAGAGTGTTAACAGGTACTTCCTTCAGGAGCTGGTCCACCTCCTCTGCTGGGACATCTTGCAGAAAAGAGTACAGTATCACAGTATCACAAAAAAATGGGACCCAACCAGACCATGGTCTAAAGAAGAGAGGTCAGTGTGAGGCTGGTGTAAATAAAAGAGGCCATGGCAGAGGACCAGGTAGCAGCCTGGAAACTACTGGGCTTAGTTAAATGCTAGAGAATCTAGTGTTTAAAATAGGCTCCTACTCTCTAGCCAAGCCTATCCTAAAACTCATTATATCGTCAAAAATGTACTGTAACTAAGGGTAATCCTCCTGCCCCAGTCTCTCAAATGCTGGGATTATAGGCATGGGCTTCCTTCCCATCTTTTAGGGATTCTTCTTCAAGGATTGTGAAGCAGAAAACTAAAAGATCAAGACTCTATTGACCTAAAAGTATTTTCTGATAACATGGGTATTTACGATGCTACCAAAGATCCCACCAAAGACCCCATGGATGGGGCAAATTTATTTCTAGTGTAGCTGTTGGAAGTACAGGACAAATCAAGGGCGACTCCATTGAGTTACAGTGTCTGTTTCAAGGAGAAGAAGAGAGGTTTGGGGAAATGGTAGGCTGACAGAAAGGCTGCATGGAGGTCACAGACTCAGCAGAAGATTGAGTTCTGTAAGAAGACATGGTGGGCTTGCAGCTCACCAAAGCCACCAGGAATGACCCATTCTGGGTGCTGGTGGTGTGACCAAGACACATGGAGGAAGCTGTCCCAAGCAGACATCTAAGATCAGAAATATTAACTGACCAAGGGCCACTGAGATCCATTGTCACCTTTGCCCTCAGGCCACCCCTCCTACAAATTGCTTGCTACTAGCCTTTAAATGAAGGAGGTAAGGATAGTTAGGCAGGCTAGTTCCAGGAAAGGAGATGCAAAATTCTATCAAAGGTGGTGACTTCAGCTTGCATGTTGAACTTGAGATGAGCTGGATGCCAGAATGAGGTGCCCCTACCCTGTTCCAAATTCCTTTGTATACTTGCATCACCCATCACCTGACTCTCTCCACTTCCAAGGTGTTTCTCCAGTAGTATCCTATGGCTTGCATTTGCTTCTCTAGATAAGCAAATTGAGGAAGAAAACAGAGCAGAGAGGCAAGATCCAACCTGAGTTAGTTCTGAAATGTATCTCTGTTGTTGTGACCAGCCACTGCCCCTCCTGTAAAGTCCCCACTGCACATTCTGAGCCAGTCACTCATTCATACTGGCTGAGTCAGCCAGCCCTAGGATGCTTGGAGGAGCCTTTGTGGCTGGCTCACACTGTATATTACTGCATATCCAGTCAGGCTTTTTTTGTCTCCCATCTTATGACTAATTTCCCTGAAACACACTGAGCTAGAAACAGTTATTTTTTTCCCAAATGACACATGGTTCTATAGACAGTCACTAGCTAATAAACCTGTGACTTACTCAAGGTACTCAAATTTAGTATTTATAAATGAGAACTAGCATGTTGTGGGAGCTCTCTGAAGGCTTGATTCAGCATCTGGCTAAGCAGTGGGGATGCTATGCCATGCCTGGCATGTTCCCACAGTTGGGGGCCTGCTTGGGCAGGATCTATGCAGACCAGGCTACTGCTGGCTGTCTTGTGTGGCTCCTGCCTTCTAGCTGCTGCTGTTCTTACATTTTAATTATGAATTGCTGTTGGTTTGGTTCCCTGGTCATCAACTCAGCTTGTGGTGGGTTGTTGGTTAACCCCACAGCTTGTAGGGGTACATATTTGCACCAGCAGAGTGTGGGGCCTATCATTTTCCAATAACTACCAGATTCTGAACCATGTAGGTACTGAAGTTTGGCAGTGAGCCATCCTTGCCCTGATTTCAACAACAGAGGTCCACATGAAAGGGCCTCAGATGTCCTCAGAGGGCTTTTCAATGTCAACACTATTGTCTGGCTCCTTCTGGAAGGATGGGGCAAAATGGGTTGTCTGAAGGCTTGAGCTACCACTGGTAGTGGACACATGGGTAGTCCATCAGTCTACTCAAAGAACCAAGACTAGGCCTGAGGTGTTGAGGTGAGGGAGGGGTGGGAGGAGCCAGAGGGGAAATAGCAGAGATATCAACTCTTCTTTTCTCACTTTCATAAGAGGCTGGCATGGGGAGATAGGGTCTGGCCATTTATGTTGTTTTTCATGGGGCTGGCTGGGATGGAGCAAAACTGTGAACCAATCAATATTCAGTAAGAACCAGCAACCGTGTTATTACTGGTGACTGCTGGGAGGTGACTCGATCCCGATTGGTTACTGTGGAGTTAGAGCTTTTTGACAGCAAGCCCTAGAAATCAAGTTGTGCTAACACAAGTTAAAAATGATGATGTTGCACAGATACAGGGACACTCGAATGGCAGACAAGAAGGGGAGGCAGTGTCTGAGGATGATGGAAACTGGGATAGTCGGAACACCAGCCAGAGACAGCTCTTCCCAGATGATCACTGGTATATTATACATGATATGTTGTTGGCATGGATGTTTCTTGCATGGTCTGCATGTTTTTGCTTAAGCTTTTACCACAATGCAGCAATGAGGCACAAGTAAGTTAAATCATTTACCCAATGCCACATAGTTAACAGAAAATGAAGTCAGCATCAAAACACCTTTGTGCCATCTAGATTTGAATGTGCCATCTAGCAAAGCCTCCTCGAATGTCTCATCGACACCTCAACACTGATGACGACTATATTGCTATTGTGTATATATGTGTATGTGGTATGAGTATATTCATGTCTATATGTGTCAGTATGTGCTGTGTATATGTGTATATGTGATATGTGTGTGCATGTACATATTAGTATGTATGTGATATATGTGTACTTACTGGTGTGTGTAGTATATGTATGTGTACATTTTTCCTGTGAAAAATATGTGATATGTATACATGTTCTTGTGTGTGTGGTGTATGCATACGTTCATGCTCTTATGTGTGGGATATGTGTTCACATGTTCATGTTTGTTGATGAGTGTGCACATGAGTGGAGTCTGTGGGTTGACATCAGATGTTGTCTGAGTCAGGGTTACTTACTGTTGTTGTGATGAAACATCATGACCAAAGGAACTAGGAAGTAAAAGTTTAATTTGGTTTATATTTTCACATTATAGTCTGCCATTGAAGGAAGCCAAGAGAGGAACTCAAACAAGGCAGGAACCTGGAAGCAGGAGGTGAAGCAGAGGCCACGGAGGGGTGCTGCTTACTGGCTTGCTCATCCTGCTTTTGTACAGAACCCAGGACCACCAGTCCAAGGTTGTCCCCATCCACAATGAGCTGGGCCCTCACACATCATTCACTAACTAACAAATGCCCTACAGGCTTGCCTAGAGCCCATTTTCTTAATTGAAGCTCCTTCCTCTAAGATAACTTTAGCTTGTGTAAAATTGACATAAAATCATCCAGGTGTCATTTTTTTGAGATGAGGTCTCTCACTGAACCTACAGTTGAGTATTGCTACTAAACCAGCTGGCTAGGACACCCCGGGGATCTCTCTGTCTCTACCTCCTCAGCACCTGGATTAAAAGCACCTGCCACCAAGCCCAGACATTCATTGGAGATTCCTAGGTTCTCATTTTTGTACAGCAAGCACTTTACTGACCGATCCATCTCTCCAGTTCCTGCACTGCTGTTTGATGTGCCATTAAGAAAAATACAGTCAATTAAACAGTTACATACCACTGATAGCAAGATCAACATCTGAGCGTAAATATCTCTTCCACAATATTACTCCATCTCTCTCAGTGGTAAAGGGATAGTGGCACTTGGAAGATAAATATCCCATCCGAGACCTCCCAGCCAGCAAATGACTGAGCAAGATTTGAGCTGCATAGTTTGCTTCTAGTTGCTGTACTTTAACTACTCTTGATGGTCTTCTGGGTATGTGGATCTGGGCTCCAGGAAAATGCTGTAGGGCGAGGATTTGTGGTCCAGCCAAACCATGCATACAAGAAAGCAGAGGGCTGGTCAGCTTCCAGCCACTTGGGGAGATGGACCAGAGCAGAAGGCCAGCACCCCCTGGAGGGGATTTCAGGCTCTGTTCTAGACAGAGGGGAGGCCTGCAATGATGCTCTCCCCTCCCCAAAGAGGCCCTACCTTCCAAGTTCATCATGTCATTGTGGACAAATATAGACCAGGAGAAACCTAAATAAGTGAGTGGCTGCTCAGGGCCTCAGGCAGCTAACCATAATGGGGGTTTTGGGGTTTCTGCTTCAGACAGAACATCACATTCCTCAGCTGAAATAGCTGGGTGGAGAAACAGGGCATCATTGGATGGGAACACCCGGCCAGGATGAGCCAAACAAGACAGAAATAGGCCCCGGTCACCACATGAAGGGAACTTGTAGGTGTGTTGCTGGCTGGGCCCTGCCTCACCCTGCCCTGCTCTGCTAGGTTTGCTCTTCCCCACAGAAACTTTGGCTTGACCCAGGAAGAAGACCATCTGCTTGCTGTTCACCTAGATATTACCCTTCAGCCTCCAAGACACCAGCCCTTTCTTAGACAAGGGTCCCTAGGAATTGAGGGGGAATATGTACCTTACTAATGAGTATACTTTCAGATGTCAACACATGGAGACATGCTGCTTTACCAGATAGGGCTAAAGATGGCTATACAAGCACATGTACCTGTAAGACTGAGACAGGTAGATGTGCACTGGTAAGGATACAGAGGCCCATGCTGGCCATGGGCTACTCCACTCAGCCCAACAGGTAGAACACATGGTTTTGTGGACCAGGAAGGTATACACACGCAGAGATCCACCCAAGACACACACACACACACACACACACACACACACACACACACACACACACAGAGAGAGAGAGAGAGAGAGAGAGAGAGAGTGCTCTGTACATTTGCATAAGAGTTCTACCAATCCTTAGGCTGCTTCTTACCTTGGGCATGCTCGTCCTAAATGGCCAGAGCTGTAGCAATGGTATTCAAATAAGCATCCAATGTTGTTTTCGTGAGTTCTGGGATGGAGGGTGGGGGAGTTAGTTGCCCAGGACCCTCTCTGCACTTTCCACACTCATCTTGCATTAGCATCTTTCTATCTCCCCATGCTGAAGGTTCTGAGATGGAGTAAACAGAAGAGCATCCTCAGGCCTTCCAGAGATTAGGCCTACATGTGCTCATAGATCGTTGTTTCCTCAGCCACTAAGGACTTCAGAATATGGAGGAGAACATGGGTACAAGGCTCATTCCTTTCTACAGGCCATTACAGTGCCTGGGCTCTCCACTCATGTAACAAATGAGTACATAGAAAAAGTAGGCTTGACATCTCACTTAGTAGCTATGAAAACTGAGGCCCAAAAAGGCCAGGCTCCACCAAAGTGACACCTATCTGTCCCTGCCTCACCTGGGGCTGCCAAGTATGTGAAGCCTTAAGGTTCATTCCTTACATGGATGCCAGGGAAAGCAAAGGATCCTGGGAACCTCTGGGTTTTCTGTCTTAGCTGTGTCTGCCTTGCATTTGCCCTGAGCTAGGGGCAGCTTCAGGGTCAAAGCCATTGAGCAGCTTCACCCTTCCTGAGACAGTGGCTGGAGGGTGCCCTTGGCTCCGTCTCAGAGCCTTCAGACCTAGATATGGGCAACAATGTTCTACCCGTGAGAGCAAGCAGGCGAGGAGAAAAAGCAATGGGGACAGTAGGGGTCAGTATTTGTTCAGTGGAGGCCACAGCAGATCACTCTGGAGAGCTTGCTGTGTGTAGGCTAGGTGCTCAGTGCCTCTCAGATACACACCATCAGAGCCACAGACAGCCCTGGCCCCAGTAGGTGAGAACAGCATTGAACCTTTCTGAGAATCCACATGGCCTCTTAGAAAGGACCCTGCTCTCCTATTGCTTTGGCAACTTGCCAGCTGATGTTTTGTGGGAGCAGAATCTTTCCTCTGATGATTTTCTTTGAAGTTTTAAATTGAGGTATACTTTGTGTTTGTTGAAATTCTTTCTTATAAACATGAGACTGTGTAGACCACCAGAGCAGAGATACAGACAAGTTTCATCACCTACCACCCCCAACCCTGGCCCCAGCAACCACCGATCTGTTTTTTTTCCTTTAGAGTTCATCCTTCTCTAGAATGTTCTGTAAATAGAAGCATGCATAATACAGGCACCACACTGACCGTAGTGCACACAAGAGCCAGCTGTGCTGCTGAATGCATCGGTAGCTCACAGCTCTTCCTAGGAGCAACAACCCTTGCAGGGAAGGTGTGCTGGTTCAACTGTTCCTGGGGAGGAACATGCCAAGTGCTGCTACTTTGGGCAATTATCAATAAAGTTTCTGTGAGTATGCTGATACAAGTTGTGTATGTTAATTGTTCTGTCTGATAAATAGGCACAGGCTCAGCTTTCTTAGAAACTGCCCAAGTGCAGGTATCCTGGGTCCTGTCTTGTATTCCCACAGCTGTGAATGAGGATTCCCACCACAGCTATGGCTCTTTCCTTCATATATAGCCTAGCAACTATACAGTGAGTGAGCAGAAGTCCTCAACTATGGAAATAGGAGTGTTTGGGGTCAATAAACTAGAGCTCAGACCACTGACTTTACCCTGCAGCTGTGGTGCTCCAGCAGGCCAAGGCCAAAGAGTTGAGGATGATCACTCAAAGTCACACAGTTCATGGAGAGAGAACTCTAGACAAGAAGCAGACTCTTGGCTTGTATTTTCTGAGCACTGTGTCAGGGTTACAAGCAGGGTGCTGTGACCTCAAGCCATGCCCCAGGGACCTGTGTAGGGCTAGCTGAAGACCTGAATTGGGTGTAGCCTGGGGTGATTAACATGTTGGGATTTTTGGGTGACATGGTATGAAGTAGAGGGATGACAAGGTCTTTAGGATTCAAGGATAATCAGCAACAGGAAGAACAAAGAACCTGGTTTGCTAGTAACATGTTCTGCTGTGATAAAACCATCCACGCAATTAAGGAAGAAAGAGTTTATTTTGCCTCACAGTAGAGGGTGACACCTGTAACAATGGGAAAGTCCAGTGGCAGGAGCTTAAGGCATCTGGTCACAGTGGCCGCAGCCAGGAAGCAGAGATCCGTGAGTGCTCACATGCTACTTGCTTTCTCCTTCTGAAGTCTAGGACATAAGCTTAGGGAATGGTGATGCCCACTTTTAGGGTGGATAATCTTACCTCTGCCCGCCTAATTCAGATAATCCCTCACAGGCATGCCTAGAAGCTTGCTCCTAGGAGACTCCAGATGTTGTCAGCTTTATGGTAAACACTGGCCATCACACTTGGGAAAATCACTGTTCCCCCTTGACTCTCAGCTTCAGCACTAGTAAGATGGATGCATATCTGACAAATATGCATCCAGTGGGTTACCAGAACATTCCATCTCATGACCCAGTTCTTTGATGGATATATTTACTCAGTAACTTGTGCAGACAATATCACACACCAGTAGAATGAGACAAGATGGGTCCAGATCTCCAAAGGGAGTAGAGCAGAGACAATGGTCAAATGAACAACATACCAGGTGGTGGTGGCATGTGCTCTGAAGAAAAATAAAGAATCAAACAGCATATGGATACATACATAGAAAGGGGATGCCACTGGAGACAGTGTGGTCAGAGATGGATTCCTTGGGCAGTGATACCTAAGCAGAGACTTGAAGAAAGTAAGAATTTCAGCTATGCAGAGTATTTATCTGTTGTGCATCTTTAAAGCAAGTTACTTAACCTTGCCCGAACCTTCTTTTCTTGATCTTAACAGACTTAATTGACATCTTCTAAAATAGGCTGTTGTGAGGCTGAAAGAAAATATAGAATGGGCAGTGTGGAGCCTGGTGCAAATGGGCTGCTCACTCATGATCCTCTGCTCTCTTGTGTGGAGTTCCAGTTGGGATGGGGTTGGACACATATGAGATAAGACTGTGGGCAAGATATGAGACATGGGTTAATCCTCTAACAGCTCGCATATCCCGACAGCAGCACCGCCCCCATGCTGGCAATTCTGTCTTCCACACTGTAGCAGAGTGAGTTAGTGGTCCCGTCCTCGTCCCCTTTGAGCACACACAAACCTTTTTGGGGGAATTTGGCTTTTCTTCTCACCAGGATGGCATGTTCTTCCCTGACTTGACCTTGAATTCAGCCCCACTACTACCTTTATCTAACACGCTCTGTTAGCACAAGGGCAGAAGCAATGGACATCACTAAAAGAGAGCATCTCTAAGCAACTTGCTGGACCAAGGAGGGCAGAGGCAAGGAGCAGATTCCCATGAGCTACAGTGTGGAGCCAGGTTCAGCAGAGCTCAGGAAAGATGACCAGCTTCTGGAAAAATCCCAGATAACTGAACAAAAAGAAGGCTGGCTATCTAAGCCACCAAGTTTTGGGGTGGCTTCTTACACAGCACTGAGGTGGTAACAGGTAACAGATGTGTGTGTGTGTGTGATAATTATTTAATATAAATTATACTTGTATTTATGATTTAACAATTGGAAAATAAACTACTTAAGTAGTTTAATGAGTGAGACGAGGAAGGTTTAGCTATACACAAATTTGTAAATGATGGATCATGATTTGGATGCACACCATCTAATTTTAGATGACATGCTATTGACTTTGATGTGAAAAGAGAGGGAAGACATGTTGAGGGAAAAGTTAAGCGATGCATGTACCATAGGGACCCACACTTGACATAGCTGCATCTAATAGGTAAGAAGGTAATGCATTGTGGGATGTGAGGAATCTGGCCTGAAAAGGGCTGTGCATAGGGGACAGCACAGTGCTGCTGGGTGGGGGGTGCAGCTGCTGGGGGGATGAAACAGTAACTAGAAGAAGTGTGTATATGGATACTCACCTTGTTGCATTGCCTTTAAGGCTTTTTTTTTACCTGCATGTTGTGTGTTCCCCCTAGGCCTCAGCTCTGGGCTGTGGGGACATGATATGAAGGCCTTGCATCTGGGCTGAGAGCAGTTCCCCCACTGCACCACCAGGGTTGCTGCATTCCACAGGGCAAATTTTGCACTTGGCACAGGGCCAGTATGCACCCCCGCAGTTGGATCAGTAGTACATCAAACATGCATGTAGGCAGGTGAGAACAGTCCTAAACTAAGCATTAGCTCCTTAACATTTTGTGAGTCAGTAAAATGGAAAAGCCTAGTAGGTAGCTATGGTCTCTTGTGATGCTGTGACCATGTTTGCACTACGGTCTGACATGGAGCTGGAGTGTCCTCTCTGATACAGCTTCCCCAGCTGAACAGTTGATGCTGGAGGTGGATGGGAAGTTTTAGGTCCTTTCCACATGGTGCTCTGCCTTGGCCTGCTGCAGTGGCAGCCCCACATGGTGGCTTGCTGTCCCGAAGAAGAGATAATCTAAGCCATCCATGTGTGCAAGCAATGGCTTCCATAACAGCTTCATAAGTCACATAACATAACTTTTGTCTACTTTGGATTTGATTGTCACAGAGAGTCTCTGTCACACAATGTGGGCAAGAAAGATTCTAAAAGGGTCTGGATCCTTGCTGGGGACAATACACATGGCAGTGAGGTGCAGAACACCATCAACATGATGACATCCATGGAACCCTGAGGTCTTCTTCTGAAGTCATGAGAACAGAGTGGAGTCAAGGTTGCAGGTACAGATGAGGTTTCCAGGTGGTGACCTCAAGAAGAAGCTAGAAAAGGAGATGGGAGAGAAGCAACAGGAGAGAAGCCAAGAATGGGGTGGGAGTGGGGTGGGGGGTGAGTGAGCAGTAGTGTGGCCCAGGGCATTTGCTCCTATGTGCTGTAAAATGCTCATGCACATCTCTCCAGCTGTCCTTCTGGAAGCCGTGGGATGTTTGTCTATAGTTCCTACCACTAATTGTTGTTTGGTTGACCAGGGCATCAACACTCCTGATCCCACAACATACCCCAGGCCTGGGGGGCTGCCAGGACTTTGGAGATACTCATATCTAGGGATATTAGGAAATGAAGGGGCACTCTGTGGCAGAACTGCCACCATTCACAGCTGAAGTTCCAATCCAGATGACCTGAAGGGACAGACAAGTTAGAACACAGCTGCTGAAGATTCCTTAGAGAGGGCAGTCTGGATGGCATGGGACCTAGGGGACAAGAATGAATCAGCCTTGAGGTGACAGAGCAAGCCACAGAGTAATAAAGATCAGGTGACTAGGGAGGCAGGCTCATTCTGAGCTCCTCAGAACAGAGGACCACAGGCGAGCCAGGCATAGTGAATAAATGAATGGATGAATGTGTAAGTAATTGTAGCAGCACTTACCTCAAGCAGTGTTGGTACTGGGTGGAATTGTGACCCCTGCAAAGCTATGGCCAAGTTTTAAGCTTGTGCTCTGTGAATGTAACTCTGCTTAGAAAAGGGTCTTGACAAGAACTGTTAAATTCAGAGCCACAAAATGTAATTCTTTTATGCTGTTCAAATGAGATCCAAGATCATTAGCAAGTGTCCCTCATGGAGGCAAAAGCAGAGGCTGGCATTGGGTAGCCTCTGCCAGTGCACTCTGGAGTCAGAGAGCTCTAAGAAGGGTTAGGGTGACATTCAGTGGAGCATGGCCTGGTGGCCATTTTGACTGTGACATCTGGTCTCCAGAGCAGCGAGACAATATACTCAGGACACTTTATGCACCCAATTTGGGGCAACTTGCAATTTCAGGTCTTGGAAATTGACACAGCCCTACCCATGAGGGGTTATTATCAGTACAGATGCTTTTGTAGGTGAGGAAAGTCAGGCACACAGAGGGGAGAAGTGACTTGAACCCCATCACTCAGCAGGTAAAGTATAGATCCAGCTTCAGACCCTAAATGGATGTGCTTACCCACAAACTCCGCAGACAGAAGTCACGGGTCTCAGCTATTGCCCACAGCCAGCAAGTGTCAGCAGCAGGGTTTGAGCCTAAGACCAGGGCTGTAAAAGCCTGGAGGCTACACTGGGTTGAGAGATTCATTTACCTCTCCACTACCTCCCAACAGGGTCTGTCTCCCACACTGCCTCTTTGATGAAGTGCTAGTCAGGTCCTGGGCCTCCCCCAACATGCTATCCTCACCGGGTGCCAACACAGAATCTGTGATTTATGTAGTGCAGTGTGACACTTGGTGATGCCACCTTTCCGCATTAACAAGACCTGAGGGTGACAAGTGCTCCCACACCGATGGCCTTGCTGTCCTTAGGAGGGAGCTCTGCTCTCACCTGCAGTCATCCCTGATAGCCAGCTCTAAGGTCAATGACAAATGAGGCTAGCTCAGGAGCCCATTACACAGCTCACAGAACAAAAGCTCCCTGGAGGGATCTCTAACTTCCTCTTTCCCTGGAGCAGCTGGGAATGCTGGGCCACATACCTCTGTCCTCAGAAGAAGGCTGGCTTCATCTGTCTCCACAGCCCACTGAGAGGAGAGAGCAGCCTCTGCTCACCCTCGACAGGGTTTGTACCAGCTCTGTGTGAAAGTCCAGGGACAGGACAGGCATGGAAGGCTGGGTAGGTCCAGCTCACCCACCCTCTCGAAAATACCCAAAGTCCCCCTCACCCAGGGCTGCCTCTGGGAGTGCAGTGGTGGAGCAAGTGTGATTCCAGGCCTAAATCTCACTGAATAGTCATCTGGATCCACTGCCAAGTGTGAGTTCTGTCACTCCACTAGGTTTGCTACCATGGCGTCACTTCTTTATTGTCAGCTTCCATTTTCTCTTTTGTAAAATAGATCTTGGGAATTAAATGAAGTAATGTGTGTGGAGGATTCGACTCACTTGGCCTTTCATACAAGGTCCCTGATTTCTCTCCACACAGCACACAAAGCATTGAAAGTTGTGAGGTGCTTTGGAACTTAGGAACTAGTGTCAAGGGCTTGAGAAAGTTGGGGCCTGGCAGTCTCCCATACAAAGGCCTTGGAGCCACTGATCTCCACAGGGCTCCTGAGATCTAGTTTGCCCCTCAGTGGTGGGAAAGCAGAGTGGACCTCTTGATAGCCCATGACTTACTGCCATGGCTCAGACTCGGAAGGGTGTGTGGACCCCTCCTCCATGACTTCATCTCTAAACAAGGGTCTTAATATATTGAGCTCAGTCTTTGCCCTGCTATAAGAGTTAGAACTGGACTCAGAAATTTAAAATCTAGTTGACTTTCTGAAAACTCCAAAATAAACAAAAACAAACAAACAAACCTCAAACAAAAACAAAATAAAGCACACAAAAAATGAATAAAATTAAATTAAAAAAATAAACTCTCAAGCCTCACCTTACCTCAGGCCTACTAAGGTAGACAGGTTGGTGATGGAGCCCAAAAGCTTGAGCAGGAGCAAGCCTGCCAGATGATTTGAACCCATACTAAAATGTTAAAACCAATGGCTTAAATAAAAATAGCAGTTTATTTTATTTCCTTTTATCAAAAGAAATTCAGAAGGGCAGTTCGGGCCAGAGTGACATCACTAGTGTTTAGTTTCACTGTCTGTGGCACTCTTAAGATTGCTTCCGGGCTGTAACATAGCGACTGCAGCTCCAGCCATCAGGTATGCACTTCAGGCATGAAGGAGGAGAAAGCAGTCAAGCAAAGACAGGCCTCTAAGTTGAGCATCCTCCCAACATTGCTCCTGGGAACCCCACTCTCACCATCCAACTTTCTTTTATCTCATGGGGTATCCCTAAGGCAGAGAGCCAGAAGTGTCTTGTTTTATGTGGGCATCTTACTGAGTGTGTAGACAAGGACACAGAGTGGGAAGGGCAGAGGTGGGCCTCCACCCATCCCCTCATAAGCCCTTGTCTCTATCCCCAATCTTCATGTTTGTGCTACTTTACAGGTGAACAAAACAATCTTCAGGGAGATCCAGGTCACACAGCAGCCAATGGCTAATTAGCTTTCCAAGCCCCACACTATTCCAGCTTGCTCTACCTGCAGTCTAGGGTGGGCATGGCCATCAATAAGGGCTCTTCTCCAGACCCAAAGGTTCCACGGAGTCAGAAGTCTTCAGGCTTGATGATGGGCAGAAGACGAGAAAGGGAAGAAGGGAGGGAGCAGGTCCTCGGCAGAGCCCAGGAAACCCTGTGCTTTTCCAGAGGTAAATAGTGGAACTTAATTAGCAACTCACACATGCCAAGTGAACAATCCTCAGGCTTTGAAATGCATGTGCTCTGTGGGTGCCTGGGGAATGCCACCAGCTCCCTCCACCTGGACACTAAGGTTAAGCCAGTTTGGTGAAGGAGAGCTGAGAATCAGGACTTGCTCTCCAGGCTCTGGCATAGAGTGCTCTTTAAGAACCCTCCTGACTTCATTCTTTAGGGGTATCCAAGGTTGACATCACATGATACAGCAGTTCAGTACTGACAGCCATAGGCTTCTCTCCTCATCTCAAAGGACACTAAAATATAACAGGACATTTCAGAACCAAGAGGTAGGGAAATATGGTAGGTTCCAGAAACAGAACAAATGCAACCATGTCTTCATTTGGAATGAAAGGGATCCCATGGATATGTTCCAGAATTAGTAAGCACCAGGAAGGTCCCCTGTTGTGCCTCGGAAAGATCTTTGCTTCTTCTTTCATTTCGGCTTCATCAGCTGGAGGCTTGAGTGAACAAAATCAAGGCCCTGTTTCTTACCAGCTCTGAGCCTGTTCCAAACTTGCTATGCGCTAGACCTCAGTTTCTCTTAGAAAAAAAAAATGTGGTTGCCCTCACTCATGACCTTTAAATCTCCCAAGTTTTAGGCACTTACAGTTCAAGAAGGTCCTCCAGCCTGTACAGAAGGGGCCCAGGAGGGAAATGGCCCATGACCCATTGGTTAGAACTTGCACAAGGGCTTCCTCAGCTGGTGCATAGCTTTAGCATTAGAATGCTCAGCAGAGACCAAAGGCTGTGGAGCTGGTGCATTGGCAAAGGGCTGTTCCCTTCATGTGTTCAGTTACCCTTTCCTACCCACACCAGACTCATAAGCCTAGAGGGAGAACCCCACTCTTCAGCAACCAGTCAGGTTCAATCTCTTCCCATCCACACCTGACTCAAAAGCCTTTATTGGCCAGTCAAGTCGCACAGCCTCTGAAGGATAGCAGTTCTTTGGTGTAAGCTGCCTCATGACAGGGCTGGGAATGCCACTCTCTGAGGCCTATCGTCAAGGCTCAGAGCATAGGTCAGGCTGCAGCTTCAAGAGGGGCTGCCTTGGTCCTTGTCAACTTTTTCCTACTTCTGTGACCGTCCTCCACACAGCAGCTGCCCAGCCACTGCCTGGGACCCCTCTTTCCTGAAGCCTGCAGAATCTCACACTGGCCCCACCTCTCAGAAAAGCCCACCGCTTGTTAGTCAGTCAAGAATGAATCCAAGTGCTTACTGCTGTACAGGGACTGTGTGGAGCCCTGTATGAATGGTCTTTATTCAGAGAGATGATATGGGTGAGTTTGATTTACTCACAAAGCTTTTGAAAGTAGAGAGGTTTTTCCTTGGTACAGAAAGAGGAATCTGAGGAAGTTAATCACTGGAGTGGAGAAACTGAGTGCCCATGACATGGTCACTGGCAGAGACAGTCGACTACTTCAGCACTAAGGGATTCCTCAGTGGACAGCCGCTCCAATCCTAATAAATTGATGTAATATTAGAAAGGCTGGAAGAGGGCCACGAACCCCAGGTAAGAAGTGCAGCTACCATGCAGCATCTCAAATTTAACCAGTCAGTGAGACCCAGAGAATGTAGGTTAGGCCCAGACCTAATCCTTTATCACACAACAACAGAAAATCACCCGTTTTTCCTGAATGCCTCTTCCTTTTCCCCAGGCCCTGCCCATGGTGAATCTCCTTTCTCCCAGAGTGCTCCACCTTCAGAATTCTTATCTAAGGGTTCCTTGTAAATGCCCCTCCCCCACCCCCACCCAGTCATCTCCAAACAGAAATCTATTCCAGCTGCTTAATACTCTTATTTCCTTGTGCCCAACACAATCACATGTTGGGAAAATTAGCATTGTTAGGGCAGGTCTTGCAGGGCCTTCACAGTGCTGTTCTCTTGGCCTGTATCCTTGGTCTAAGTCAGTTAAAGTTTATCAGAACCTGTCTCTTATGAAAGCCTGTCCTGCTTAAAGGAAGTGGTCATAGCCCCTGGAAGCTCATTATATTCTGTACCTCTTACTATACAGGACTCCCTTTTTGTTGTGGCATCACTTTTTACCTCCTGCATGAAGTTCATGGCTCCTCAAGGGTAGGAAAATAAATGTGACATATGCATCCTTTTGGGATGCCCACAATGCCTAGGTGATCCATAGGTAGTGGGATGAGGGAGGGACCTCTGGTTCCACCTACAAAGCTCTTTCTAAAACACTGACACGATCCTGATGGGGGATGTCATAGGTTTTGATCATGGACCATCCCCAAGGCATACTGAGTTACTTCACAAGTAACTCAGAGTCTCACAGGCCTCTAGGTGTTGGAGTTGGATCAACAGTGAACACAAACATCTTCTGGGAGACATGGAGGGGTCTTTTCTTACACTGGGGCTTGGAGTATGCCTACCTCCTCCATGAATACCGGGACTGCTTGCCTAAGGTCCATGGATGCTGATGGGTTCCTCAGCCAGACACATTAGGCCATGGAAAGGTTTAGAGTGTCAGAAGCAGTTGGGAAGGGAGGTCAGTGGGATTCTAGCTCTGATGTGGGACAGGTTGTCAAGGTGCCAAGAATCCTGGGGGTTGCTGGTGTTGCCACTCATCAGCTAAGACAAGGATGGCTAAAACCTCATTTCATGACTCCATGGAGTTGACTTATGTTCAAAGTGGAGCTCCAGTTCCACTTTGAACACAAGTGTGATTTTCTCAGAATGTGCATGCCTATAACTCCACTGGCAATTGACTGGAGTGTATGTTGATCATGTAGATCCTCTGGGCTTTAAGCCTCTTGGAAATAACTAAAGAATCATAACTAACTTCCTCTAAGGGTAGATGACTTGATTGAGACAAGGCATACAGAAGTTAAGTGCATGCTTGACATATAGAGTATTTAGATCAATATTAGCTATTGTGATTTCTCCAGAGCTGTATCCATCTCTGCTGCAAGGTTCTCCCATATTGTGGTACAGCACTAACAATTGATTCAGAAGTGGTATCTCTTTGAGTGAGGTAGGGATAATGAGAAGGTTGAAATGTGATGTGGTGGGGAAGGAGGTTTAGATTTCTTGATGAGTTAATGATTGTATGTTCCCACCTGCTTTCAAAGTCATTTGCACCATATGTGGTTAGTTCTGGTCAATGGACTATGAACAGAAATAATGAACGATACACATAGGCCCAAACATTTCAGTGCTTATGCCTTCCATGATCATGGAGGTAACATGGTGAAATGAAGGATGCTGCCTGGGTTGGTGTATTCACAGCAGAGAGGCTATTGCCCTGAAGAGTCACTCCACATGCAGAGGACTCTGCAGAGCTGACAATCCAGCTCCTGTTGCATAGACACAAGGTCATTTTGTTATTGCTGCCTAACCTAGACTCTCCTGTGTTGGGAAGAAGAGAGTGGTTGAGCAATTTAATCTGAGCTGGTGATGAGCCCCAGCCCTGATTGGCTCACCAGATGAGAGTCTTTAACTGGGACAGTGTTATTAAGTGGAGCCTGTCCAGCACCATCTTCCAAAGGATGGACCAGGAAGCATCCACCCTCCCCAGACAAGGACCCTGTGACTGGAGGGCTATGAAGAAAGGTAACTGACAGAGGAAGTCACAGAGGAACATTGCTAATCACCTTTTGTCACCTACTGAATGGAGTTTCTGACCTGGACTTTCTAGTCTACCCCAGAGGTTTAGATCCACTCTTAGCCCCACTGCCACTTAGGCTCAAATAATCAGACAGACACTTGTATTATTGTTATGCTGATTGGCCTAGGACTCAGGCATATAACTTGCTAACTCTTTAGTCTTAAACTAACCCATCTTTCTTGTCTGGGTCAGCCACGTGGCTCAGTACTTTGGTACCTTTTCTCAACAGCATTTCCTCTGCGTCTCCTGGCAGCTTTGGTGACTCTGTGGCATCTGTCCCTGCTCTAAGATGTTCCTAAGTTTTCTTAGCCCACATTTCCTGTCTTCCTTTGGGCAATCAGCTTTTATTAAACCCATAGGAGGGACAAATATGTATAACATTACCAGCATAATGCCACTACAGTCACCATGACAAGAAGTACATGCAAGAAAGCCTGAAGTGGAAAGGGTTCATTTTAGCTCATCGTTTCATAGCACTTGGTGTGTGGTTGGCTTTTCCACTGTAATGGGTCTGTGGTGAGGAGGTGCACCATGGTGGCAGAATGTGGTGCTGGAGCTGAGTGGAACACTCATTTCACTGGGAGAGAGGGTGAGCTTCAGGGATAAGATGCATTCTGATAAGGCCTGCTCCCAGTGACACACAGCTTATAACCTCCTAAAAACATGAACTCATGAGAGGATTGACCCATTTATGAGGCTGGCTGCCTTCATAATCCAACTTCCTTCAGTGACACCACCATCTGGGGACCGAGCCTTGAACACAACAGGAGGGATTTGCACTGTCTGGAACCTAACCAAAAGTGCCACTGTGTGACCACTAGGAACATGAACAGTATCTCACATCTGTTAGACACAACAGGGCACAGCATGTAACATGATCTTAGAATTTAGAAGCAAATAAAATAGCAAGAACGAAAACCTAAAGTCCATAATGACCAATCTTTTAAGGCTTAAGAAAGCTGGCCAAGGTAGATGGAGTTGTGCGTATCTAACTTCAGACACAGTAGGGGGACAGCAGAACCTGTGCCATGGTATGATTCAGACTTTTCATCCCTGTGACTCTTGTCTGACAGAACTGGGGCAGCAAGAAATCTACTTTTTTCTAGACAGGATTCCTCTGTGTAGCCCTGTGTGTCCTGGAACTCACTTTATAGACCAGACTGGCCTGGAACTCAGAGATCCACCTGACTCTGCCTCCTGAGTGCTGGCATGTGCCACCGCTCCCCAGCTTGGTGTTGCCATTTCTGAACTACAATGAGATTGCACATTGTGGAGAGAGAATATGTACACTCTGGACTTCATTCCTCCTCTTTTGCTCTGCCCTTGGTCCCAACGTACTGGAAGAAAACATCCACTTTCAGGGTAGTAGGTCTTCCCCATGCAGCAATCAGCTGTGGAAAGGTCCTTTTTGACATCCAGAAGCATCCCCTTCTAATCCCCTAGGCTTCTCTCTACCCAACCAAATAGTCAATCAAAATTAGCCACCCTCCCTGGACTTACTCAGCAAAGCTTTGAAGATACCTTGTTCCCAGAAGAGGAATAAAGGCAGCAGTGTCATGGGAATCCCTTCTCACCAGAGATATTAGATCATTCAGGAGGAACAGGAACTAAAGTCCATGCTGCCTGGATGGGTCTTCCAGATCTCAAGAGGCTACAGTCCCACTGCATCGACAATTATTCTTAGAACTTCATGGGGTGGGGGCTGAGAACCTGAGTTAGTCAAGGCTATTTAAGAGGCATCCAGCAAAGGCAAGAAGTCACAAACTGCTAGCTGCAGGGACAGCAGGTGTGGCTAAGCCTCAGGAGACTGTGCCACCTGGACGGCCTCTCCAAGGAGCAGCAGTACCAGCTTGTGTCATCTTTAGCATTGATACAAACATTTGCCACAGGCTCATGGTTCACGTCGATACATTTCTGCTTTGGCTTCCTGCTCATGGTGATGAGCAGAGCAGAAGTGATGCAAAGCTGGCCCCACATCCTCTCCTAAGAGCAAAGTTTATCCTCAGAGTTTAGAAGAAATAATACAACTTCCAAATCCAGCTGGCATTCTGCTGTAGTTTAATTACCAGAGGGTGCTCAGGACCTAGACCCGGTGTTGAGGCCAATACCCTCCCTGAAGCCAGCAGAGAGCCCTCTGCAGAGGCCACCAGCCAAGCACAGCTCATTTACTTTAGAGCCTTAACAACAAACACACAAGCCCCAAACCCACAGGCCTCTCTGCCTCCCTCCTCCCATAGCTGAGGAGGGGCCAGCAAGGGGCTGAGGTTATTGGAATGCTATTTTAAACTGCAAATCAGTGTTAGCCAAAACCTTGAGGCTGATTAAACACAACCTTCAGGCCACAAGGCTCAAGCTCAAAAGGCAAAAGGCTTCCACCCTCTTCACAGCTCCAAGATTGTTTATTGGTTTGAAAGCCCTTGCGGGGGCCCGCCTAGCAGAAGGGCAAGCAAGGGAGCTTTAATATCTAAAGGGAGAGATCAAAAGCAGTTGACATTTCTGGCAGAGAGCAAACGTGTGTGTATCTTTATATGTACAGTGTTATAGCTGGGCAGAAGGGAAAGGCATTTCTTCTCTGGGTTAAATCAAATCAGGCCACATGGTCTTGATCTTGACTGTGTTGTCATATAATCCAACCATGTTTAACTGACATTGAGTGTTTCTGATCTGAACAGTTAACATGGAAATTTGGCCCAAATAACTCCATACACATTCTGAACATGAACTCGGTTTAATCATCAGAAAAGATGGGAAAGGCCCCTCCCTGTCCGCTCCAGGGAGCCAAGCAGAGTGACTTGTGGGTAGTGCCTTTGGCTCTTTCTCATCTCCTGCTGTTGGAGATCTCAGCAAAAGGCATTCAGTCTGGTCATGCCAATTTCATGTCTGACCCTGGGGTCCTGGGATTTCTTCTTGGACATCCCAATGGTGAGCAGTGACCTTAACTTGTTAGTAATGTCTACACAGCCAGAAGCCAAGGATGACTTTTGAAGGTGCCTCTGGATTGACAGACCTTGTGATGGAAACAGAAGCCACGGTGATATTAGACCTAAGAAAGCCATCCCTTGGCAGCTGGCACAGTGCCTAACACTTGGCAGATGTCCAAACAATACAGACAGGATTGGCTTGAATAATAAATGTGGGGCAGACTCGAGGAGCTGGTTCTGTATATTCATTTCCTCCTCTTATTCCTTGCAAACCAAGGTCTGCTTTAATTTCAGAAAGCTCACATGTGATGGGCATGTATTCCCACCATGATGGAATCTGCCATGTGGTGTCACTAAAATGGGCCTTAGGACAACCATAGTATCTGCTCTCCCCTGCCCTTGCATTGGGATGGTCCTAGGATTCTGCTGTGGCTACTGAGTCTCAAATGAGTGTCTGCTAGAAGACTTGGGAGATTGTGTGTCCTGGGTTAGAGAGGACAGACATGCTTCCACACTCACCTTTGCTCTATTTCCATAAGATTTTGATGTCTCACAGACAGCTAAATGTCTTCCTAAGTTCATCCTTTGTCCATTTTGCTGTCCTTAAGAAATGACAGCTTTCTCCACTCATCAGAGTCTAAGCCAGTTACAGCAAATATCTTCAAGGAAAGCATGAGGCCACCATGAGGCTGCGGCTTCCCCTATTCCACATGTGTGTAAGTAGCTTCTAGAGTAGCTTCACTCCTGGGTTTTTGGAACTGAGACATCCACTCAGTGAGGAGCCTTTCTTCTTTGTCACATGTGACCAATAGCTTTTATCACACATCACTGCTGCCTTTTGACAGCTGGAGAGCAAGATGGGAGGCAGTGATTGGAATTCTCTGCCTGGAGAGCAGGTAGAAGTGCAGCTTTCTAATTGCAAATTCTTCTCTTGGTGGCTCTTCCCTGGCCTCACATTTCTCTTCTGCAAAATGTCTTGGCAACACTTCCTACTTAGGAGCTTTGTAGTGGCTGGTAAGATGGCTCCGGTGGTAAAGGTGCTTGTGACCAAGCCAGGGCACCTGATTTCCATCCCCAGAACCCATGTGGTGGAAGAAGACAAATGACTGGCAAGTTACCCTGCCATTCTCACATGAACATGTGGAAGGACTGGAGCAAGGTATGAATGAACTTGCTCCGTGAAATCAGCAGGACAGTGTTGGACTTTGTCATGTTAGCTGTGTGTAAGGTGGTCCTTGATATTGCTTCCATCCCTGGGCATCACTGTGGCAGGCCTTTGAGCAACATGACACAGGGTTAACCACAGCTCAGTGGAACATCTAAGTATTGTTCAATCAAGTGATACAGACATAAAGAAAGAAAATGCTGAGGCAGCATGGCATCATGAGAATGGGAATCCAGCCTAGTTTGGGATTGGTTTGGTGGGGATGGGAATGCATAAAAACAGGAGCTTAACTAGATAATTTCAAGATACTGTTGGGCAGCTGTCCTGAGCAGAGTCTGGATCAGAGATGAGGGTTGGATGGTCCTTAGTCTCAGCAGAGAAAAAAAAGGGGGAGAGTTGAAATAGAACACATGAAGGAGCTAGGCAAGGACTCTACCTTATCTGGAGTCTAGCTTCAGCCTGACCCAGTAAAGAGCCTGGAACATGAATAACAGCACAGCAGTGTGGTCTTGGGGGCCAGGTGGACAGACCTGTGAGTGCTTGGGAAAGAGAGATAAGAGCTGGAGCTGCCGTCCCATTTCTGGGGACAGACATGGATTCACTCAAGAGATGGTACCACCCATGGCTCAACCTGTCCTAGGCCCTGCCTGCAAGGACAGTGCATTTCAACAGGTGTTTGAGGGTGCGGGACAGACAACACCATTCCAGGACAATTAGTGAAGAATAGTCTCTGGGCAGAAATGAGTAGGGGATTTTCTGATATTGTAGTAGATCTGGGGCAGAATGCTCAGGCAGGAACCAGAAGCAGACATCATCTTGAAGGTTTCACACCAAGTGACTCACTTTTTTAGCTGGGCTACATATCCCAAAGGTTCCACAATCTCCCCAGGAAACAAGCTGGGGTCTGGGTTTAAACACAGGTCTATGGGAACTCCTTCACAGATCAATGATAACACAAGCACTTAGGGTTTCTGTATGGTTTTGAACTAAGCTCTCACAATGTAGCTTTGGTAGGCCTAGAATTCATGGTTCTTATGTTTCAGCCTTCTGAGGGCTGGGATTATGAGTACCCATGTATGACAGTATGTTCTCACATAGGCGGTATTCAATGTCCAGCACTAGGCACATGTATTCATGCAATACAAGTTTAAGAGGACGTTCTGGAACACAGGTGTATTAGGGATGGTCAGCTGCAACTAGCAGTCAGCTCTAAAATCCCATAAGGAAATGGAAACTTACTTTTGCCACACAGTACAGTCTATAAATGGGCAACTTGGAGTCCATGCCAGCAAAACCCATGAGTTTATTTTTTTCTGCTTCAATGTGCTTACCCTAGCAATGGTCATCCTCTAGCTTGGAACTTCATGTCACAGTATGACCACTGTACCTCTAGACCCACATCCACATTCCAAACATGCAGAAAATACAAAACAGAAAGAAAAAAGTGTCATGCATATTATCAGAAAAGTGTCATGCATATTATCAGGGCAGTAGTTTTTTTCCCCAAGAAACTCAGCCTTTGTCTCATTTGGCAGAGTGGTATCTACAGCCAAGCTCGGAGGAAGAGGAGGCAGAAAGAATGTAAGAGCCAGCACACCAGGAAGTCTGCAGAAAAAAGATTTTCCCTAGAAATGGCTGCATAGATAAGAAAAGAATAATGGAAATATTAATAGACATACTAGTGTGGAAGGAGAAAATTTGTGGGATCTGCCCCATTAGAGAAAGAACTATAGGTAACTACTGACTTCTGGGAGGAGAATTAGCCACTCCTAAAATTGCTCTCCTTATTGGCTGTTCAATGCAGAGTGCTCAGTACAAAAACCATATACATACATACATACATACATACATACATACATACATACATGTGTGTATATATATGGAGGGAGAGGGGAAGGAATAGGAATATAATTCTATTTCAATCAAATACTTTTAAAAGAGGAAAAGGAGATTATTACATTTACAAATTATATAAAGTTTTCATAATCTGAATTTGTGCATTCTAAAGCATTTGACTAAAAATTAGTATGCCTTCGTTTAAACAGGAACGACTAGGAAGACTACTAATTTCTAATACAATACATGGCTCTTCTGAAAACAAATTATGATTCACTTGGTCAGCAGAAAGGAAGACTAGATGTGGGGCCTGGAACAGCAGTTCTGCCTTAAAGATATAAGTCATGAAATGATTACCCTCCTGCTAACACCATCCCCACATTTCAGTTGCAATATATGACAGCAAAATTGAACCACGAGCCGCAAATTAACGCGTTAGCACTTCACAATTGCACGTTTGAGAAGTATCCCTCCTCTCACTATTTTCTCTGCCACCAGCTAGTTATAGGAGCTGATTTCTAATAAACCCAGATTGGCAGGTGCATGTGGAAGGAGGGGGTCAACAGTGCACCACCACAGCTTTATTGATGCCCTGTCAATCACCTGCTCTTATTTTGTTGTTTAATTTTTTAAAGTGCATGTAAGCACTTTCCTTGCTAATGGCTGACTTATTGAACAGCTCCACAGAATAGTTCATCTCCCCCACAGACTGCAGTGGCTGGTTATCTACTTTGTGGCTCTGGGTTGGAGGCTAAATTGACCTCATATTCATGGCCTTTTCCAGGGAAATTGCAGGGGTCTGAACAAATTCAATACTATCCAATAAAGTGTGGCTACCCAGCCTGTTCCAAGCTCCTGACACAAGGCTTTGGCTTTGCTGTTGAAGTAAGGATGTAATTTGACAAATGGAGCATTCTGCCATATGGTCATGTAGACCATTTTGTTAATCCTGTAGGAGAATCTCCTCACCTGTGACCCTGGCCTCCCCTTGAAAGAACACGGCCCCTCCTAAGCATGTGTAGTCCTTTGCTCAGATAACACAGGTCTGAGCAGTGACTACATGGACTGGCCCATAACACTCCTAGAAACAAAGACTATCTATCCTTATCTCTTCCAGATCATATCCCCGTCAGTCTAACTCATTCCATCCATGTGTTCCTCACCATAACTAATATTCATGACCATCATCTGTACTTGACATTACCTGGAAAGCATTTCTTTCTTCTCAGACTTGCTATTACCCTGTGACTTCATTATTCAGTGAAATTCTTCCAACTTTTCCCCACACATCTTCAAGTCCTCATTATTTAGTGTTTTCTTTAAGCCTTCTCATTGACTGGGGTCTTGTCCTGTTGGAAAACTCTGTGCAGGCGTTCCTGGGATGTGATCAGTTTGGGATGCTGAAGACTATGATGATGATGATGACTATGATGATGATGATGACTAAGATGATGATGATTATGATGACTATGATGATGACTATGATGATGATGACTATAATGTTGATAACTATGATGATGATGACTATGATGATGATGACTATGATGCTGATGACTATGATGATGATGACTATGATGTTAATGAATATGATGCTGATGACTATGATGATGATGACTATGATAATGATGAGTATGATGATGAATATGATGATGATGACTATGATGATGAAGATGACTATGATGATGATGACTGTGATGCTGATGACTATGATGATGAAGACTATGATGCTGATGATTATGATGTTGATGACTATGATGATGATGACTATGATGCTGATGACTATGATGGTGATGACTATGATGCTGATGAGTATGATGGTGATGACTATGATGCTGATGAGTATGATCCTGAAGACTATGATGCTGATGACTATGATGGAGATGGCTATGATGATGACTATGATGATAATGACTATGATGATGACTATGATGATGAAGACTATGATGATGAAGACTATGATGATGAAGACTATGATGATGATGACTAAGATGCTGATGACTATGATGCTGATTACTATGATGATGATGCCTATGATGATGAAGATGACAATGATGATTAAGATAACTCTGATGATGATGACTATGATGCTGATGGCTAGGATGATGATGACTATGATGATGATGACTATGATGATGAAGATTGTGGTAGGAATGTTTTTTGTGTACTGTGAATAAAGAACTGTTTTGGCCTGTGTAGAGCACCATAGAAGTAGATAAAAAATCAGAGCCCAAGCAAGTAAGAAGAAGGGTGGAGTTTGCCAGTCTCGATCCATCCCCCGAAGAAGAAGCATGTAGGAATTCAAGTGAGCCATGGGCTGCAAGCCACGTGGTGAGTAGATTCATGGAAATGAGTTAATT
>PVIH01001579.1:181537-227625 GCA_004025045.1 Sigmodon hispidus | reverse complement strand
AAGAAGAACAAGAAGAAGAAGAAGAACAAGAAGAAGAAGAAGAACAAGAAGAAGAAGAAGAACAAGAAGAAGAAGAAGAACAAGAAGAAGAAGAAGAACAAGAAGAAGAAGAACAAGAAGAAGAAGAACAAGAAGAAGAAGAACAAGAAGAAGAAGAACAAGAAGAAGAAGAACAAGAAGAAGAAGAACAAGAAGAAGAAGAACAAGAAGAAGAAGAACAAGAACAAGAAGAACAAGAACAAGAAGAACAAGAACAAGAAGAACAAGAACAAGAATAAGAACAAGAACAAGAATAAGAACAAGAACAAGAACAAGAATAAGAACAAGAACAAGAACAAGAATATATGCCATTACTCTAGCATCTCCAATATCTTATGTTCTTCAAAGCAATCCAAGCTTTGGGTTTCAACTGCACAGATTTGTGCAATGGCCTCTCTACTTGGCCTCCATGAAACAATTAGATGATTTATTTTAGCATAAGACTTTTATTTCCATAGAGGTACCCCAGCCATCCTACTCTCTATGTTTCTGAAACAATGCTTGGCCTCAGATAATAATTCTATTTGTACTTATACAGAAACAACCAGGATACACCAACTGAAGCAGCTATTTAATTTTCCTATGTTGCTTCATGAAAATATTAATATTCAATAAAATTGTGCTAATCAAAGATGTACAATTGTCTTCACAGATATTGCAATATGATTAGTAACCACACAAAGCACATAGCATGATTTTTTTATACATGCATTTTCTCTAGTATAGTAAAAGCTAGTCACCAGTACAAGCTTTGACAGCTACTCATTCAGTACACAAGAAAATCATTTTGGACTACAAATATGAAATTTTGAACAAAATTTCTAATCATTTATTTTATTTCCCTCTTATATACAATTGTTTATATCGATGCTTAACATTCTAGGATCCATGTATGATTGACTTCTTCAAAGGTCAGCAGATACAACATTGAGGGTATACTAGTCACATGCAGCTATTTTCAGATGTATGCAAGCTCAGTGGAGGAAGAAGCATTGATTGACAGTGCTTACTTCCTCATTTGGTACATTGTCCTGATTGTGCATAATACAGGAGCAACAGCAAAGAGTCATAACACACTCTCTTTAGTTCTAATATTGATGATGGTTTGTTGATTAGCGAGTGAGTGACTTTTATTCAGCGTCAGTTTGAGGTAATTGAAATTGAAAAATTACAGTATAAGTGAAAAAAATATTTGGAGAATTAAGTACAGCAGCTGACAATTGGATAATTTTCTTTTTTTATTTTTCCACCCTCCCCCTTAATATATTTTTTTAACCATCAGAAATTTGCCTAAATATATTGGACAAATGACTAAGTTGTTCACTTGCACTTTTATATTTAATGTGCATTGATACAAGATGTAATGCTTCTGGAGAAGATTGAGTAAGCTGTTAAAACTCATATAAATGGTCCATTAGTGTTGTTTATTATTTATTTACTTATTTATGTATTTACTTTTGAGACAAAGTCTCACTGTATAGCCCTGGCTGGCCTAGAATTCACTATGCAGTCCAGGCCAGGCTGGCCTTGGATTCACAGATAGGCACCTCATGAGTGCTAGATTTAAAGGTCTGTGCCACCATACCAAGCCCTTCTTTATTTGTTTTGTTTTCTTAAGATATATTTTATTTTTAGTTATGAGTAAATGAGTATGTATACATGTATGTACATATGCACATGTAAATATAGGTACCCACAAAGTCCAGGAGAGGGCTTCATGTCCCCTGGAGAGATGTAGTTACTAGCATTTATGAGCTACCCAATGTGGTTGCTAGGAACCAACTTCAGTTCTTTCTGAAAGCAGTACTCTTTCTTATCCACTCACTGTCTGTCTAGCACACACACACTCACACTATATATATAATACATATACATATATAATATATACATGTACAACATATATATGTATATACATGAGATAGAATGTTATATAACTCACACTAGACTCAGACTATGTAGCCAAGAATAACCTTGAATTTCTCCTCCTCTCTCTATTTCCTACATAATGCATATTATACATGCATATCATAGGCATGCACCACCATGGTAAGGAAGGCAATCCATTTTAAATTTTTAAGATGGAATTGAAGTATATATACATAAGTATGTCAGGTTTCAAAAAATACATGGGTAGTAAGCCATTTTTGCTGGATAACTCTCATGGTGGTGTCAACTCTTTCTTTGGGTCTGTGACAGCTATCTTGATGCCTAGATGTAGATCTACCAGTTTGTTGAGTCCCATTGTTAACCATAGAATTCCAGTGAAAATAATTTTTAGCAAACTAATTTAAGGTTGTAATCTTGTGTGTTATTGGGCTTTGGGCATCTGCCTTAATCACACCCCAGCCTAGCTTTTTACCTGCCAGCCATTCTTGACAGCCTATTATACAGTTCCTACAGCTACCGTGTGTAATTGTTTAAAATCAAGCAGCATTTTTGAATATGTTTGGCTGCTCTCACAGGCAATAGAATCCATTTCATAGGCAAAGTTTTTCGGCTGTAAACACTGACATTGAGTTGTGCTCTCTGTGTTAAAGAGAGAGCAGCATGGTGAAATTTTTTTTTGTCTGGTTTATTCCTCACCTTCAAAACTAGCTTTTAAGTTGACAAAGGTGGTTCCGTGTGGATCTAAATGCACTGTGTCATCTCTAAGCATGAAGTGCTCTAAATCCTCTATCAAACTGACTGATGTGGTTGTTTCAAATGGACTTTCAGCTTTCTGCTTATATCTGTCAGATGACATCCTTGATCAACTCTGCTACTAGAGACATTGCTATTTCTACCCACATTAATTAATTAATAATGTTTTCTAAATTTGGAATCCTAACCCTCCCTCTAGTAACTCTAATTATAATTATTAGAATCTGATATCAGAGATTTGTATGTAAATTTACTCTTGCATCAGACTATTATGTTCCTTTGTATTTTCCTAAAAGGAATAGAAAAATATGAGGCAGAATTTTCAAAAGTTTGCATTCTGTTTTCTTCCCTTTGATTTGAAAATTAATCTTTGAGTTTATTTATATTTTAGTCACGGTGCTCTATTTTGAGAGACACGAGTTGTTTATGCATAGTGTTGAGAACAGCTTTTGGTTTTGATTGTCTCTCTCAATGTTTCTGAGTCAAAACAACTCTTTATTAGTGTTTCCTGGCAGGTTGGAAACACAACACAGGGCAAATATCCTAGGAACAACATGAAAGATCCAATTGCCTGATTCATTATAACACAAATATTGTAATCAATCATAATCTTAAGTGCTCCATAAATTCACAATTCTGTGAAAGGGATAAGAAGAAGAGAATTAAGCTATCAATGTGTTCACTACAAGAGGAGAAGATATTTCCTGATTATCATCATTCAGAATTAGTCAGACATATACATGGTAATCATTCATATTTATGCAATAAAGTGAAAAATCAACATAAAAGCCATGAAGAATAGCCTTTTATTTTTCTTTTCTCTAAAAGATGAAACAAATTAGACTTAGGTACTAATTTAATCCCCTCTTCAGCTGATGACATATTGGGCTTCGGGAGCATGAATATGGAAATAAATATAGCTTTATATTTCCTGCCTAACACTGATGCTTTTCCCTTTGTCATAGGAAGATCATGGCCATCCCTGAGCACAGTGAAGGAACTATGTCCTAGTCCCCTGGCTTCCTGAACCCAGACATGCTTAATGCAGTTTTTCCGTCTGGAATTAGGTCATAAACACATCTCTGATGACTTCTGCCTATGTTGTTTGTGCATAAAATCACCTTCCCTGCAGCTAAACAGAATTTAGGGCTGTGTGGTGATATTTTGTGTATGCTCTACATACATACTCTAAAGATTGCCTGTAGATCAGAAGGCAAATCCAGCCACTAATTAACCACAGAGACAAGGTAGTGGTGACACACACCTTTAATCCCAGTACTTGGGATTTGATGCCTTTGTTCCCAGTACTTGAAAAGCACACGTGCCTTTAATCCTAGCACTAGGGAGGTTGAGATAGAAGTGACATGGCTAGTCAGAGATAGGAATATATAAGGCAGGAGGAGATAAGATTTGGTAAAGGTAAGAAATCTCTCTAGTAGTTGAGGCTGGTTCCTCTAATCTTTCAGCATTTACCCCAATATCTGACTCTGGGTTTTTATTAAGAGCAGTTACGATTGGTGCTGCAGAGTTCTTCACTGGTTATGATCTCAGAGTGTAACTGAACTTATTTTACTGCCATAAACAGGCCTTCAGAGTGTATTGTGCTTCTCTGATCCCTGGACCATGGAACATCCCAGTAAATATGTGATCAGTGATTTTAATGCATTTAGGAAATTTTATGTTAACATTATATTAGAATTTGTCCTCTGTGATTATGGTTGAGGTGATTATATGATTTTTGTAAGATTTTACATAAAAAAGTATTCTAGAAAGAAGTATTTTATGATCTTCAATAAGCTTCAACCCCCCCTCACACACACACACACATACACACATTCCCTCATTGCATTTGTTTTAATCTTGTACTCAAGAGAGACTCATGAACATTTTGGAAATTTGAGCATAAAGATCTGCTTTTGCTATCAAAAATAAATCCTTATCCCATTTGGGAGAGAAAATGCATTAAGATTTTATCATTCTTTAGCTTTGTAATGTGGATTAGACACTCTTCCCTTTCTGATATATAAGCACTTAGGAGCAGGCTTTCATTTTCTTTGAGATGAAAGATCACCCCAGGTGTCATATATGTCGCCATTGGAGGAATTTTCAAGTGGAACACTGCCATGAGTCGTCTTGGGATAGCTGAGGTTTAGACTCTGAGGTTCAGCAAGGTCACTGAGTGTTTGTTTACCTCCATTTATTCACCCAGAAGAAGAAAAAAAAATAGTAAATAGTCTTTTCTTCTCTTAGCTCTACCATACAACCAGTGTGGTTACTTTGATGGCCAAGGATCAGTATGAGAGGTACAAGGTATCTCTACATGAAGGCCATTGAATGAAAGACAAGATGAAAAATGAGCTTTGCCTTTGGTGGTTCTCTACAGAAGCCAAGACCTTGATCTCCTAAAGCAACCGAATTTCATAAAATGCCATAGGGTGGTTATTGGATACTTAATACTATAGAGACTACAAATAAGAATGTGATAGATGCAAAAATATGCTTGACATGTTTATGATCTTCAAAGAGCATACAGGATGGAAAAAAAACTGGATGGATAATTCTTAGTAAGCAAATTGTCTTAAGTATGCAAGGGAGCAGAAAGGAAGATTTATTTCTCTTCCTTGAACAGGGACTCTTCACAGGCCAAGGGGTCTGAAGGACAAGACAGATAATGCCTCTTCTCTCAAACTCAGAAAGATACAAGTGACACCAAACACAAAAGATCACCCACATGAAAGAAGTAGGAAGCATCTCACACCAGGTTTATGGCCCTGGGCTGTTGAGCATCTGGATCCACATCCCCAGGCCAAATTACACAGGTTGAAACCCTTCTCTACCACGTTTCTAACACCATGGCATCTTGCAGCTATCTTAGCTTCACCTCCTGTGAAATGGGGTGAGGATGGTGACAGCCATGACTTTCTGATAGGGCCGTAAGGATTGAAGACATTGAAGCAAGAACACATAGTGACATACACAACTTTTCACTGTGACAAGGACCTAGGGGAAGAAGGTAGAAATGAAATGTTCTATGAGGAATGGGCAAGATTTGCAAGTACAAATGGACTAGGCAAGTACATACTCTGAAAGGAGACAATCCTGGAAAAATGCAACAAAGTGAGGGATCAAAAGGCAAATTTGGTTAACAACAAACATCACTTTCTAAAAAGCATTGTCTTTGGCTCATCCTTTTGGCCATTTCATGGTAAAATATAGACATCAATTTGAGAAAGTTTATAATTTCACTGTGTTTAATAGGAGAAGGAATTTCTATCCAATTTTGTTTCAAACAGGACATAGACAATGTTTGGATTAAAAATCAATACAAGAAGCATTGAAGTGGAGAGAGATAGTTCAGCTGGGATGGTCCTTGCTGTACAAGCCTGAGGACCGAGTCTGCTACCAAGACCCATATAAAAAGCCAGATGTGACAGTGTGTGCCTATAATTCATATACTGGGAAGATAAAGACAGCCAGGTGCCTGGGCCTCACTGGCCAGCCAGCCTAGCCTAACCTGCAAGTCTCATGCAAAGAGGAAGACCTATGGCTTCCAGGGATAGGTAGGTTCAACACACATGACCCGCTCATCACACAGAAATATAAAACACCCACTACTTTTTGAGAGGAGCTTCTGAAAAATTATTGATTTTTAGAAGCTGAATCTCAAAATTTCTAAAGAGCCTAGACTTGATTAAAGACATAATTTCAGCCCACCCTTTATACATTTAGAAGGTAAAGAAAGTATATCTAAACTATGTGTTTATCTAAAGCAATCAATAAGTAATGTGGGAAATGATCTACAGCAATACTGAGCATTTATAGATATTCGGTTAGTTTTTAACTAGTTAATATTATTTCCCAATACAAAAGAAAAAGAAAACTAGAAAAAAATAAGTCTGAAGATTCCTGTCCTTCATCTAATAATGTCTGTCTCATTTCTCTTCTGGTAGTGAGTTCATCTACCATGGTCAGTGGGTTATTCACATCCTTGGCTCATCATTGCCTTTGTTAGCACCATGTCACTTCCAGTGTTCTCAGGGAAACCAAAATGATTCTTCCCAAGCTGAATCTTCTGGGTTGACTGTTAGTGTGTGAACATTGCCCTAGTTTGCCTCCTGTGCGTGGCAAGCTGGACAATTCCATCTTCGCTGTGTTGAGGCCCCACCCAGCCTACAGAGCTCACTCTGACAGGGCACACCACATCATGGGGAGTGTCCTTGAAAGAGCCACAACATGTGGCAGACGTACTTTCTCTGCTCCCTCTTCCCTCCCTTTCTCTTTCCTTCCTCCCCTCCCTAACCTGCTCCCTGGATATCCAGACCCCAATAAACTCAACATGGCTTCCTCCAGCATGTCAGCATGTTCCATCCTTCCACACGCAAAATGCTAACACTGACAACTACAAAATGTTTAAACATAGTCTGGGTTTTAAATCAGTACTTTCTTCTGATTTGAAACAGTACACATAGCCTCAGTCATGTTCCTGCTGCACTAGGTCCTACCAGAGCTCCAAGGAAATGAAGCAGCAATCACCATACAAATAGAAGCAAAACTTAATAAAAGAATGTTTTTGCTAAGACAACATTAAATTTGAGTTATTTGGTGCTCACCCTTTACACATTGATGTATAGGTTTACCAGCTCCATGTTAAAAAAAAAATCCTCTTTCTGTTGGAGTGAGGTGTGATACATCATGTGAGTAGCTCTACAGAATCATCTCCTCATATTTGATAAGCCATGTGCACCACAGATGGATATTAGCAAGGTCTCTGTTTGTGTGCCAGCCGTGGAGGTGGCCACACTGTCCTGAGAGCTTTCTCATGAAACAAATCAAATAAAGATTAGGGAAGAAAATGCCAAACTGGCCCCAGATAATGAAGGGGATCCAATAACAGATGTCTCAGTGGACCTGTGGATGGGATGCAGCCCTATGTGACCTTTTCTATCACACCTTTTTTCAAGAGTCTATCCAAAATGAGTGGCAAAGACTGATTTCTAGTACCCCTTCACTCTCCTTAAAGGAAACATGTTCTTCTGTGTCTCAGAATCTGATTAGTTATAACAAAAGCTCCTGGACTGAAGCGTTGTCAAAAATGGCTGAGGCACAGTCAAGCTTCACTTTGCTTCTGACACCAACCACTTACAAAAATTTGTATCACTTTGCTGTGCATATTATTAGCTCAGTGCTGTGATGCTCACTGCTTCTTAAAGAGTTCACAGTAACAGTCTGTGTGTGTGTGTGTTGTTGTGTGTGTGGTATTATGTGTATGGTGTGCGTGTGTATGTGTGTTGGGGGTGTTGTATGTGTGGTATTTGTGTGTGTGTATGTGTATTATGTGCCTCTGTGTACATGTGAATGTGTGTGCTCATATGGACAAAAGTCTTCTTGGTGCCCTACTCTACCACTCTTTCACTATTCCCTTGAGACACGGTTTCTCACTGAGAACAGAGCTAAGCTGGCAGCCACCAAACCCAGCTTCTGTTCTTCCTCAACACTGGGGTGCTCAGGCAGGCACACAGCAACACCCAGCTCTTTAACCTGGGCTCTAGAGACCTAATTCAAGCCCTGCCTGCACATCAGGGGTCTTACCCACTGGACCAGCTCCCCCAGCCTTGATGATTTTGTTTTAAATGGCCACACAGAGACCAGTGTTAAATGTGCATTTGTTTCTTTACCATCTCATCTGTGAACACTGACATAGGAAAATTCATGCACTCCCCTGGAATCATTTTTATCATCACATCACATTGAATCATATTTCCGCAAGTGCCATTGGATTAATTTAATAAAAGCTGTAGTTCCCTGACTAACAGCTATCCCCACACATTGACTGATAGAAAACTACCCACATTGAAGGCTTCACCTGGAAGTAAATTGTTTATTGAAACTGAGCAAGGTAATTATGAATTAAATTCATTATAAATATTACATTGGGGTCATTTCTTCAGGAATAGAGAACTCCATTTTGTGAGTTTGTAAAAAAGTAATAACTTGTGTCTCACTTCAGTATACTAGTTCCTGGGCTCGGTTCTTTTTGCAGAATATGGAGCCAATATAGAGATTACAGATATTATTGATTGAGTATACGTTCTGGGAAGAATATGTAAAAAAATAAGATTGAGTGATTAAGAATGGAGGAAAGATTAGTCTTCTAATCTCAGCGGGTCTCACAATGGAAATTTTGTAAAATTTAGGTATTTTTTATGTTTTGTATAAATTTGTTGCATGTGTATGTTTCCATGAATGTGGAGAGAAGGCTGGAAGTCCACCCAGCATGCTGTTCTTCAGGAATCTTGTTTGAAAATCACCAATTAGTTTTAGCTGGATGGCCAGGGACCTTCAGGAGATATACTGTTTCTGTCTCCCTGGCTCTGGAGGCACCCCACTTTGCTAAATTCATGCTTGCAAAGTCAACACCCAGACTGCCATCTTCCACTTTGTAGTCTTCAGATTGTATTCCTATTACAGTTAGGAGAAAAGGCAAAAAAAAGAAAATCTCACATTTTTTGAAATGCAAATTTCTCAGTGTACACAATAAGCATCCCCTGCTAAGCTCTCTGAGTGACTGGGCAGTTATCCTGGTGCTGGAAGACCTAGGCCCCCCTTAGGTGTTACCACAGAATGTGAGGTGCCGAACTGAATAAGTCCTTTTAGAAGAGACTGGACAGTCTCCTCTCAGTCCTTGAAGGCAATATATTCTTAGGGACTCCTGTAAATGAACAGCAAGATCTCTCCAAAGTCAGGTCTCCCTAGTCTCTCCCCACACCACACACATTTCTTCTTAATAGAACTTGATTTTCTGGGACTGTCACTTAAGAAAGAAAAAAATAACAGAATAAAGTTTGCATCTAGAGGTTACTCTGAATTGCAACCAATTCAAACAACTTAGAATATGGAAATAGATGGTCCAAAAACAACCAAAATATCAGCTGGTAGGTAACCAAGTCTCCTAGCCAGGAACAGGTTCCTCATTGACCCAGATCTTTTTTTTTTTTTTTTTTTGCTTTTCTCTGCTAATTTATTTTCTATAATGCTATTTTCTTTTTTGTTTATTTTATTATGAATAAAGAAGTCACATTTTCTATCCCTGTATATCCTTAATCAAGGTCCCTTTCCCCTCCCAACAGATCAGGTTATTCTTTCATCTCCACATCTCCCCATCCCCCTCCCTGGGCAGGTGATCCCAAGGTCCCAAGGTCCTGATATTGCTTAGTTTGACCCCCACTCCTGGCAGATCCACTTTTCTCCTCCCAACATCAAACTGAGTCAGGTGTTCCTGTTGACCCAGATCTTTAAGGTTTCCCTATTTTTGCTTATGCATGTACCCTCTTTTCTCTCACTTTAAATAAAATTTTGATGTTCAGTTTTCAGAACAGAGAAGATGGGAAGCTAATGACACCAGAGGGGAACAAGACAGGAACAGGAGCCTTGAAAGAATGGGCTCTGTAGAAAGTTAGCAGGGGAGAGGGACTCCCATATGACTGGCATGTTAATTGATGTTTGATTACTTTCCTGGATAAAAAAAATAAAATCAGTGAATGCTATTGTTTATTTGTTTAAATAAGTGGTGATTCAGTGGAACCAAAGAAAAAGAGAGATGCCTTGAAACATACTTTGATCTAAATACTTAAGTTTCTTCAGCCATTTCCAAACTATACCTGAAGAGCCCCCAGCAAATTCCATTCTCTTTGGAGACATCAGCCACAGAGAGCTAGAACTAGACATAGAGCTCAGAGCCTACCTAGTGTGTGCAAGGCCTTGTTCAGTCACTGTACTCCAGAAGGGAAGGAGCCATCTAAATATGGTAATTTAAAATGTGTAGTTTTATGTGAGCTGATTGAGTCACAGAAAATCTTGAGGGGTATTTATCCTATTCATTCTTCTCCAGGCAACAAGGAATATACAGTATACTTAATAAGATGCTATTATAAATAATAAAAATTATATATTTTTAAGCCTATGCTTTCTGTTAGGCTGACTGGCAGGAGTGTCTACATCTCATCTGAACAGTGGCAGATGAAGATGCTTCTTTCGACCTTACACAGAACCCTCCCTGCATAGCCACCTTTAATTATACCAGGATTTGGGTGTGTCCCTGCAGGAGAAGGTCATGGCAGCCATCATAATTAGGGAAATGGCACCCAGAGAGATGCATACTACTCTCTAACAATCACACCGCCTCCTCTGAACCCTTAGCATTTGGCAGATTTGTTGCTGACTCAGTGTTTCTGATTTAAAATTTGATGTAACGCTGGATCCTTTTTTACCTTCCTCTAATATTTCTGCTGTGACTCACAGACCTTTACAGGGTTTCGGGGTTGAAAGGCCCCGTGGGGCTTTTGTTGCTGAATTTTGGTGTTGCCTTGTTGGATTTCTGTCTGGATGTTTTCCTCCCTCCCACTTCCTTTGCTGTGATATTTCTGCTTTGACCTATTGTATTTCTCTAGCTCATTCATTAGTTTCATTTCCCTTTTTAAAATGTATGCTTCTGTTCCACGTATGGAGTGTCCAATCAATGTTCCTTCTTGAGCCTGCTCTGTATCTGCCTGTGATCCCTGTCTGTTGGCTTTTAATAGCCTAAATGCTGTCTCTGTGCTGGGACTCTCAGATTGTTGTCTAAATTTGTAGCATTTCAGCTCATTATTTTGACTTTTGCTTTGATGTATTTATGTTTTATCAGACAAATCATGTATCTCTTCTCTATCAATTTAATTACTCTCTGCCTGAGCAATATTGTGTTTGTACAATTACTGCTATAGCAATGATAACAAAAGACCAGAACGCCAGCAATTCAGCCTAGAGCCTACTCAGAATCCTTCTGATTGGCAAGGTATGTGGGTGAGGAAATCTGCAGTGTTCAACAGCTTTCTTGGCAGAATCTAGTTAAGCCTGGTGGAGAGTTTTGGTGTCAGTAATAGCAGTACTGCCCTGGGATCTACATTGCTTCTCTGCAAGAAAAAGTGCCCATCTCTGGTCTGTACCCACCATACCCTTACAGCAAGAGGAAAAATCGCTTTCTTGGATGTTTAACTTACCTTCAGCTTGATTCCTTGTATTGGAAACTTTTCTATTGCTATAACAAAGTTCCATGACCAAGGCACAAAAGGTGGCTAAGAGGTTGTACTACTCTTTCAGAGGACCTGAGTTCTATTCCCAGCACCAGCATCAGGGAATTCATAACTGTCTAACTCCAAGCCCTGATAGGCTCCTATACTCATGTCATATGCCTACACATAGACACACAGACTTACACAGAATTCAATTCAATAGGCTAAAGGTAACTTAGAGGAGAAGACTTTGTTTTCAGCATATTGTTCTAGAGAGATGGCATCAAGATATGGCACCAGGCTGAGGGTGGGGAATGGTAGAAGACTGTGAATCATGTGGTTCCTCTTGATTTCAACAATGCTTCTGAACCCTCTTCCATAGCACCTGCCCCAACAGCAAAGGAGGGAACCATGGGAACTGTACTTTCTTGTGAAGAGAAATAGTAGCCATGAAGATACCTGAAGATATAAGCCATTGTTTATTCACAAGCTTTAATGTTATGTAAATTTTCCATGCATACCAATGACAGTAGTCCCCAGGTGGTTGACTGGCTTCCAAAGTTACCATACCTGTCATCATGTACATCTACTGGCTAATAGACATGACCATCAAGTGCAGCTATATTTTATGCTTTGTAGGCCAGATACATAGAAAAGGGAGCTAACTTTCTTCTTCTCTGTCTCATTCTTTGTTTCCCTCAACAGTTCTTAAGTCCTGTACTCAATACTGTGTGACTGCTGATCACCCAAGAGAACAGATCATGTCCTTAAAAGTCAGTGTTTTCTGATAGGTGTGCTTTGCTAGAACTGGATATGCCCTGAAATTTGGCTCTCTCATCTGCATAACAAGCATATTATGTGATCCCTGTCATCTTGGGCATTTAAATGTTTGGTCTGCTGTTGGTAGTATTGGGGGGTGGGGAGTTTAGGTGGGATGGCCTTGTTGAAGGAAGTATGTCACTCTAAGTGAGTTTGGAGAGTTTAAAGATTCATGCTACTTCTAGTCTATCTCTACTGCTTACAGTTTAAGATGTGATCCCTCAGCTTCCATGGAGCTGCAGTTATAGACAGTTGGAAGATGCCTAACATGGGTGCTGGGAGTCAAACTCAAGTTCTCTGAAAGAGTGCTTTCTTAGTAAGAATTCTCTAAAGAAATGGAACTGAGAAAATAAATATCTATGGGGTTCTCTTTAGAGTGGCTTATAGGCTGCTGTCTGACTTTTCCAACAATGGATGTTCCCAGTGCTGTGTAGCCCATCCATGAGGCTGGATGTCTCAGCTGGTCTTTTAGTATATGACGGAATCCTGAAGAAGCAGGCTCTAATACCAGTGAAGTTATGAACTTGCCAACCAAAGTGAGGGCTAGCAGGCAAAAAGCAAAACCTCTCTTCTTCCATGTCCTTTATATAGACTGCCAGAAGATGTTGTTGCCCAGATTTAGGGTGGGTCTTGAGATTTTAAATGATCTGGATTTAAGGTGGGTCTTTCCCTTTAAATCACTCAGCATGACAAGGCTCTTTGGATTTAATTCCAGATGTAGCCAAATCAACAACCAAAAATAGTCATCTCAAGCATGAAGTGTTCTTAACTGTTGAGTCATCTCTCTGACCTCTCACCCTTGAACTCTTAAGGTCAAGTGCAGATACATTTGGGATATGCACAAATCAAGCTCACCTCTGTAGTACTATTGGAGTGCTTGTCTTTGAGTGCAAATCTCTGTGATCCCATACTGTTCCTCTCCTTACTCTCCTTAGGCAGCATCCATCTGTTGTATCCTTGCTATATTATAAATACAAGCTTATTGCTGTGCCTTGTCCATATGATTGAGGGTGTCATTCTCCCTGAGACTGTGCCTGGGAGATTATACCTGCTTTGTAAAATGCTAGATCCATTCCACCTCCCATTTCAGTGCTGATCTGCTATTCAAGACAAGTTTACTCTGTGATACAAAGGCAGACTTCAGAGAGGCCAACAGAACATAATGACTTTGTTCTTATGAAAACCCTGGCCTTTTGCTGTGATAGTTGTACTTGAGGTCTTTTTTGTAACAATTTCCTTGAGATGGAAATGTTTTTACACAAATTCCACTGGGAACTTCAGTATCTCTGTGGAATGGCTTCAGTACACACTTGTCATATTCAAATTAGGTTTTATGTTGAACAACATTGTCACCAATATTGAGGACAGTCAACACATAAATGCAAAATTCTTCTGAAATACAAAACAACTCTGCCTGCAGAAACAAAGCTTTTCTATGGAATTGTGTCATTGGATAGCTTCAGATTCCCCCACGGTCTAATTGATTGTTCATTGGGCTCACTCAGCCAAAAGTAGAGAGAAACTTTGTATAGACATCATTAGTTTTTCTCCATTTAGAGATTAATCATGAAGAGCTCTGGCTCTTTAATTCTGTAATTTGTATATTTAATGGGCTGCTGCAGAATCTATGACAGTAATTAGCATAGCCTGAAAACTCATTAATACGCAACAACATGATTAATGCAACATTAATGCAAACATGACTGAAGTTATTTGGGTTATGTAGTAAGAAGATTAAAGCTAAAATGTCCTGTTTGTTTTACCAGTGGTGAGTATTTCAGGGAGGAAAAAAAAGAAAATAAAAACAGGTATCAAGTTAGAAAGGGAAAAATGAGTAAAAATATGAATCAAGGCAAATTTCATTTTCATTTAGTTGTAAAGTTAAGGACATAAATATCAATTTTACTTGTATGTTTATTTTATTATTATTAAAGGTGAGTTTGCACTCAACCTTTTAGCTAAATCTAGTTAACCTTTTAGCAACTTTAAATAATATTTTTCTAACATTGAAAACACTTTTTAATTATAGTAATCTTTGGCCAATCTATAACATAATTCTGTTTTGAAAATAATGCATATTATTGGCTGTGCCATATATATGAAGAATTTGTTTCTAATTATACAAAAGTTATGTGCTATATTCACCTGTCATGATATTCACTTTTGACATTAATATTTATGGTTTATATAACATTACTATATAGATTCACACATATTAATAAAATTACCCAATATCAATTTTTGAAAAATATAATATGCAGCCATGCTCTGGAAGGTTGAACACAAACAATATTTCTGTTTGATATTCTCCTGCATATTAAGATGTGCTAAAGTCTTTCCCCCTTATTTAGTATAATGTGCTTTATATTAAAACTATCTCCAACTCCAAAAGGACACAGTTCTCATTCTTAGAGTCAAGTGTCAAACCATTTCTAATCTCCGAATCTAAACTTCCATTTTCGGTTCTAACATACGTGAAAGAGTGAAATATTTTTAGCTGTGTTTTTATGTTTTGTTTATAAATTCTAAATCTACATTGGAAGAATATTGGTGACTTTTTTCCTTTAAAAATACTAAGTAAACCAATACTAGGTACTAGCTCTTGGTAAACTTAGAGGAAAAAAATTAAATCTGTCCTGGTGTTCATATTTGGTAATGACCTTCTTCCTGGGGGCGGGAGAAAAAAAAAAAAAAGAAAAAACTCTTCTCTTACCAAACTGAGGATCTCAATAGACAGACACCAAGCTGAGCACCATGGAACAAAGTGTGAAGGCATCATCTGCTACCGACAGAGAAAGCTGTTAGTGACTTGGGGCAGGACTGTAGGACAGTGGCTCTGCTAAAGGCCTGCTTCTAGGAGCCCCAATTAATGAATTGAAATTACAAAATTATTCACATTTATTTAAGAATGTGTTTTGTTCAGAATGTGTTTAAGAGCATTAAAGACCCTGTATATAGACTATATCACCTAAGCCAAGGACTCCTTTCATCATATGTGGAGTTAAACTGTAGTATAAATTTAAAGTAACATATTTAGAATACACATTGCTTTCAAAAACTGTAGGATACACAACTGAAACTTTTAAAACTAAATATTCTTCAGAAATGTGCCATCTTTTAACTTGTTTTTTAAAGAATATATAAAATCAGATTACAATACACCAATGAGTAAAGTCATTTGGTGCTGATATTATAGCCACCATTGTGGTTTTAGTTTTCTGGAGCCCAATTTAAAGAGGCCATCATCAAATCAGATAAATAGCTCCACAGTGCTTCCTGCATTATGTAGTGGTGGGATTTCTAGAGCTTCCTCCAAATAGGCTTTCCTCCGATAATTCATGTGAGAGCATCCTACCTCATGGAATGGGCAATCTATTTGCTACACAATATCTTACACTGTCCTTTTGTCTGTGTGTGGATGAAGTGAGCATCCTTTCTAGAATATGATCACATCACTTATAGAGTGGCTGGAAGGGCAAACCAGGTCATGAGTTACTAATGGGTGGAATCATAACAAGAGGGCTTTCTCAGGACTCAGGACATAGGTCAAATAGTGAGATCATCTCCTCCAAATCTCTAGCACCCAACTAAAATGTTGTATTCATCTGAGTATGTTCCTTCAGCCTCAGTGCTGAGGGGAGAGGGAAGACTTGTGGTGGAATATTCTCTGTATGCTGAAAATAAAGGAACTGTTTTGGCCTATGCATAGCACCGTAGAAGTGGGTGGAGAATCAGAGGGCAGGCAGGTAGGAAAGGGTGGAGTTAGTCAGTCTCCATGCGTCCCGAAGAAGACAGACATGTAAGAAATAGGTGAGCCACAGGCTGGGCCACGTGATGGACAGATTAATAGAAATGGGTTTAATTAAGATAAAAGACCTAGCTAGTAATGTGCTTAAGACATGGGCCAAACAGTATGAAGTAATATAAGTGTCTGATTCATTTCTTTGAGGGACAAAAGCAGCCGCGGACCAGGTTCCAAACCTCCGCTGCATGCGCCAGGTTACAAACCTCCGGACCAAAATGGCCCCCGGAAACATCCTACATTATAGACTGGTTGATGGGCTTGCTGGATTCTAGCTTTACTCTAAGTTCAGTGAAAGATCCTATCTCAGGCCAATAAGGTAAAAATGGTTACCTACCAGAAGTCCTCATTGGCCTCTGAAGCATGCATACACATAGGCACCTTCACCTACCACCAAAAAACAAAATAAAACTAGTAAAATAGGTTTCCCAATAGTTTGGAGATCATAAATTTATTCTTATCTCAATGATAGAAAAATGAGAAGAAAGATGATAACTAAACTTCATCCTTCAAAAATAAGAACAGATATCAACTCTAGATTCTAAGCTTTTGGAGAGTCTAAAAGTACCTGCCCCTCTACTTACATAATAGCATCATCAATGATAAGAACTGTCTAGAGGAGACATCCTCTGGGAATTTATTGAATAAAATAGAGTTTTATTGCGATTTTATATGGATCTAGGGGTCCTTGTGAGAAAAAAACTCTGTGCTCATAAGGACTGACATATAGAACTGCAGGTGCTCACTGCTAGTCTTCCAACATCACAGATTGCCCTTGAAGAGAGACCCCCTTCATTCTTGGAGTTGGACAGGAATTTGTCATCACCTGTCTAAAGACTGTGTGTGGTATACAGTGTGAATGTAGAGATATGAGACAGACTTTTGAGAGACTCTGAACGTATATGCAGCCAACAGAGATACATAGTACTCAGAGCCACCATAAAGTTGTAAAGGACTTTACATGTGAATTCATGTGACTCTGTTTGAGAAGATTTCTTTCGCATGTTATTTAAAAGAGCTACTATCACATTGCTGGAGGAGGTACAGAAAAATCAAATGCTTTGCATCAGATCACATATAAATTAAATGCACAAATTATATTTGGACATTTGAACTAAAAGTTACATGTGTGTATCATGTTTGTGGGGGTACATACACCTGTAATTGAGCATGTAGATGCCCACCCCCATTTTAGACAGAGTTCCTCCCTGAACATGAATCTTCCTGTTTTGACAAGGATAACTAGCCAGCAAGCCTCTAGGATGATGCAGTCTTTTGTCAGCTTGAAGTTACAGCATGTACTGCCTCACTGGCTCTTAGGTGGAGTCTGGGCATCTAACTCAAGTCCTCATTCATGGGCATAAGCAATGACTGGTTAAGTCATCCATCTCTCTTAGCTCTCTTGAACTGGGGAAGAGCAATCTATTTTTCTAAAATACTCCTTATCCCTGGAGGGGACATGTAGCAAGACACTCACACTTTACTAATCCCTGGTAACCTACTCTGCAAAGAACAGCAAAGACATGGACAGACTATAGGCAGCATGTAAACAACTTTCCCTAGACTAGTTGGCCACTGACAAGCATGGTCCAATGGGCTGGATGGGAGGATCAAGATCCTAGTTATTTCATGAGTAGCAACTAGGTTCTGTGTACCAGCAGGGGCAGCTCCCCATCCTTTAGTAGAAGACAAAAGATGCATGATTAAGTGATTTCTGTACATCTGAAGTCAGCTATGTGGCCATGTTGAACTGTAGGAAACCCTTATTGCCTTTGTAGTCTTTTTTCTTTGTTTGAACACTACTTTTTATTACTTGTCATACCTGAACTTCAGCTTCTTCATTCTATATTCATCGATGCTGAAAATCAGGATTCTCCCATGTTGCATCACGAATGCACCTGTCACCTTACCTTCAATGTAGTATTCCAATCTGAAGAAGTTCTGGGGTCATAGTGAGCTGACAGGATAGTGGAGAGAGAGCAAGTGTGCATCTTAACTCCATGTCTGGATCTGGTTCACCTGTTTGAGACCCAATCACATGGCTGCAGAGGATGCTTTAATGGAGAGCTTTCAAGGGTGATTTCTTTATGCTGTTTGGTGTCAACACATGTTTTTAATTTTTATGGACTGCCATAGAAGCTACTGAAATCATTTCTCAGACAAGGTCCCTCAGCAATTGTACTGAAGCTGCCAGTCAGTGGAATTTGATTAATTTTTGACAATGGTTGTTTTATAAGATAAACATTGCTTTATGTTTAATATATTTAGTATGTTGGCAAATAATTCTTGAACTCCTGTTCATTTGGTATGGATCCATATAAATTTAAATCTATGAAATATGTATATTTATTTCTGCATAAATTATGTACATATATGCACATGGGTCTTCACTGAGCTAGAAAACAATAATAGATCTGATAAACTTTATAGATATGTGTCAGAAAGTTTTCAACTTCTTACAAACAGAATTAAAATGCTATCTTAGTTAAAGATGCTTCTGTAGCTAAAATTTTTTAAGTTTAAATACTTTTTATTGCTAGAGTTACTTATTAAAATATTAATAGTAAGCAATGTAAGGCAGATACTTCCAGGAACCAAATGCATGCTTGGATATTCTGTTACTTACCCCAGAAAACCAATAGGTAGATTGGATAGATTGTTAATCACTGTTCAATTAAATTGTGTCAAAATTAAATAGCATTGTGATTTGAATATTCAACAAGCCCATAGGCTCATGTGTTCAAACGCTTCATCCCCAGGTGGTGGTGGGGTTGTAGAAGACTTAGTAAGTGGAGCAGCATAGGAGAAAGTGTGTCACTGGGGTGGGTCTTAGCATCCCACCACACTTGTGGTCCACTTTCTGCCTTCTGACTGTGGATTACTAAGTGTTGTAGTAAGTTTTTCCCGGCCTGTATGGGTCCGGAGATTTATGACCTGGCGCACGTGTGGTGCTGGCGGTATGGAGCCTGGTCTGTGCGCCCGCAGCTTTTGCCCCCCAAAAGAAATGAATCACACGCTTATATATTTTACACTGCTTGGCCCATATCTTAAGCACATTACTAGCTAGCTCTTTCTTCTTAAATCAACCCATTTCCATGAATCTACCCACCACGTGGCTTGCAGCCCGTGGCTCACCTGAATTCCTACATGCTTCTTCTTCCGGGGACGGATGGCGACTCGTAAACTCCACCCCTTCTTCCTACCTGGCTGCCTCTGATTCTCCACCCACTTCTACGGTGCCCTGCATGGGTCCAAACAGTTATTTATTTATATAGTACAGAGAACATTCCACCACAACTAAGTTCATCCTTCCCACCATCATGCCTTCCTTGCCTGCCATGATGGGCTGTCACTCTTCAAACTGTAAATGAAACATCCTTTCTTTAAGTAGTATCTTGTCAGTCATTTAATCACAACAGTGAGAAAAAATAACACATCCAGTCATTTGGCTCATGTTTTAAATTATCACAACTGCAGTCATAGGCACAATAATTTCCCCAAACAATTTAAAAATGGAGTATATTATATCACAGATAAAGTATGTGTGCCAGTCAAAATGATTGAAATCTGATATATGTGTCATCTACACAAGGTTGGTTGAAAGTCTATAACTGTAAGATATTGGCAGCAGCATTCTGATTATAAATGTGATCCTTTAAAATATCATCAAGTCTTATGAAATCTTGATTTTTATATTAGTAACTACATAGAAATCTTAGGAATGTAATCTGGATAGGAGAATATTGATAAACATATTTATATACACATTTCTTTATTGATATATAATTCAAATATAGATAAATATCCTCAAAGTGGAATACATATACCTATATGTCATTGTATAAGTAGATATATAAGCACATGTAGACATCAATCTATTTCTCTGTCTTTTTCTCTATACCTATCCATTTATAATACCTGAAGTTCCATACACATTGTTTATAGTTTTATAGTTATAATTAAGCTTAAGTTATTGTCAACTATCTGAACTATTTTTCATGACTCTGGAGTTCCTGGTCACTCCTAATGATCATGTTTACATGGATTGCTACCTCCTGGGAATCCTATTTTCTTATGTTTACCATTTACCTAAAAGATTTCTTTTCCTTCAGACATGCTTCACTGAGCCTTCTCTCTCTTTTAACATTAAATTTTCTAACCCCTTGTATCTCACTGTAGTCATATTTTGTTTTGCCTCAATTCTCCCCCCCAAAAAAAGAGGACAAAAAGTGTGTGGGAAATGAACCAGCAACCTAGTTACATAACATCAAAATTGACAGTCAGCCATCAACATCCCACCTACCAATTCAGAAATTATGTTACCTTTCCCCAAGTTGTCAGCAGCAAACAAGGTTTATCTTTCTCACTGTTGGTGTTGTCCTGGAGAAGCCAAGAGAAAGAGGTGCAAGGACTGAAAAGAAGGAGATAAACATTCCAGACTCTTCCAGCAAGTGTGCACACACCTGAAAGTGAGAAACATAAAAACTCACGCAAAATAGCATCTTTACAGTAAAATAGCTTTAAATACATGCACAAAATAAATACTTCCATTTGGCTCAGCAGTCACACACCTGAAAAGATCTGATCTTTAAAGCAATATAATATATACTACCTGTTATGATTTAATATTCAGGCTTTTGTTTTAAGGGAGAAAAAAAACAGTAATTATTTTAATGTTAATACAAAAATAAGAGTGAGTTTGGGTAAAATTATGTAAGTCAGCCTTGATCTTCCAGGTCAATACATCTTTATTGAGAAGCTCAATTCTCATGCATTAAGGAATTGAGAGGAAGAACAAATCATCATATATAAGAAATATTATGAGATAAAAATGTTCTACTACTATAAAACTATATCTGTGGAACAGAATACAAGCACCGAAATGGACTCAGGATAAAGTATTCACCTACTTACTAAAAATAGCATTTCCAAGGTTAAACATATATTTAGGAAATATTTTAAAGGACTCTGTTTTGTGCCAGCCACTCTTCAAGAAGTTGAAGAAGCAAAAGTCAACAAAACAAAGTTCCTCAAGCATCTGATTCATTCTGAGAACATTTTAGAACAGTCAGAAGAAAAAATAGAGGAAAACAAAAATATAGATATATCTCACAGTGTCTGACTAAATAAATAAATAGAGCATAAGGGTAAGTGGCTTTAGTCTGTAATAGGCAAGGAGATCAAATTCTTTTTAGAGAAAGAATACTTAAAAGCAATAAAAATAAAAGCCCTGTTGTGGTGGCTTAAATAAGAATAGCTCCCATAGGCTCATCTACTTGAATGCTTACTCATCATGTAATGGTGCTACTTAGAAGGATGAGGAGGTGTGGCCTGCTGGAGGAAGTGTGTCACTGGGGGTTTAGACTTTGAGGTTTCAGTCCCCCAACATAGAGGCCCAGTAGCAAGTTCTCTTTTCCCACTGCCTTTGGATCCAGATGTAGAACTGTCATCTTGCATGCACCATGCTCTCAGCCATGATGACAACAGACTAAACCTCTGAACTATAGGCCAGCCTCAGTTAAATACTTTCCTTTATAACAGTAGCCATGGTCATGGTGTCTCTTCAGATCATTGAAACATTGACTAAGATACCCATATATGTCAAAATACAATAAAGCTTTATCCCAGTGAGGAGCCATATTCTGAGAGAAGCCCAAATTCAGCATTCATTCTAAGAATGCAAATTAAAAGACAGACTATGGTTCTATTACTTAATCCATCTGATCTTTGTTGGGCTCTCCTGGAAATGCCAACCCCAGATTTCTGCCATTGTTCAAACTGCTGAGCCTGGCAAAGGTTGAAAAATTATGAAATATAAGGAGAGCAGTTTGAGAAGTCTCTGGTCATGAACTAAGAAATGAAACGGCAGTTACATATTTAGGAGCGGAGAATGGGGGCAGTGATTGAATGATGAAAGCAGAATTGCTGGGAACAAGGCTGGTGGGATGGAGAAGGTGGAAATAAGGGCTGGTTTTACTGTTAATGGAGCAGTCCAAGAGGAGAAGCATCTGCGAAAACACTGTAGAGTGAGATGTCGAATGGTGTGGGTCTTTGGGAAAGAACAGTTACAAAGTCCAAATATGTCTGTGTATACATAATCACTGGACACATTTGCTGACACTTGTCCCCCTAGCTTAGAGCAATGGCCACTGCACTTTTGGTTCCTTAAATATTTCCCAAATGAATGTGTAAATCTAGAGACAACATAAGTGCTTCTATTTCTCTTGTCTCTAATTACAGATAGTGAAATTTATCTAAATTCTTCTTTATCTTGCCTGAAAAACAAATGCAGATCCCCATTTTATGAAGGGAGTAGCTGCTGTTCACTCTGATGCCTGCTTCCCACAGTCCTCCACAGTAGAGCTGAGGGAACACTTCTTTGGTTGTGGTCTACAAGTTTTCTTCCTTTTGGACCCAAGATGGAAACAAGTTTGTGAGGCAGAAAGGGATGAGGGGAGAGGAGGGTCTGCCCCCAAAAGAGGCCTCAGATTTTCTTTCATTCCTTTAGCCAATGAGAGTCCCGTGGCTGAGCCAAAGTCAGCACTTGGAAATCTGTAATGATCTGGCTTTCTTTGGGGGAGGAGAGTGTTAATTATTTTGAATAATTGTGCATTTAACCATTCTATCTCATTGTAAATTCAATAACATTTTCTTTATTTCATACATCCATCAAATTATTATTATGTTTATATTTACATATATTTATTTGTGAGTTTAGTTCATTTAAATAATTGATTATACGAAGTAACCATTTGACTCAAATGCTAGAATTTTTCTATAAGGATAGTTATAGTAATCTAATTATTAAAGACATGTTTCAATAAAATTGTAAGTTTTCATGTTCCTCCTGGAGTCTTGGAGAAAGAAAATAATTTTCTATTTATCTTGGCAACATGGAGGAAAAGATGCCATGATTAAGAGAGAGTAGCTGACACCATCAACTCAAGACATTTCCCTTCAAGGGAGGTACTTTTTTCTCTTTACAGCTTCATATATTTGTTGGTCTAAAAAGTATTTCTTTGTTCTAGAAGGCTTGCATATTATTGTGTTTTGAGAAACACTTGCATTTGTACATGTGTTGTGTAAAAATTAAAATATTTCCAAACGAATCTTAAATATTTGCATATTCCCATAATGAATAGTTTTGCATTCCCCAGATTTCTCAAATTGCAGACAACAATAGTGTACTCAGATTGGGTAACTGTTCCTTTCTCTGATCCTTCACTCAGACCCTGACTTTTATTGTCTCAGCAGCAGCTCAGGAGATGCCATCCTGCCTATCCAGAAGAGAAGTGCACTCTTCATGGCTTGAATTACAGTTACTTTTATTCAGTTCCCTTGAGATATTAGCTTACAAGCCATAATTTTAGTCATTGTATTTGAGAGCAAAGAAATGATCAGACCTAATGGTCAGGCTGATCCTGATCCTCCCATCCCTTTTCTTTTCATCTATACACCATGTTAGAGAACGGAGTGGGAAGATGGAGTAGGCATGGCTCTGGGGATAGTTAAAATAAACCAAAGCTCAGTCAATGTGACATAGTCTGGAGTGTATAGGGTCACCTGAGAAGAGTGTCTCCATTAAGGGGATCACCAGATCAGATTGTCCTGTGAACATATCTGGAGGTGGTAGACAAGATTGCCTTGACTGTTAATGGGTGGCATAGGATCCACGTCACTGTGGGTGGCACCAATCTCTATGTTGGTGGTTGTGTGCTGTATATAAAAGCTAGTCTCACATGAGCCTAGGGATAAGCTAGCAAGCAGCTCTTCCATTGTTTCTGCTCTAAGCCCTTGCTCCTGTTTGAATTCCTACCCTGACTTCCCTCAATAATGGATTAAAACCTGTAAATTCAAACAAATAGCCCCATTCCCCAACACACACACATACTTTTGGCCATAGTGTTTAGTGTTTCTCATAGCAACAGAATAAAATATACCACCTTTGCAAGTCCTTTAGTTATTTATTAGCCCAGCCTAAAAGGACATTTTTCAAGTGTTTATAATCCTGACCTATTGTGTATTACTGCTCAAATCAGAATTCATTTATTATTTATTATTGTGCTTTAACTTTTGTTTGATGTTGAAGGTGTGTTGTTGATCTCCTTATTCCACAGTCTGCTCTGTTAATTTTATATTTCCAGTAAGACTAGGAAGTCTCAGAACAGAGATTGTGGTACTTAGCCCTGACTGCCAGTTTCAGAAATTTAAGCTAGATAACTTTCTACACAAGATGATCTCCACCGTATGGGCTATGTGGATGGGGTTCTAAAACTGGAGATGGGGTCGATGGGTCCTAGTGGTGTCTGTTAGAGGAACATTGCAAATGGCTCCATCTTCTGAGCTAGACATGCTTCTGTGACAAGAGCATTGAATGGTGTGTGTGTGGTCTGAAGAGTGGGTGAAGACTGCAATTCTGAAGGCTACTACCATTTGCTGACTCAGTTAGCTCCCAGAGGCCAGCCCTTCTAGCAATTTGTGTTTTAGCATTCATTGCTGAATTAATTCCTTCATTTTTATAGGTATTTAAGCAAGGCCCTTTGAGGTTTTCATTCATGTCAAAAAGTCACTTACTTTTAGAACCCTCTAATAATAAACTGATACTATTTAGTATCCAGTTGGGGGTTTGACATATGTCTTGTGGATGATTTTTGTACATATTTAAACTTCATTTTATATTGATTAACATAAAGGTAACATAATTTCCAAGTGCTCCTTAGCCTTTAATACAGGATATATTTAAACCCATAGACTGGGGCCATCCCAGCACATTGCTGTGTATAATTTCCTGACTCTATTCACTGCATCATAAATAATAATGAAAGTAAATGTACATTTATCAGAAAGAATCAACAAAACTATAGCCGTGACTCTCCAATGCCACTTGCATCTTCAGGCATCAAGGCCAGCTTCCAGACAAGGATGCTTGAAGGGCTGATGATCTTCGCTGTGTCCCCTAACAACCAGGAAGAGTACTTTGTCCTTCAGCTGAAGAATGGCCGTCCATATTTTCTTTCCAATCTGCAGGTAAGTTATGAGCCATGATGGTTCAGATTTTTGAGAATGTCAGGTGGATACCAGGTACTGAGGTAATATACAAATGTTCATGGAGAATCCTCAACTGAAACAAGGTATTCAGCAAGGTTCTTTATCTACGTCAGTGTTCTCAACCTTGCTAACACTGTGACCCTTTAATGCAGTTCTTCATGTTGTGGTGACCCCCCCAACCATAAAATTATTTCATTGTTACTTCATAACTGTAATTTTGCTACTGCTATGAATCATAATATAGATATCTGATATGCAGGTGACCCCTATAGGGGTCATAACCCACAGGTTTGAGAACCACTGATTTATATCTTACCAGTGAGGAAAATAAAAATTACAAAAAGGAAATGGATCCCCACAGTCAGAATAGCAGAGCTCTCTCCCAACCCCATCTATTGTATGAAGCTACGTGCTTAGGATTAATAAGTTAGCTTATGTTGCTTTACAATGGATAGGTGGGTATGGTGTTGTGTGTCTTGAATCTTGGACTTTAGAGGCTGGGGCTGTAGAAGTGCTGTGAATGGGATGCTAGCCTTGGCATGTAGTGAATTCCAGACCAGCCTGGGGTACAGATAGGACCTTGCTGCAAAATCAAAAGCAAGGAATTGTTTAAGTGAATCTGAAAAAATTTACTTTATCTTCAGATAATAAATTATGATTTTGGTTTTTTTCTTATGCCTCTCTTCCTCCATCTTATTTTTTGTTCTTAACTATCTCACTAAAAATATTTAAATAGCTTTTAAGTACTGTTTAACTTCATGTTTCAGACACCAATCACTTTAAAGTTAAATATGGTTATAGCCCTGGGAAGCAACCCAGAAAGTATGTAATGAAATAACTAATTTAAACTATTCTATGAGTATTTAGAAAGAGATGTTTGAGATCACATGAATATGAAATGGAATGGTTTTAGGTCTGAGTAGTCAGTCTTTGCAAATATAGTATTGAATTGTCACTTTTGTGTGTGTGTGGCTTTTCCTTGGAAGATGTGACACCAATGGTAGACTCAGGAAATGATTCTGGATGTTTGGCTGGCTAAACCAGTGAGTTTCTTAAGGTTACTCAAAGGATCATGGATGACTTTCAGTCAGATACATCACGTCCCTGAGCAAGGGAGATGGTTTACAGAGGCTAAATCTGGGGACACCTCTGCTCAGGTTGCATGCAGCTCCCTGGAAGAATCCTCTCCCGCAATTGTTGTCTTCTCACACATCTTTGAAACTACCAGAAAGATGTCTTCTCATCAGGAAGTTGTAATGATCATTTGGCTTATCTGGCCTGAGAGTGATTCAACAAAGAAGAGGAATATTTATTTTCTATTTGCTCAGGTCTTCCCTCTAACTCATGACTAAAAATCACAAACAGTGCTTCTCCATGATTACTTTGTGTGATGTTATCAAAATTGGTGGGCCTTTCCCCTCCGTGTCTAGGGCCTGCTTAGAATCCTGAACTTATAGCTTTGAGTGATGGTCCCAGACTTTTATCACGTGGTCACTCAGTGACCTAGCGGGGAGAACAGGGACTTGGATACCCAGTGACCCTGAGGGCAGACCTAGGACTCAGATACCAGATGACTTTGTGCCGAGAACTAGGCTCAGACACCAAATGTCTTGATTGGGATGGGAGGGGTGTGTTGGGGCTTGGACACCTGGTGACCTTTGTGGGAGGTGGAGAAACAGGGCCCTGTGGATGAAGTGTGCCTGAGGATTCTGCCAGGCTCCTGAACAGCCAGGTGGAGAAGTTTCTTGCTTTGCAAGACTGGGACCTGAGGATGTGGCCTAAACGACTTCCTGTCTTTAAAGTAGCCTGTGATAGATCTTTAACTGGGGAATTCAATGACCTTTATGAAAAGGACCACCAGATGCCCCTCCCCTGCTGAAACTGCAGCTTCTTATTGGATGCAGATAGATAGAAAGTAAGAGGATACTCATGTCACCATCACCAACAATCCCAATAGCCAGAGAGGAAATGAGAAGCTGTGGCTGCCATGGGAACCAGGGCAGATGACAGTTATAGACAGAAGTTGGCATGCTCATGCTGATTCAATTACAGAACTGAAAACATTGTTTTTTTTCCTTTGAAAACTTTAAGGAGATTAATTAGAGAAGAGGTATTTTTGAGGCTAAGATTAGTAGAGCATTGGAGAAAGTTTCAGAACAACAAGGAGAAACAAGGTAAAACTTTAAAATGTCTATTTTTATAGAAAACCTATTGGTTATTGGGGAAAAAAGCTCAGCAAATCCCAGTCAAGATTCAGCAGACAAGCCCTGTGCCAGGCATTGGGATGCACATTTCTCTCTACTCAGAGCTCTGCATATCTGAACCTACCCACAGACACATGGATTAGGTGGGCTCTCTTATATCCCATTTTCCAGGTGATAAGTCAGAACCACAAGTGTTGAATGGAAGATTTTAAAACCATGCAGTCTAAGTCTAAGGCCAAAGATGCATTGCTGAAACTTGGGGAGAGACTGAGGCAGGAGGATAGCCAAGAGTTCAAAGTCAACCCAGACTAGATAAGACCATGTCTCTCAGAAGACAGCATGAAGAGTAGATCTGTCTCCCGGATGGTTTAAAATTCCTTCAGTTCTTCTTGTTATCAGCAAACAGGGATGCTTCTACATATTCAGACACTTAGGTTAAAATATGGCCTGGCAAACATATGAAGACTATGTCAGTAAGACATCTGAACAGTAGTAGAGGAGAGTCTGAAATGCCCTCAAAGAGAACCAGATCAGTAAAAGATCAACTTTGTTAGTTTAACCCTGAGTGTCCCATGAGTGCCTGACTAGTCATGGGGTTTTACATGCAGAGACAATCTTTGAAATGGAAGAGCGTTAAATCAAGGGCAAAGTGAATACCATAGCAAAGCAACAAAAATAAATAGATAGATAGATAGATAGATAGATAGATAGATAGATAGATAGATAGATAAAATCATCTGTAGTGGCCTAAGAGGGGTGACAGAAAAGATTTTTAAAGTTCCCACTTAATATAAGAGGTGGTCAGGATCTCCATTGGATTGATAAAGAATGATCATCAAACAAAAGTTTTCAGAGAACACTCAAATAAACAGAGTGAACAAAGAAAGCAAATGCTTCATTGTAAAACTGCACAAAACAAAACAGGGGAAACCATGACAGAGGGCTGCAGGAGTAGGAAGGGTAATGAGGAGAGCTTGCTTGCCTCTGCCCCACCCCCATCCTGTCCCTAGCTGGGGCTATTGCAGAGGCCAGATGGAAAAGCACTTTAGTTATCTCAACACTTCCCCACAGGCAGGCAGAGCTCTCACCTGGAGGAGGCAGGGGTGGGGGGGGGGTCCTCTTTAGAGACTGCAGCTCATTCTTGAAGTCACCAAGGTCTTCTTCCCAAGTTTCAACCAACTGTTTCAGACCAGGCGAGAGAAGTGATGTGCAGTTCAGTTTTGTTTTGGTGAACTTGGTGAAGAACTTATAGGACTAAAGGGCTTGCTCTGCAGATGAAGGACCTGAGGTTGGACCCCCAGCATACACATAAAAAGCTAGTGTGGTGAGAGCCACTGCAGAGACAGAGCTCTTTGGCCAGCCAGCCTAGCAAAGTCTGTGCACTCCAAGCTGAAAATGGAGAGTAATAAAAGAAGGTACTGTGACCTCCAACACATGCACTTGTGTGTATAACACACACACACACACACACACACACACACACACACACCAAGAGAACTTGAGGCTCTGGGTTAGGCTCTAAGGACACAAACATGAGCAAGTGACTGCCTGCCACTTCCAAGAATTACAGATGTCACTCCCTAGCTGAGAGTCTTTAATAAATTTATGCACAGACATACCCTCAACTTTAAAGCATTTGGAGAATGAAAACCTGATACCTCTACTTCTAAATGTCAACACATTATCTCTTTTGATGTAAGCCCTGCTCTTTTTCAAAAGTGTGGATACCTTCAAGACTGCACTACAGGGGGTAACAGGGCCAAATGATGTCTCTCCTCATTCAGCCACAGGACTGTCATGATTCTGAGGGGCTGCCAGGAAGCTCTCTGGAGTCTCATCAGATAACCAGACTGGAACCCTTCCCACCATTTCTGCTCTTTTGCCCATCTCTCTCACCAGAACCCACCCAGCTGCTCCACTTCTTCCCCATACAGCCTGATCCTAAGTGTATACTGAGTTGGCAGATACTGGCCAAATACTAAGAAAACTGTGCTAGCAAAAGTAAGAAGCTGGGGGACAAAGGAGGACTCTGTGGTGCTGGGTAAGCACATTTCTGTCTAGAATAATAATCACTCTGTATGAGGCAAACCTGCCTGCTGCTGAAGCACACTGACAATTCATATACTTTAGAAAAAGTCAGGTATTAGTTGAGCAGGCTTGCCTCGGGTGTATTTGAGGAGATGTAATCTGATATATTATAGTAAGTGGTCCTGGGTCAGGAGGCAATCCACAAAGCAGTGAGCAGCAGCTAGCATGGGCTATGCCCTCATCTGCTGCCAAAGAATTTGTATCTAATGCAGGTTAACTGGACATATCTGCTCACTGCATAATGAAGGTCCTGCTTATTTTTAGACAATTATTGAGACTGCCAAATAGAGAAAAATTTGAACAGTTTCCTCTTAGTTGTTCTCATTTTGGGATGGAAAACTGAATATAGATTTTTATGTGAAGTGATACCTCACATTTAAAGAAGTAGTGACCCATTTGTTTTGGGCACCTGATAGCAACATCATAATCATGTGTATTTTAAGTATTACATTAAGTCATCTTTCCCTTTATTCTATAAATTAAGAAAAGATTACCTAGTAAACTCTGTTTGTTTCCCACCACACTGGTAATTATGTGTTTATTATATCTTTCTTATTGGAATGTCACCCAGTGAGGACTGCCTTATCCCTAACCCAATCCTTAGGAAAATATAGATAAATGATAAACACTTTTGACACATTATCTGGTTAAGTGTTAGATAACTGTGACTAAAGCTCTACCATAGTTAAATCAGGCCATCCATTTTCTGAGATGAAATTCTGACTTTTAATGATTCTGTGACATGTTAGTCCTCCCTGACCTTATTTACAGGACACTTTGAACTGTCCCAGAATAAGCTGAGGCAGCACTTTTAAATGACTGTGCCTGAATCCATTCACAGGAATTTAATTTTGAATCCAGAAAGAGACATTTTTCAGGATTTTTTTTTGTTAGTTTTTTTTTTTCCTTTGTTTTGTTCTGTTTCGTTTGTTGAGACACGCCTTCTCTGTGTCACAATTCTAACTGTCCTAGAACTCATTTTGTAGACCAGACTGGTCCCACACTTATAGGATCTGCCTGACTCTGCCTCCCAGGTGCTGGGATTAAAGGTGATTGCCACCACGCCCAGCTATTTTCCAGGAATTTTAAAGTCATAGTAACTTCATTTTCCTCTTACATGTTTCAAGTTTTTAAAGTCTTAGTAAACCTGAGAACTGAATTGCCTGCACAGCTGCAAATCCTACCTAGAGGTAGGCCATTCATCTAAAACTCAGTTTCTCTCCTGCATATCCAGAATGTTCTTCTGGATAAGTATTTAGCAAAAAGAAAAAGATTCTTAATGATATTAAAACTGAAAATGTTTGTCTAAATTCCGGGAAACATTGTTAAGAGATAAAAATGAGGGATGGAGAGAGGCTTCAGAAGTTAAGAGCACATACTGATCATACAAAGGACATGAGTTCAATTCCCATCAGAGGCACTGGGCAGCTCACAACTGCCATAACTCTAGTTCTAGGCAGGTCTGATGTCTCTGACACAAACACACACACACACACACACACACACACACACACACACACCACATGCACACACACACACAACCTGTACATGCATGCACACACACTTTAAAATAATAAAAATGAAGTTTAAAGGGGAAAAATAATAACTGCAAGTTTAATTTCAATAGTTTCATTGAGTCTCTAAATGGCTGTAATATTCTAGCCCTTTATTTGGCTACTCCAATTTTTCATAAACTTGGTGAGGTGATATTTTATTGCCCTTTTGAGCCAATTTGTCCCTTTAGTATTCTATACTCAGTGACATTCACAGAAACAACAGAGAACTTTGTTTTCACACACAAGGAACCTTTAAAAATAAAATTTTCAAATAATTTTAAGCAGTCTAACTGCTATGCCTGGTGTTTTCCATGTATAACACTAGACCTGGTTTTAGAATTATTATTATGCAGATAATGGCATTCTCATCAAAGAATGGTGGGTGGAGTTCCTCTAAGATACAGAGCAAGTTTGGTGAGCTCTGCTCTCAGCTACCTCAGTGGATCTGAATCTCATCAATATGAATTCTGATGGTAGGAACTATCCCTGCTGCAGATTATTGCCAAACAAAATGTGCAGAGCCTCGCCTCAGACACCTGATCTTTAAAATGCAGAACCGTTTGTAACAATTTTAACGCTAACTAAGTACACTTTGATGAGACAGCGTTTAATAAAATGCTCATTAATTTCATCATTAGCAAGGGTATGCTCAGAAGTAAGCCAGTTTCTTATGTCACACCCAATTAGCATCCCATGCTAGTAATCCCATTAGTATTGTTGAATTCACTAATGGAAAAACTAATGGGCATACTACCAGGGCACATTAATTGGGCACGACACCAGTTCTGGTTTTAATTATTAAACTACGATAATGAAATGTGTGTTTGTAAAATATTAAAATGTTGAAATAGAGTTGAGGAAAATAAAGAAGTATATATGGGGAAAAAAAAAACAGAGAAAGGAAGAAAGTCTAAGACTAGAGATAACTGAAAATGGTCATGTGTCTCCCTGACCAGATTGTCTACATAAATTGGGGTACTGTCCATGTGAGAAACAACAACTGCATTCATGTGAAATTAAAAGCTCCTTTTGGGTGGTGGTATTGCTGCTTTTGTTTTTAACATTGGTGGCATGAGATTCTACACATCATGCATGTTGCCAAGTATATTATGAGGCTTGACAAGAGCCAATTAGGTGCATAAAATGGACATGTTCTATTCTTAGGAAAATGTAACCAGAAATATTTCATATAAGAAACTATAGTTAATGCCTTGTGCTGTGTCATGTAAATCTACCATGTTAGAAAATTATTAGTTTTTTCTTCTTATGAAAAATAGTAGAGCAAAATTGTTAGAGCTGTATAAAACATTCTAGGTAATTTTTTGAAAAAAAATATTGTTTTGTAATCTGTGTATGTGTGTTTTCCTGCATGTGTCTGTGTACCATGTGTGCAGTACTAGAGGAGACCAGAAGAGGGAGCTGGATCCACCTCCACCTTAGCTCCGCCTCCACCCTAGCCCCACCCCAGCCCCACTCCCACTCCAGCCCCACCTCCCCACCCTGAACTGGAGTTGCACATGATTATAAACTGCTCTGTGGGTGCAGAGGATCAAACCCAGGTCCTCTGCAAGAGCAGCCAGGGCTCTTAACCACTGAGTCAGTCCTGATTCCAGGTTATTTTTTTTAAATATGTACTATAAACCAACCTTTCTTAAAGTTTTTAAGAATTTTCATCAACTTCATATTTGATTCTTAGGCAAATCAACCTTGATACTAAATTCATCGTTTTGAGGTTTGGAGGGATCTGCTTTCTTAGTCCCAATAGTAAATGTTGGTTAGTGTGGATGGAGTTCCTTCTAGTTTTTCTCATTTGTATATTGAAACTGTGTTCACAGGGCTCTAATTGCCAGGCAGACCGTTCACTCTTTCTCTTCATTGCTTTTTTTCCCCATTTGTCAATCTTTCTTCTTGGGATCTGCCATTCCTTGGGTCTTATCTACTCAAGAACCCATTTTTTACCTTTTTATTACTATCCTCCAGAGCCATAAATGCTAGATTTTAGAGCACAAACCTTGAAAACCAAATTTAACTACATGACTAAGTTCAAAAAACATTCCCTTTTAACACAGCTCATCTGTCCCCTCTTACAGTGCAAATTATAGAATTATTTATGATAAGAAGCTAATTTTCCAGAACCTCATTTATCCTTAGAATATATATTCACAACTGTTCTCAGCTTTAAATTCTTCTCTTTATTACAATTCCTCCATGAATGTTAAAAAATTCGAATATAGATGCCCAAAGTACAAGTGCTTTTGTAAGAGAGTCACGGTCTGGAGAAGTCTTTCCATTGGTTTTCAGATGTATAACTCAGGATGGTCATAGCAACCACATAATGCCTGTGTGTGTGTGTGTGTGTGTGTGTGTGTGTGTGTGTGTGTGTGTGAAGTTCTATCTGAAAGAATGGCTGCTTTGTGTTAGGATCATAATATTGACATCTTTGAACCAGTTATAAAACTTATAAGGTGTCACTGGCATCATTTATTCATTCATTCATTCTCTTAAGGGATCACCAGTGGAAGTTACCACAACTGATGATCATGGGAAACAATATAATGACGGACAGTGGCATGAAATCATTGTGACCAGGCATCAGGCTTTGAGCCAAATAACTCTTGATGGACAGTACACAGGTAACAACTCTGTGTGTGTGTGTGTGTGTGTGTGTGTGTATGCATGTGTTGTGTACACATACATATGCACACTCACATGCACACCTGATGCGGGATGTCTTTCTGTACTTTGTGAATATGTATTATCATTTTTTTAATAAAGAAGCTGTTTTACTGTGGTACATCTACACAATGGAATACTACTCAGCAGTAAGAAAAAACGATATCCTAAAATTCGCAGGCAAATGGATGGATTTGGAGAATATCCTCCTGAGTGAGGTATCACAATCTCAGAGAGATAAGCAGGGGATGTACTCACTCCTCACTCACTAGTGGTCTCTAAACAAACAAACAAGAAAAAAAAAAAAAAGCCAAACATGCCCAAGCGGCAAACCACAACCACTGAACAGCTTGGGATCAGAAACACCCTGGACTGACCCTTCGAACCCCACTCCAACTATAGGAATACCAGACTCATTCTTGAGGGAAGGGGGACAAAACTGGATTTGGCCAGGAGTGGAGACTGATCCAAGCATTTTTGGGTCAGTGGGACCATAGGACTGTCTGCTCCCTGCCCAGCGAAGGGATGGGGAGTTGCAGAGAAGAGAAATGTCAAGATGTGTTGGGAGGGGGAAGAGACCTTGAATGAGGATATACAGGGATGGGAAAAAAAAAATTCAGAGGGAAAGCTGAACACATAGTAAATATATGTGTAGCAATCTTATTTGCATTAAAAAAAATAAAAAAAAATAAAATGCTAAAAAAAAAAAAAGAAGAAGCTGTTTTAGCCTGTGGCAAGGCAGCTTAGAAGCAGGTGGGAAATCCGAGTGGAGATAAAAGATGGAAAAGGGAAGAGTCAAAGGGAGTTATGATCCAGCTGTCCCCCCCAAAAAAAAACAAGATGTAAAAGTACAGGTAAGCCACAAGCCATGTGGCAAGACATAGATTAATAGAAATAGAAATGGACTAAGTTAAGTTATAAGAGCTAGTTGGTAATGAGTCTGAGACATAGGCGCAACAGCTTATAATTAATTATTTTATAAGTAGCTGTGGGACCATGGGTAGAAGAGATTTGTTCGGACTATTGGTCAGGCCGAGCCAGAAACATCAGACTACACTTACCTGCACATGTGAATTTTACATTGATTTCTTCATTCAGTTTCACATCTGTCCCTGTGAAATCTGTCTCTTTCGCTCTCTCTGCTTTTTTGTTTTGTTTTGTTTTTTAGGTGTGTGTTCAAATGTAGGTGTATGCTTTCGCTTTCTGGTAAGAATTGCACTGTGTGTCTTCTTTTTTTTTCTCAGCAGAGTCTTTTAATTAGAAAACTAGGAAATGGCTGACCCTGATAGTCATTTAACATAGCATTTTTTTATTGAATTTTTTCTAAACAATAATCTCATTTGTTACAATAACTAGTGCATTAATAAAAATCTTGAACTAGGCAACCAATAAGATTGATATTAAATATACAAAGAAGTCTAGTATAAATTAACATTATGTAAGCTGAAAAGTGTTGCCACACCTTTCAAGGGCCTTTGATTACTTTATTGGTGTAATTTTGCCTTCAGAAGGCAAGCAAATATAGCAGGTATCTACACACAGAGATGAGAAAAGCCAAGACTCAGAAATGTAACCAAGCTCTCCCATTTCTGTGGTGGGTAAGAAGGACTGTCCCCATAGACCCAGTGTTTGCAATTGAGTGTGTGTGTGTGTGTGTGTCTCTTTCCAACTGACTGTCTTCGATTTTCCCTGACTGATGTAGGTTTTCATTCATTCATGTAGGATGAAAGTGATTTTAATGAGCTTCTACTGTGTTCTAGGTGCTCAGATACAGACTAAACAGCTTTGTAGAGGTTACGATTTAGATGGGGGTGGGGACAGAAGACAAGGTATAAAGTGATAGAGACTTACAGGAATGGAAAAGGAGAACAGCTCGGTATTACCTGGATTGATAAGATATTAAACTCAATGGAAAACTGAGAGAAATGGGGAAGCCAAGCCTAATCTACTCTCTAAGAATATTGAGGAGCATTCTGGGTATACCCTGTGACAGTCACTAGCCTGGTCCCTAGAGCCTCACAGCTAATGACATGGGGACTTTGTCACAGAAAGTTTGTGCATGAGGAGCATCGTTAAATCTGACCCAGAACTATTGGGGAAAAAACTTTATAATAACAGTTGAGCAGAGAAATGAGGAGCCAGGAAATGAACCATAAAAATGTCTGGAAGGAAATATGTATCAGTCAGGAAACAGTGGACACAGGCCTGGATCGAGGGACCAGTGGATAGTAGTTCCTGGGGATAGGAAAATACATTAAGGAGGCCAGTGTGGTGGTGAACGGGAAGAAGATGCTGATAAGATGTGGACTTACAGCAGCTGGCTTATGTGAGACCTCATAGACATGGGGGTTAAAGCAGACGAGAGAGCTGAGTGCCAAAGATCTGTGATGAGTTTCACTCACAAGAGTCCCCTGAGAAAGCTGTAATTATCATCTCCTCTTCTACAGGCTCCTTGGCTTCTCTGAACAAGAGTACCATGATGGGAGGCTACACGGGACTGTTTGTGGGCGGGCTGCCACGAGGTCACACGGTCCTCCAAAAGAGGCTTGGTGAGTTTCATGGGAAGTGGAAGTATATGTCATTCCAGGGTGAAAAAAAAATGCCCCAACAACACAACTTTAAAGAAGAAAGGGTTTATTTATCTTGCAGTTCAACATTATAGTTCACAATGGCAGGGAAGTCACGGTAGGAACTAGAAGCAGTTATCACATACATAGTCAAGAGAAGAGAATATTACCTTTTGAATTAACCCAGAATATTTTGGAGGGCGGGAAGAGGTGTTCATGTGTATAGGTGCTCATGGACCTATGAGTATGTGCACATACTTGTGGGCATCATCACTCTCTGCCCTTTATTTTATTTTATTTTTTTATTTTTTTTTACAAGGCCAGAATTTGTATGCTGTTTTATTGTATGCTACAGCCAGTGTATATAAAATAGTTAAACCTTGTGAAACAGAAATCTATGAAAATTCAGAGAGGTAGATGTTAAGAACTGACAAGTAAAAGATTGTTTATCATGACACATGTTATAGAGAAGCTTTTGTACGGACTTCAAATTTAGTTCTCTTGAATATTCACTGGTTCGTGAAAAGTAGCTTGAGAAACCTCAAGATTTATGACTACAAAAAGGAGGAGACTTTCTGGGGTCTGAAGGGATTTGTACTTGAAGACACTCCAGTCGGAGAGGGTCGTGTTGAGCATTCTGGAGACAGAACTGTTTTAAGTCTGCAGCTGCCTGGGAAACCTTCACGCGGTTGAGCCCGGCCTTTAGCCGGAGCTGCTGAACCACGTTCTCCATGGCGGTGATGCTAGAAGAACCTGACATGGCGCTAGGGACAGCCATGTGGACTCAGCAGGCCGAGTGAGGAGCGGATGGTCTCGGGAAGGCGGGGCGGGGGCGGGGCTGTGCATGCGCACCACTGCCTGGGGGCGGGGCGGCCGTCTGCTTTCTGCCCTTTATTTTTAAGATAGAATCTCTCACAGAATCCAATGCTCATGGCTTGGCCTAAGCTGACTGACCAATGAGCCTCAGAGACCTTCCAATGCCTGCCTCTAGCCCCTGAGCACTGGGTTTATCAGCACACAGTGCTGGGAGGAAGGGATGCTAGGCCTTTCAAGTGGATGGTAGGAATCCAACCCCAGGCCCTCATGCTGTGTTTAATACTTTAACCAATTGAACTCCCTATCCCAGCCCTAAACCTCACTTTCAACAGTGCTTAGTGCCTATGGAGTCTCGTGACAAAAATTTCTGGTTTAGTTCAAAAGGTAATGTTCTTGTTAATAGCATAAAACAAAGATTAAATCGGATAAAATGTTTGCTAAAATGTAAAGCTCAAACAAGTGAATTATGTGTATTCCCTGATGTTTATCACCTTTGCAGAGATAATCCAAAGAGGCTTTATGGGTTGCCTCAAGGATGTGTATGTTATGAAGAGTAATAGCCCTTCTGTGACTTGGAGGCCTCTGGATTGGCAGAGTGCTGAAGAGCAGGTCAACATGTGGCACAGCTTGAAGGGGTGTCCCACCACCCTGGAAGAAGGAGCCCAGTTCCTTGGAGCAGGTGAGGCATGGCTAGTGACCCAGCATGTATTCATCAACTCTCAGTCAGAACCCCAAACTGGGAATATTGACTTGAGAAGATCAAAGGTTCAATTGGGCTCTCAGTTTTCCAGGTTTAGAGCATGGTCAGTCAGTCTCATAGCTTCTGAACATCCATGGGAGGTAGTGCATCATGGTGGGAGTGTGTGGCTCTGTGAAATCACTCAAAAATAAAATGAAGAGAGGCCATACTCCCCTTCTAGTGACTGCTTGTCTGTTCTCAAGGTCTCCCGTTACATCTCTTTTGAGAGATTTGAAGACATTTAAGAGCCAAGCTATAGCAGGGCATTTCTTCACTGTCTAATTCAACTCCTCCATCCAATTTCTTTTAAATGAGTATATCATAGAAGTGTATACATAGAATTCTACATGCATTTTCAAAGTATAAATATGAAATATAACTGCTGAGATTCATGATATGAGTGACATCTCTCATGGGTCCCAGCATTCTTTGTTTGTGTGTGTCACAGTGCCCATGTATAACTCAAGTGACAGATGTCAGCATTCAGGTTGCTGTGATAATTGTTGCCAGGGAGTTTTCATTGTTAAGGTGATTCAACATCGCCATTTCCCTTGTTGAATAGTTGAACCATGTCTGTCTTTAAAGCTGGGCATGGAGTTAAGCAGGCCTCTGAGGGACAGCTGTGACTAGGCTACCACTACAGAGGCTGAGAAAACAGGAAGAAGTAAAACCTGTCACTTCCTCCCCACCTGTCTCTGTGGACAACCCCTGCCCCCGGGCATGGACCTAGAAAGGACCAGTGTGACATCCCTCAGCCTCCCATTTCTTTTAGTTTATTGTTTATAAAGTTTTTAGACTGTATGTAGAACAATAGTGATGTCGATTTTCCACTAACGATGCCAGTCTCAGCTTGTCTGAGTCTAAAGTCTGGTCACACTGCTTCCTCAGGGGGCTCAGCAACATGTGGGATGTGCACAAGTGTGTGATTGAGGAAATAACCTGTTTCCTCTCCAAATGGATATGACATTCATCTCCCAAGCCCCACTAAGCAGCAGAAGAGATGTCATGACACTGATATGTCTATTTGTTCTTTTGTGGGATTTTAAAACAAAGTTGGTACATTTCCCAGACACTCACCATACTCTTACAGTGCCTGCAGTATGCTGATGTATGCACTCCTCTCTTGTCTTAAAGGATTCCTGGAACTTCGTGCAGATACATTTCATGCTGCAAAAGACTTTGAGATTTCTCTGAAGTTTCAAACCAACCAACTAAATGGATTGCTTCTTTTCATTCACAACAAAGAGGGACCAGATTTTCTTGCTGTACGTTAATAAATTTAATTAAACTTATTTTAGAATATTAGACAAGACCTTGAAAGAGATGAATTGTGTGTTAGTATTAGACACAATTGGGTTTTATAAATGCACTTTTATTTTCATTTTCCCTCAAATAGTCTTTATTTTTATAGGTCTGTGAAATGTCTTATAGGGTTAAGATAATTTACGAAACTGACAATTAGTACTATAAATGTTGTAAATTGAACAAAACAGAGCAGATGTTAAGAATTAAGAAAATCCAATTTAATTTTTTGAGACATGAAAAATACCTCTTCACTACCTTTTGATATAGTTTCAAAATGTACTTTATGTATTTCATTCAATATCTGATAAAACACAATATGATGACTGCAAATGAGCATACTACTCTATCTGAGGAATTAGTTATTATCCTTTTACATCTTCTGTTTCCCCAACTCTAACCAGAATCAATATGTAATGATAATTTATTTATCTGTTAGCTGTTTCACTAAGTACTGTATATGAGAATATATAACAGTTTTGCATTTGCCTTAGTCATTCAATCAGATGTTATTGTCAGAATCAAGTGTAGCACTAGAGAGATGGCATAGCAATTATGAATACTTTCTGTACTGCACTGGCCCATCCCAAATCTACATGTGTCTATGTCTCACCTCTTCCACAAGCACATTTCTCTTAGTGTTTTCTGAACATTTTAAACTCAGTGTCATCTACAGCATTAGCCCCTCCTGGCAAGCCTGCCTCTTCACCTGCCATTCTTGTGGTAATAATGGTGAACCTTCTCATTGGTCACACTAAATGGATGAAAGATGCCACAGTCATTGTTTTTGTATCGTTTTGACCAGACAGGAACCAAAGGGAAGGACTTATTTTGGCTTATGGGTTTATATATTTTACTCTGTAACCCTTGAGATTTTAAAGAAAATCATGATGACAGGAGCATGCTCTAGAAACTTCTGCTACATAAAAGATAGGGGGCTTTTGACAGGGAAGACAGGGATAGACAAGGGAAATAGGTGCTCTTCAGAAACAGACTCCCAATAATACACATTCTAAAACTAGGCTAAAACTATCCCACCCACTACCATCTCACAAAAATCTATTTTGATTTTTAGACTTATTTTTTATTTCTGTGCACAGGTACTTTGGCTCCATGTATGTCCATGTACCACATATATGCAGATACCCAAGGAGCCAAGATGTTAAAAAATTCCCCCGGAACAAGAGTAACTGATGTCTGTGAGCTACTGTGTGGGTGCTTAGAATTGAACCCGAGTCCTCTACAAGAGCAGCAAGTGCTCTTAACCACCAAGCCATCTCTCCAGTCCTTCTATTCAGACTTTTTATCACAGTGGGTTAAATCATGAATGAGATTAGAGCATTCATGATTAGCCCTGGGGATACCTTCACCTACACACACACAGAGCTGTTTGCTGGTCTCCTAGGTGATTCAGTATAAGCAAATTAAAAGTAACATGTCATTGATTTTTCATGCACTCTTCTATACAGTCTACAAGATGATCTACAATAAATATACTTTAGGTTTTAAATGAGGAAGTGTACTACGTACATAGCACGTAAAAGCAGCAGAATGACAGAGAGAGAGAGAATAACAACATCAACTCTAATGCTCAAAATTTCCCCTGGCAGAAATTGCCTGGGAAAACCTTATTAAGGTCTTCAGCTAGCCTGTGTACTATGCTGGAAACACTGTAGTTGCAAGTCATCTGGAGGTCCAATCTCCCTTGCTTGGCAACAGTTTCATCCGTGGAACTATTACCCCAGCTTCTCTAAATCTTTCTTGACTCATGAGGAGTGAGCAGCACATATGTCCTCTGTTCATGTGGTATCCGATCACTGTGTTGGCTACAGGAGTCTACCCAGAATACTCTTTTGCTATCATTGGTATCTTAAAGATTGAAATAGTCTTCATGCTGGGAATGCATCATAAAGATGTCTACATAGAATCTTCTCCCAACAAGATTTTATTTAACATGCTGATCTCACATGTTCGACAAGTATGGCAGCTGATTTTACACCTAAAACAAAATTTTTAAAAATGGTAGGTAAAGTAATTATCATGTAACATTTTGAGGGAAAACATTTCAATGTTTTTCCCTCACACTGAAAATTTAGGTAAAATATGCTGACATTAGAAAATGGTGCATTAATCTAAAAGAATACACACAGAGGCAATTATGCTAGAGATTTAGAATAAAACTGAAACATTGAATCAAAATATATCTTACAAATTTGAAATTGAGTTCACTAACCATTTAAAACAAGCTTCATCAAGCTTGACATTTCATTTTCTTATTGTCTTGTCAAATTTTCCCCCAAATTAAATTGATACATGCAGTCGTATTTTCTCATTTTCTAAGAACTCAAAAATGGAGTCATAGTTCATATAGTATTCCGTTCTCCAGTTCACCAGTCATTTGTAGTAGGATTTAATCTGTTAACTACATTAGACAAAAAGCTGGTACTTCCATAATATCATACTGTGTAGCGTGATCATTATGGGTATGAATTTGTTTGACTCTATACAACATTCTTCATGCCAATTTTAAGTTTGGAAAATGTTTCATTATCTGTTACTTTAGCTCTTCTTAGGATAAAGTAGAATGGTTTGTTGGGTGCATTCAGGGAAGTGTCTTGCTTTTCCTCTGAAAACTTACCTGCCCTTGTTTGACCTGCCATTCCACAGCTTTTTGATGTGGCTCTTTGCTCTTTTTATATGACATACAGGTGGAGCTGAAGAGTGGGATGCTGACCTTCCGGTTAAAATCCAGTCTTATCTTTACACAAGTGGATCTCTGGCTGGGGCTGGCTTATGGTGATGGAAACTGGAACACAGTCATTATTAACAAGGAAGGTTCCCTGGTGTCGGTTTGTGTAAATGAAGTCACCAAGCGCACCTCCCAGGCGGGAAGCCAGATTCTGCAAGTGAATTCACCTGTCTATGTAGGTGGGATCCCACAGGAGCTACAGAACTCCTACAGCCATCTGACTCTGCAGCAAGGTAAGTTCCCTCCAGAGGTGCCCACCATTGAGCATGGCCCTGTCCCACGAGGCTTCGCTTGTGGTATATGTTCAAATATGGCAGCAGACTTGTATTAAAGTAATACCTGCTGGCCCACCCTCCCTTCTCTTAAAGACCTTTAAGCTCAAAAAATTAAAAATCATAGGACATCTAGACATTTTTCCAAACAGAATTTTTTTAAAAATGTGTTTTAAGGTTTTATATATTTGTTTATTTTTATTTTATGTTTATATCTTTTCTGTATATATGTATGTATGTATGTCACATGGTACAGTACACTCAGAAACCAGAAGGTAGCATCATATCCCCAGGAAATCGAGTTACAATGGGTTGTGAGACAGCATGTGAGTGCTAGAAACTAAACCCAGGTCCTCTGCATGAATAGCTTGTACTCTTATCCACTCTGAAAGCTCCAGACAATTTTTTATATTGTTTCTAAGAATATACCATCACACTACTTTTATCCAACATATTTATTCTAATGTCTTCGGCAAATAAAATTGTCACATACATCAATCAATTTTATATGTATTACATGCATATTTTCTTTGAAAACACATGGTTTAGGATTTTTCACTACTGATTATATGTGAAGGTTAAAAAAGTAGGTTTATGTGGGTGTGAATGAACAACTAGGAAAATACTGTGATTTTACATATTTTTATTTTTTATCTATTTTTATTAATTTTTATTATGAATAAAATCATATTTTTTATCCATGTATATCCTTATTCAAGCTCCTTTCCACCTCCCACCCCTTCCAGTCACACTCTCTTCTCCATATCTCTTTATCTCCTCGCCAACAAGGGCAGGAGGCCCCAAGGTCTCAATATGACTTAGGTCAGCATCCACTCCTGGCAGATCCACTTTCCTCATTCAACATCAAGACTGGGTCAGGTGTTCCACTGGAGGGAGTGGGATTCAAAGTGTTAGTCCAAGGTGTTTTAGATCCCAAGCTGTTCAGTGGTTGTGGTTTGCAGCTTGGACATATTTTGCTTTTAGCTTTTTTGTTTAGAGTCCAATAATGAGTACATCCTCTGCTTATTTTCTGGGTCTGAGATACCTCGCTCAGGAGGATATTCTCCAAATCCATCCATTTGCCTGCAAATTTTAGGATATCAGTTTTTCTTACTGCTGAGTAGTACTAAATTGTGTAGATGAACCACAGTTTGTTAATCCATTCTTCAGCTGAGGGACATCTAGGTTGTTTCCAGGTTCTTGCTATTACGAATAATGCTGCTATGAACATAGTTGAGCTAATGCCTTTGGAGTGCAAATGTGAATCTTTAGGGTATACGCTCAGATGTAGTATTGCTGAGGAAACTGATTCCCAGTTTTCTGAGAAACCACCATAATGTATTCCAGAGTGGGTGAACAAACTTACACTTCCACCAACAATGCAGGAGTGTTCCCCTTGCTCTGCAACCTCTCCAGCATAGGCTGTCATCTGTGTCTTTTATCTTAGCCAATCTGGGAGGTGTAAGGCATTTTGATTTGCATTTCTCTGATGTGTGAAGATGTTGAGCACTTTTTCAAGTGCCTTTCAGCATTTTGTAATTCTTCTGCTGAGAATTCCCTTTTTAGTTCTGAACACCATTTTTTGATTGGGTTATTCAAGGATTTGGGCTCTAGATTCTTGAGTTCTTTATATATTTTGAGATGAATCCTCTATCACTTGTAAGGATGGTGAAAATCTTTTCCCATTCTGTAGGCTGTTGTTTTGTCTTATTGACTGTGTCCTTGGCTTTACAGAAGCTTCTCAGTTTCAGGAGGTTCCACTTATTGATTGTGCTCTTAGTGTCTGTGCCACTAGTGTAATATTTAAGAAGTGGTTGCCTGTGCCAGTTCATAGAAGGGTATTTCCCACTTTCTTTATCAAGTTCAGAGTGGCTGGGTTTATGTTGAGGTCTTTGATCCACTTGGATTTGAGTTTTGTGCAGGGTGACAGGCTTGGATCTATTTTCATTTTTCTACACACTACCATCTAGTTATACCAGCACCATTTGTTAAAGATACTACCTTCTTTCCATTGAATATTTTGGGCCTCTTTGTCGAAGATCAGGTGTTCATAGGTTTTTGGGTTAATGTTGGGAACTTCAATTCAATTTCATTGATCCACAAGTCTCTTTTTATGCCAGTACTATGCTGTTTTTGTCACTGTAGCTCGATACTATAACTTGAAGTCGGGGATGGTGATGCCTCCTAAGGTTCTTTTGTTGAGCAAAATTGTTTTGGCAACCCTGGCTTTTCTGTTACTCCAAATGAAGTTGAGTATTGTTCTTTCAAGATCCATAAAATAATGTGTTGGGATTTTGATGGGAAGCACATTGAATCTGTAGATTGCTTCAAGTAGAATTGCCGTTTTTACTATGTTGATCCTACCTATCCAGGAACATGGGAGAGCTTTCCATTTCCTGATATCCTCTTCAATTTTTTTTCTTCAGTGATTTAAAGTTTTTGTGAAATAGATCTGTTACTTCTTTGGTTATAGTTACTCCAATGTATTTAATGCTATTTGCAGCTATTATAGAGGATGATGGTTCCCTTATTTCTCTTTCAACCCTTTTATCTTTAGTGTATAGGAGGGCTACTTATTTCTTTGAGTTAATCTTGTGTCCTGCTATATTCTTGAAAGTGTTTATCAGCTATAGAAGGTCCCGGGTAGAATTTTGTGGGTCACTTATGTATACAATCATATCATCTGCAAATAGAGATAGTTTCATTTCTTCTTTTTCAATTTGTAGCCCCTTAATCTCCTTTTGTTCTCTTATTGCTTTAGCTAAAACTTCGAGAAGTATATTGAATAGATAAGAGGAGAGAAGGCATCCTTGTCTAGTTCCTGATTTTAGTGGGATTGCTTTGATTTTTTCTCCATTAAATTTGATGTTGGCTGTCAGCTTCTTGTAAATCACCTTTATTATAGATACTTTCCCTGTTGTCCTGATCTCTCCAGGGCTTTTATCATAAAGGAGTGTTGGATTTTATTCTAGGCTTTTCATCATCTAAGGATATGATCATGTGTTTTTTTTCCTTCAGTTTGTTTATATGATGGATGACATTTATGATTTTTCATATATTGAACCAGCCCTGCATTTCTGGGATGAAGCCTACTTGGTCATGGTGGATGATATTTTTTTACATTGTTGTATATGGTTTGCTAAAATTTTGTTGAGAATTTTAACATCAATATTCATGAGGGAAATTGGTCTGTAATTTTCCTTCTTTGTTGTGTCTTTGAGTGGCTTGGGTATTAGGGTAATTTGGCTTCATAAATGGAATTTGGCAATATTCCTTCAGTTTCTATTGTGTGAAATAGTTTGAGGAGTAATGGTAGTAATTCTTCTTTGAATGTCTATTAGAATTCTGCACTGAAACCATCTAGATCTGGGTCTATTCCTGGTGTCCCAGATTTCCTGAACATTTTGTGTTATGGCTTTTTTTGGTTTTAGTATTTTCTTTGACTGATGTATCCATTTCTGCTCTGAGTCTTCCACTCCAGATATTCTCTCTTCCATCTCTTGGATCTTGTTGGTTATGCTTGTATCTGTAGTTTAAGCTCTTTTCTTCAGGTTTTTTATTTCCATCTTTGCCTCATTTTGTGCCTTTTTTTTTTTTTTTTTTTTTTTTTTTTTTTTTTTTTTTTTTTTTTTTTTTTTTTTTTTTTTTTTTTTTTTTTTTTTTTTTTTTTTTTTTTTTTTTTTTTTTTTTTTTTTTTTTTTTTTTTTTTTTTTTTTTTTTTTTTTTT
>PVIH01001579.1:0-181437 GCA_004025045.1 Sigmodon hispidus | reverse complement strand
GGGGATTTTTTTTATATCTTCTTTGAAGGCTTCAATAATCTTCATAAAGGTGTTTTTGCTATTGTTTCCTTCTGTTTCCTCTTCATTGCTCTGTTCAGTTCTTGTATTTGTAGAACCACCAGTTTCTTCTGGTATTGCCTTGTTGTTCTTTATTTGTTATATGTATTTTTGCACTGGAATCTACCCATGGCTTCAGTGGTTCACGATTAGTCAGCTCCTAGTCATTTGTGGCAAGAGGGCTTGTGTGTGCCCTGTCTCCTCTGAGCAAGAGGTCTGCTCGATCTCTGACTCTGCTCTGCACAGAGCAATTTTATATTTTTAAACCTGTGCCACCAGAGCTCATTATCTCCATGGCATTCAGTAGAATTTTTAGGCAGAGAATCCATATGATGGTTGAATTCCAAATATATTTGCGAAAAAATTTATTTGATTTGTTGAAATAGTTTTGATTACCAATAATCATCAGGAAAAGGAAAGAAGTTAAATATTTAGCCCAGGGTTTAAATCATGTATGTTTTATTTAACTAGAAAAAAAGTTTCAAAAGTCAGTTGATCATGTTGACACTGAAGAGGATGAGGCAGGAGAATGACAGTTTTGATCCTCTCCTGGGCTACATGGGCATACTCTTGATTTAAAGTGGGGAGCTAAAAATACCTGTATACAATACATCCTGTCTCACATGAGACAATGTAAGTTCTTTGCAAGGATCCTTTGACGGAGGCATGGCGATTCATGAGCACACTTGATGGATGAGGAAGATGAACAGTAGGGAGGAACATCATTTGCCAGAGACCACAAGGTTAGAAAGCAGACACAAGACAGTAAGTCCATGGCGAAGAAGCTGGTGCTACAGTTTGATCTCTTATTATAGTGAAGTATTCTTTTAATTGGTGTTTGTTGTTACTCCACTCCTGTGACTCAGGGCACGCCAGAAACTTCCAGAGTATGACCAAGCATGCTCTCATAGAGAGAATGTTCTCTGCACATTTCTAAATCTAGGAACCATGAATGGTTAAAATTTCCCTGAAATAGTCTTTGCCTATTTGGTAAGTACATAAAGATTTAAATGACTTTGAATAGAAAATATATGGAGCGCTCTAAAGAGACTTTGAGCAGAGTAGCAGTAAGGAGTTAATGAATAACCAGGGTCTAAGACAGTAATGACATTTTCAAGGCACTTAAGATGTAGCAGCTGCTAAAAATATTACATTCATACAAGACCTTCCCTAGATTTCCAGACTTTCTGGTATTAGAAAGAATCTGGCACTTCTCCATGCATGAGAATATTTCATCCTGTTTACATGGGAGTAGACAGTGTTGGATCAAACAACCTGCTTATACAGGCTTAGGCTTTAGAAGTTTACCTAACCCCATTACAGTTGATGGTCTTGGAGATGTGAATGAACACAATGGCGAGAGATACTGAGATAAATTTATAGAATATCCACATAGACAGAAAGGGAACAGTTTAACCTGCACTAGCTGTTAAGTCTGTGACGGTGATGGAGATTTTATTAATACATAGACTAAATTTTTTGGTGTGTGACTTTTACCCATATCACCAGTTTCATAACACTGATAAACTATTAAAGTCTAGTATATTGGACTATAGTAAGAAATTGAAAGCTTTTTTCATCATCATGACCATCAGCACCAGCATTTTTCCAGGTGCACAAGAAAGATGTGAAATGGTGTTGAAAATTCAGGTCTGCAAACACACCCCACCTGTGCTTTAAAATTCTGACTCAGGTGCTCTAAAATACACAGGTATGTTTAATCTGAATATATACTCATCCAGGAGGTTATTCGCCACATAAAGGCACAGCCAACAGGCAACCAAGTGTAATTAAATCATGTTTTCCTAATGTAGCCCTTTTGATCCTTCCAATAGTCTTACTTATTCTTTTCTGTACTTCATAATTAGACCCCTCTCTCCCAAGCCCTATTTTGTTGTTATATTCACATTATCTGAGCCAACAGTCAGTGCTCTTAGCTTCTGAGCCATCTCTTCAGCCTCCCATAATTTCCATCAAATAAAATGCAAACTCATTTTTCCCTTGGTTTTACAAGTTCTTAGCAACTTAACTTGCTAAAATTGTGACATCTCTCAAGGAATTATGGGAGTTCGTCTTCTTTGAAATATCACTTAGGACAAGCACCTCACATCCAGGCCAGCTATAACTGGCCCAGGGCATGCAATGCCATAGTGTATGGTCTGCCTAAAACTCCTGGGAGATCCTGCATGCCTGCCAAATCACATACCCACTGCTGCTTCTGATCCTTCCACATACACACTTGGGCACCTTCTAGGTATTCAGAGGTCTGAGGAAAGAGGAAACTGGCCAGGAAATTTTGTTGTTAAATGTAAAGTCAGAAAGAATCTCCTCTTCTATTAAAAGCATTTTTTCCTCATTTTTTTTATTATTCCACTCATCCAAGTTTTGAAGTGGCTTGGAGAGTGTTTGGTGGCACCGAGTTGAGTTAATAGTATCATCCTTGCTGGGAAGTCTGTTCCAACTGTAGGAAATCATGACAGGACCCTGCAAGGGAGCTCAGCAGCGCCACCTGCAGGCTTGGATCCCAAGAGTCTTTGGCTTCAGCAGTGGATGCCTGTCAGCCTCCTGGAACGTGCCCCTCTAGACTCCATTTACGTGCGTAATGAAAGGCAGTTATCATATCTGTGGCATTTCCAGACTTTAAAAATCCATGCATGCATTGAAATGATTTCCATCTCATTAGATTTTTAACTTTTGGGAATTTTAGTGAAACACAATGGACTTGAAACTTACACTTATAACCAGTTTTACTGTGTATGAACATGGGTGTACATGTACGTCCAGGCATACATTGTGTCTTCATGTGAACATGTATGCCTTTGCATATGGTGGCTAGAAGTCAACTTTTTGTTTTGTTCCTTACACCTGTTTGTTTATTTACTTATTTTGAGGCCACGGCTCTCCATTTGCCTGGTCTCTCTGGCTGGCCAGAAACCCCAGGGACCTGCTGTCTCCAACTCTCCTATACTAGAGTTACAAACTCTAACAAAAATGCCTAGCATTAAAAAGATGTAATAGAACATTTACATTAGATCTTTATGAAATGTATACATGCACACAGTTTATTTCGATCTTTTTTACCTGACTCCTGACCTCCAGCACCTGTGGGATCCACTATCTACTTTTCCATTTCTTGTCATCTTTTATATTTTTATAATTCACTAAATGTAGTTGGTTGTTTTTACATTTTGTTCTTTGAATCTTTTGAGGGACCCACCACCCAGCTCGTGGCCTTAACTTGGCTTATTTCTAGCCAGATTTTTGTAACTTAAATTATCTCTTCATCTTTTGCCTCTGTATACCTTTCTTTCTCTCTCCATGGCTTGCTGTGTAGCTGGGTGGCTGGTCCCTGGAGTCTTCCTTCTATTTTTCTCCTTAATTTTTTATCTTCCCAGATGTCACTTCCTTTTTATTCTCTTTGTCTGCCAATCCTTCCTATTCTTTCTCCAGCCTTGCTATTGACCATTTAGCTATTTATTAGACCAATCAAGTGTTTTAGACAGGCAAAGCATCACAGCTTCAAAGAATTAAATAAATGCAACATAAAAGAATGTGACACATCTTAGCATCATTAAATAAAAAAAAATGTTCCACAGCATAAACAAATGTAACACATCTTAAAATAATATTCCACAACTAGGTCCAGTTTGTACAGCCTATAAAGGGATAGGTAAGGGTCCATTTCCTGGAGAACAGTCTACCAACCAGGCACTATATCCCTAAAAGAAACTGATTTCCCATCTACTGGACATCAATTATCAACAGCTGCTCAGCTAGGTTTGGAGGCATGGGAGCCCTAATTGGTTAGAATATTCACTAGCTTGATCTTGTAAAGGTCTTCTGCAGGCAAACGTATCTGTTAGAGTTCATACATACTTCAGTACTGTGATGTCCTGTCCAGAAGACCTTTTTCTATGGTCCTCTTTGAGTTCTAGATTTTACAGTCTTTACACCCTTCCTTCCATGATGTTCCCTGAACCTTGGGCAATGGGTGTGATATAAATATCTCATTTATGGCTGAGACTTCCAGAAACATTTTCTTTCTTGATACTTTGACCATTTGTGAGTTTCTACATTAATCACTGCACAAAGAAGCTTCTCTGATGAGGTATAAGAGCTGGACTAATCTATGAACAGAGTCATAAATTTAGGGGGCAATTTGATACTAAGTACTATTTTAGCAAAATAATAGTATTAGACCCATACCTGGGGCCTGTGAGCTTCCCAGCAAATGGGTTCTGGGTCAGACTTGTCAAACCAGACATACATTGCCTTCTCCAGAGCAGACCTTGAATCTAATAACAGGACAAATTGTTTCTTCCATAGCAACTATGCCACTATTGTAGTCATCAGCGTATCTTGCCTGGTCTGCCATTATTCTAGCTTGCAAAGCTCATAGCTTGGTGAGATTGTGGGTGACTTTTTCCCTAGAGATCTTCATATCACCTTTCAGTATTATGAAAGCTAGGCAGTTGGGAGAAAGCTTCCCTGTCAGCCATCAGTTGCTTGTTCCATGGACTATGATCAAAGGCTGTGGTATCTTAAGCCAACTTTTGATGATGCTCAGCATTGTATCAGGTGTCCAAGGATAGAACTCAGGTCCTCATAGCTGAAAAGAAAGCACTTCATAGTCTGACCTCACACACAGAGGCTTTGTGATCATCTTTAGTGGACCTTCAGGGGCATTATGAATAAACAGCAATGCACACACATCCCATCCCACATCCAGAACTCTGTTTTGACAATCCAAAGCCCCAGAATAGTTACAGCAGCATAGACGCATTATGAAAACTGCCTTTCTTTTGGCCTCTTTTTATGAAGGAAAATTGGGTGCAGAGAGGTGGGATGATCCTCATACGTATCATCAGAAAATGACTACTGTTAATAACAGAATTCTTTGATTCTGTATTTTCCAGCAAATATATTTTATACTGAGCCTTGCTGCATCCAATTCAATCCAAGCGACTTCTTTCATGACTACTGGTTATTGAGGACAGGCTCATGGTATTGATTAGTCAGGCCTGAAGGAATTGGAATAATAGCCAAATGAAGCAGGCTGTAGCTTAAAATGATAGAAAAAATAATAAGGTATCAGCTAGACACTGAAGTGAACAATTTGACCATTTTAATCTTTAAGAACACTAATAGTGTACCTGGATCTTTCAAATTTGGTAGTACAGAAAAATAGTATTTTGGTGGGGGGATTGCCACTGTAATCCAACCTCAACTTTGCTCATCCTAATTTTGTGCATATTTCTGGGCATAGTCTTGTGAGACTTCCGGAACTGACCTCTGTCAATACCTCTTCAAAGAAATTTTCATTCCTTCACTGACCAGATATCTGTCTATGTTTGTTCTCTAGAAAAAAATATAGTGAAATCTAAAAATGTATTTGTTCACCTTCTCTGGCAGTGGCAGTCAGTGCTGTGGCTCACACTCTAGAACACATTCTGGGAAGTTTCTGGGGTTAATGTCAAAGACACTGAACAGTGGACTTTGCTAATATGAGTGTGAACCCAGGGCCCAGATGTATATTGAAGATGATGGGGTACAGACAAAATGGCAGAGCATAGTATTCTTGCCTTTTTCTGGTGGGTTAGCTGGGACCACATTCTGAATATGTAAAACAATGATGATATAATTCATATCAGTGTCTGGGAATCCCAGTACACGACTTTCTTTGCTGCTGTCTTACACCAATTTGTTATAGTCTATCTTGTTCTCAAATAATATATATCCAAGGATAATTTTTTTGGCCCTTCTTACTGATACATACTAACAATTTTACAATGACTGGGCACATGGAGACTCCTTTTTATCTTGTGTGAATGTTTAAATTTTACTTTGTGGCTCAAAGAATTTAGAAAATTTAGACCTCTATAGGCAGAGGAAATTCTGTTTAAGTGCCAAGGTAGAATTGTAAGTATCTATGTATATGTAGATTTTCAAAATGATGTCTATAAATATGTCTCTGCAACTATTAAGTCAGTTGAAAAGCAAGGGCCATAAAGATTTCTCAAACAAGGCTCGAAAGTTTAATCATTGTTCCTAACTAAACCCTCCCCTAAGCTGTAGAGCTGTAGAGTACAAAAACAGTTGGTCATTAATGACCCAAGCCCTTCCTGTGACACGAATCCCTTTCTGTTTGCTAGGATTCCGTGGCTGCATGAAGGAAGTTGCATTTACACGAGGTGCTGTCGTTAACTTGGCATCTGTGTCCAGCCGTGCTGTCAGAGTCAATCAGGATGGATGCCTATCAAGTGACAGTATTGTTAACTGTGGGGGAAATGACTCCATCCTGGTTTATTGGGGAAGCCAGCAGAGTGTTTACGAGAGCGGGCTCCAGCCCTTTACAGGTAATGTGGAGGTCTCTAAATTAAATGCTACGGGTCTGTTATTTGCTTTCTTTTCCCTTGCTGACAGCCTACTGTGAGTCTGCGGGACATTCGTTTTCATCTTTCTTCTTCTTCTTATTTCCCTTTAAGCATACTTGTATCGGGTCACAGCCTCACATGAAGGAGGTTCAGTGTCAAGTGACTGGAGTCGGAGACATATAACAGGCACAGGTACCATCTGCTAATTTTCAAACATATGAACATATATGCATATATATCTGCACATAAACATTGTCTTGAAGCAGCACCATTTGAGTTTGAAAATGGCTGTGGAAAAACACAGTACACCACAGCATCTAAGTTTATAAGAGTTAACTATATGCTTACTGAGGCTTTTTTCTTTCCTCTTTAGATGCAGAGAAAGGAAAGTGAGGTCCTTATAGATTTACATGTCACAGTGAGAAGTTTCTATCAGTTGTCTGTATCCCAAAAGGTAGAAGACAGACATGAGGGTACCATTAGATGGGAGGTCCTTCTTGAGTCTCACAGACAGTGCTTTCAAAATTGCTACTTGGTTAGAATAGGGTGCATCTCTCTGTCATGACCTAGATGACGTTTGTCATGGTGGTGAGCATCACTGATCTAATGTTTGCAGCTGAGAAGAGAAGCAATGAAGAGTTGGGTTGCAAAGGACCGAGCAACAGGTGTTTTGTTCTTCTGACTGTGAAGGCACGTTCTTTCCCAGGGTAGCACTGACTGGAAGCTATTGACCACAAAGAGTTTGGTAGATAGTAGTATTCCACCAAACCAGTCAAATGTGTGTCAGAAAGCCTAGCACATTAATGGTGACTGTCATCTCTGGAAAGTTTCCCTAGCCAATAATAATTTGTCAAGAACATGTTTTATGCCAGGACATTATTTTATATTTTTCAATAATGGGTTACTATCCCAGACAGCCTTAAAGAGACTTTCATTTTAAGAATGTGAAATACTGATATATATCACTAACAATAACTTGCAAGGTTTGCTGCCTATATATTTTTCCAAGGAGAATCTGCTAAATTGACTTGAATAATTATCTACTTATAGACAAAACAGTGAGGTGATCACTCCCCTAAAAGCCCCTCACCCTCCAAGTGGGCAGGAAGCTCAGGATAAAATAGCCACTGTAACTGGCATGCTTCTACCTCTATTTAATAATCTACCATGTTCTCAGTAAATATGCTACAAAAACCTGCTCATAGGCAGATTAGTGGGTGTCTGGAAAACATGTTGTATGCATAACTTACTCCCCACTTGACCCACTATTGAGTTCTAAAGGCACAGGCACGATCTGACCATCACATCTTATGTCATGATTTCACATTTGCAATCTGATTGCAACACCAAGCAGCTCCCACGGGCCAGAGAGTAATTGCACTATTTAATTATTTTTGAGTTGGTTTTGCTTTGTCCCTTATGAGAAGACCATCTGGTAGACACTGCCATCTTTGCCCCACACCACACTGCAGAACTAATAAAATCAGTATCTCTCCTTTTGTCTCTTCCCTGACAGTTTGGTTGTGCATCCTCTTTTCTGTAGATGCCCGTCATGTCTTAAGTATACAGAGAGCTAGCTGCTCTGTGCCCTTCTCATCCTCAGTGTCCACTTGCTTTCCCTGAAAGCTGTCCTGTTTTGGTCTGAACAGTAAAGAGGAGGAGACTATTTGATGTGGGAAACCAGACTGTCTCCCATTGTCCATTGATGGGGCTCAGAAGCCCAGGGGCAGTTAGAGCAGGTCATTCATCCATCATCCTGCCACACAGTTCCTTGGGCTCTTTCTTTGTGTCCCAGTGCAGTCAGCTGTGATAAAGTTGTTACTGATCAGAGCTGTGTAAATATCTAATAAATAGTTAAAGGTTATGGATTTCTGACATCAGGGCCCAGCTTGAGAAGTCTTTTATAGTTCCATCAAGTGTTCTCATTTGGTTCTGAGATACAATGAAGAGAACATCTCTACAACTGATTTTGAAGATTATCCAGACACCAACTCCCTTAACTCCCCAAATGCAATTAGAAGTGTGCTCTATATATCATACCTGCTGGAGCTATGCCTTTTGGAAACCATTTAAAAGACAATTGGATTTGAGGAGACCAGCCATTCAAGTACCATACACAATCACATGTGTGATACTTCTCTCTCTCTTTTTTGGCTACATGGAAGGCATAAAAGTGTCAGCTCTGTGTGTATAATAAAAGTCTAATTACCTTTCTCCAAAGTGACACATCCTTATATTGCTTCCCCTTGTTATCTACCTACCAAGCACCTCCTTCCTGATGAATGTTGCTTAACCACATCAGATACATTCAGTGTTTTTTGGAAAAACCTGGTCTCAATTTAAAAGAATGTTATGTCGATGGAGTTTTGATGGTTTTGAAATATAGCTTAAACTGAATGGCTCAAGATATGCAGTCATATTAAATCAATGCTGAAAAGTTATAACTCTAATAAATTGTATTCATGCTAATGGTCGAGTCTGATTTACGGCTGCCATTAAAAGTGAAGAATAGAAACAGTCATCTCCCCAGACTGACGCTTACTCTACCTTTCTCTTTTATTCCTTCCTAGTTCCACAGAGTGTGCCAACTCCCTCAAGAGCCCAGAGCATAAATGGATATAGCGTTGAGGTAGCCTGGGATGAACCCACTGTAGATAAAGGTGTCCTGGAGAAGTACATTCTGAAAGCCTATGGTGAGGACAGCCCCCAGCCCCACATACCTTCTGCCAGCGTTGAGCTTTATGATACCAGCACCCACACAGGTAAAGGTTATGCCTTAGTAGACCATCTTAAAGTTTCCTTTGTTATGATTTAGGATAAAAAACTCTTTACTCCCTTAAGTACATTGGATATAAGTGGGTTTTTTTTCCCAACAAACTGAGGTACATGATATGGCACAATCCTGTAAGCACAATGCTCAGGAAACTAAGAGAGAAGAATAATGAGTTCAAGGCCAGCCTAGGTTACATTGTAAGTATGAGTCCAGCCTAGGTTACATAGCTATACACTGTTTCAAAACACACAAATGATAAGCCAAGCAAAAACAAAACCAACCAAACAAGAAATCTCCATGTAATGTGATAGAATCCCATAAATATCTACCTAAGATTAAAAAGTTCTATAAAGCACAAAGTTTCCCATAAATATAGATCCATTAAGAGATTCATCCTTTGGCCTTTAAATATTTAATAGACATCTTTTGAAGACCTTATACATATGTAAACATATAAATGTAAGTCATATACATAAACACATATAATATTCATATCCATGCAGAAATATTTATCTGACCATTTTGCATATTTTGCCATGCAAAACTTTACTCTTTGGGACTATCCCAAGTTCACAGAACCATTATTTATTGTAAAATTGCTGATTAAACCTAATTATCTCAAGGTGGAGGGGGATTGTAGCCCCAGCCATTTGACTGGGAAATTGGAGAATCAATTTTTCACAGTGCAGACAGTGCAGCTAGCCATGAAGAATGATTAGAAGAGAATACACACACATATCTCACTGACAAATCTCACACCAAAATCCATGTGTGTGTGGAAAAAGAGCACATTTAAACTTTATGAAACATTATAGCAGATTTAACTAGAAAGCCACATAGAAGCCTTTGTCCCCAAAAGGTTAAGGCATCAAATGTGGTAAGAAAAACTTTAGTCTATTGAAATTATTTGTGACTGGAATCATCATGTAGATGCACAAATCTGCTAGAGCACCTTTCTTCTTTTATGTATAGATCAAATGTCTACATATCAGCAATTTTTAATTTTAATCACATTTATTTATTGTGGGTGTATTTGTATGAACACACATGCCACAGTGCAAATGTTAACATCCAAAACACCTTGAAAAGGTCAGTCTCTCATTTCACAATGTGCATCGCAGGATTGAATTCAGGTCATCAGGCTTGGTAACAAGTGCCTTTATCTGCTGAACCGGTTCATCATCCCCCAACCAAATTTTAAATAAAATCATGTTCTCCACTGTCTGCTCTCTGGTACTTCCTGTTGGAAGCTCAACTTTACTAAGTTCCCAGCTGACATTTTTTCTTGTTGCAAAATTGACTAAAAACTGGAAGCTGTCAAGCATTTTACCACTGACAGCTCTCAAGAAACAACAGGCCCTCCCCCATTTCTAAAGCAAGACTAGGTGTGCCCTCATTTCTATAGCAACACTAGGTTTGCCCTTATTTCTGTAGCAACACTAGGCCCACCCCCATTTCTATACAATACTTCTTGTAAGTTAGTAACCCTAACCCTAACCCAAATTACCCAAGTGTAACTGTTCCCTCTGCATCCACCTCACTTGTTGGTCTCATAGTTTAGGTTGCATACCACAAAGGAAGAAGAATCCACTATGCAGGGTTTTTGCTAACTTTCTTACCAGTAGACATATGACCAACTTCAGCCTGTCCTTCCCAGAAGTGTGACCATCCTAGTGTTAAAGTAAAATGCATGTAAACACCACAGAACAACTCTCTCCCTAAATTCACTTCCAGCTACTTTTCCCTTCCCAGCTCTCCTTCCCACAGACAATATTGAGACATCATCCTTACTTCTGTCTTTGGCTGCCTCTGCTCACTTCTTCAGCTGCAGTTATATGTGAAGGCTCCTCTACAGCACTCTGTCATGGAGCAGTGTATCATACCATAGATTTCTCACCATATCGCACCAATTCTAAAGCACAAACTTGTCTGATCACTTCCTGGTTCTCAGTGCCTCTATTTCTCTGAGCCCCTTGCTTATTTCATTTAAATCCCAACATTGCCATTTTTTGGAAGAATCTACAGAATTAGAAGTAGGCTCAGCTATCCAGAATGCCTAGCCATCTTCTACTACAGAAAACTTCAACCACTACCATTCTATGAGATAGTATACACCCATTCTTCTTTCCAAATTTTACATCTTATCTGGACACCCAACTACTTGTGCCCAAAAGCTCTTGAATGCACTGGACCTTCTGATTGAGTGCTTCTCAATATCTGAACTTACCATAGCCAAACCTGAACTCTTAATAAATGACATTACCAAGCCACTAATTAATCAAATTGAACATCATTACTTCCCTCTAGCCTTCTTATTTCCATATATCTGTATTTTGCAGTCACTTTCTCAAAGTGTTTTTTAAATTCATCCATGGCGCTCCATCTACTGATCAAGACAAACTGCCAAATCTCTTGTCTGAACAACTGTAGCACTCAACTTTTCATAGTCCTTTGGTGACCTCAGGCATGAATCTGTCCTGAAGTTCAACTAGGTGTCTCTGTGAGGGTCTTCCCAGAAAGGTCCGACTGAAGATGAAAAATCCACCATGACTGTGGATGGCACTGTCCCATGAGCTTGGAATACAGAAGGAATGAATAGGAGAAAAGCACAAGAGCACCATCATTCACATCCGCCTGCCCTTGGACTGAGACAGTGTGTCCACCTCCCTCAGGCCCCCACCACTGTTTCCTCCCTATGTGATGACTATGTCCGCTCACACCATGAACAAAAGGATGCTTTCTTTCACAAGTCGCTCTATCAGTTATTGTCCACACTTATGAAAAAAGTAATTAATAAAAGGACTTTAAACAGCCTTCTGCATCCTTTTCCATGATCTTAATGTATGAAATAGAAAACATATATTCCCCAAGAATACTAATACTAAATTCAGTTTTTAACTGTTGCAAGTTGGACATGTCAGTTCAAGTCTATGCTAATAAGAATGAAATACTAGAGAAAATAATTTCATATTTCTGTTGAACACATAGAATGATTCTTAGCATGCAAAATACAAACAGGTGCTATCAAAGCCTATGCATTATGTATGCAGTTCTTAATATTTGGTGAAACTTTCCAATAAATAAGTAGTGATTTGGGAGTTACCCATTCCCAAAATTTGTACTAATTTCTCCAAAGTTTAGACAGTTTGTATTTCTACCAGCAAGCCTAACACAATAATTTCCAGTTCATTATACCTTAGTCACCACTGTATTTTATGTTTTAAAAAACTTTGCACATTTAAAAACCAAAAGTTTGAAGATACTGTTTAATTTATATTTATTTGCTTGTTAGAAACACTATTTGAATATTCACTAGCTAGACTTCTGAGACATGGTTTAAGTGGGATCTTTGGTGATTTTTCTACAGCTTGTGTTACATTTTTCTCTCTAAATATCTCCCTACTTATAAAGAACTCTCAATTTTGTCTTATGTAATATAGACTTCCAAATTTTGCCATTTATTTTAATTTGCTTTATACAAAAATTTTAAAAGATATTAGTTGATATATTTCATTTTTCTGTGAGATATTTAAAAACTAAAAATAATATTTCTATGTAGAGTCAATTAGTATTTGTTCATGTTAGATAGGTCAACAATAAATACCTTCCTTAAAATAACAAATCTATTCTTAGGGTAAGATTGAGTCAGATACCAAGCATGGAGAAGCATTTCTAAGACTCTGGAAGATGCTTCCATAGTGGAAAATTAGGCAAGTTAGAGAACCAGGGCAGTGAATTAGTGGGTGTTAGCATAGATGTGGGGAGCATGGGGATAGGGCACAGGGATGGGAAAGTGAGACAGTCACAGGCCTGTTACTAATTTCCTGTATATAATCTGTTGAAGAAAAGGTAAAAATCTCATTAATTCAACTTTAACCATTTTTTTTTCTTGAAACACTGTTTCTGTTGGTATTTTTCTTTTTGTTTTTACTTTTTACATTTATTATGTATGTTTTAACCTTTGAACTCATTTTGCTACTCTGTAGTTGGACTAAGTTTTCTATTAATCTTGAAATTCTCTGTGTTCTAATAGCAGAGTTTTGTTCATTCACATTTATTTTTATAGTTGTGTAATTGTTTTTATTTCTGCCTTTAAGGTACAAATATTGCTGTTTTCTCATTGGATGGATGTTTATGTATGGGATGTTGTATGTGTGTGTGTATGTTGTTGTTGTTTGTGAGACATAATCCCATGCTGTATGTCAGATTGGCTTGGAATGCTGTACATGTGCATGATTACTATGTAGTCTGTTGGCACCAAGTCTATTGGCATCAAACTCACAATTGTTCTCCTGCCTCTACTTCCGAAGTTCTAGGATCACAAGTGTGATCTGCCTAATATCTGCTTACTATTATATTTTAATAATTATTTTTTCATTCATCTTACTTTTTAATCTTGTTTGCATATGTGTATTATATGTGTGCATGTATACATATGTGTGCAAAAAGAGACACACATGTGCCACAGTGTATATGTAGGGGTCAGAGAACTGCCTCCAGTGCTGTCTTTGCCTTTTATCTTGCTTGAGACAAAGTCTCTTGTTTACAGCTGAGTAGACCAGGTTAACTGTGGTGGTTTGAATAAAAATGGCCCCCATAGGCTCATAGGTTGGAATACTTGGTCCCCAGTTGGTGGAATTATTTGGGAAGGATAAGGAGGTGTGTCCTTGTTAGAGAACTTGTGTCACTGAGGGAAAGTTTAGAGGTTTTAAAAACCCACTCCATTCCCAGTGATCACCCATCCCATCCCCTGCCTCGTGTTTGTGGATCAGATGTGAGCACTTGGCTACTGCTCTAGCACTGTGCCTGCAGCCAGCTGCCATATCTCCTGCCATTATGGCCATAGAATCTAATCCTCTGGATCAGTAACTCAGGTCATGATTGCATGGCAAGCGTTTCTCCTCTAACCTCCTCCTTCTCCTACTTCCTATTCCTGCCAGTGTAGACTAAGGAGGCATTGACTTGTTCCCAAAAGATGTGTGTGCTGCTCACAGCTCTGATGGACAGGCAAGGACAAGTGCAGATGGATCTTAAGGAAAAAAGACAACTCCAAGTTTGCTATAGAGCTTTGCTGATACAGAAACAGAACAATGATATAGGGGGGAGCATGTGCATTGAACACTTTCAAAGTCACCTTGGATAATTATCTAAGGCAAAGAATTACGGAGTAAAAAAAATAAAGACTAGAAAGTGATATGAGGAGATGGTAGAATCAACACCAAGGCTAGTCTGGGTGGCAGTGAAGAGGTGAGCAGACTGGAGGGATGACAGTCACTTTTGAAGCAGATAACGTCATGGTCACACAAGCAAGCCTTACTGTCAATCAGAAAGGTAATTCTTCTTTGGCCTAACTGAGGTGACTTTGGTTGAGATTTTAGTATTTTAATTAATTTTGCTCTTTAGACTCACATTTATTTGAATAAAATAATGCTGATACTGGATATATACAGGCTCTTTAGATTTATTGCCCGATACAGGACTTTTTACCAATTAAGTTGAAAAGTATTTTCAGAAAATGGGTTTGTTTCTTTTCATTAATTATTTTTCTGTTTTATAATGAGTTCTTTTTACTCTCCAGATTTAGATCTTTTGTTGGTGGAAAATTTGGTCTTATGTATATAATCATTACTTTTTGTGAAAGATAGCAAGTTTTCAGTTTAACTCTTTCTCCTCTGGCTGACCTCCCCTTATTTCAGTTGTCCAGAACTTATGTCAGAGTCTGGTGTAGTGGTTCATCCCTTTAAGCCCAACACTGGGGAGACAGAAGCAGGCAGATATCTGTGAGTGCAAGACCAGCCTGGTCTACAGAGCAAGTTCCAGGACAGCCAGGGCTTTTACAGAGAGAAACTCTGTCTAAAAACAACAAAGCGTTTTGTTTTTAGTGTCAAGTCAATGTATGCTGAGAGTTTACTTCTGCCAGTGTTATGTCACGTGACCACACAAAAATTTAAAGTGATATTGCTGAACCAAAGTTTTTCAACATCTCAGCGGGATACAAAATGAAGGTTTATCATAATTATCACTGCAAAGGAAAAAATGAATTCCTCATGTAAGGTATTTTGCTTAGAAATATAAGAAATGTTCAACTGTAAGTTATACTTTATAGATCTCTGAATTTTATTTTTTTAATTTTATGTTTTAGTCTCATAATTGTTTAATGGGGGGTTTTGTTTTGTTTTCTTTTTGAGCTTTTGATTCTGATCATTTGGCCCTCATCCCAACTAATGTTTAATTTTTTTATTTCATTCTTAAAGAGTCAGTTTCTTCTCTTTCTTATTATTTTGCTAGCTTTTACTTCCACCTGTCTCTCAACATTCTTAACTGTCATCTACATGTCTGGTTACCATTTAACTTTTCCCTTGATTCACAAGGACCGAATTCATTAATTGCACTCAAATAGTGCTTTTGTACAGGCATTCTGGGTTCTATGTGAAATGAACTTTCCCCTACAAGTTCATGTATTTGAATATTTGGTGCCCAGCTGGTGGCACTGTTTTGGGAGATTGTAGACCTCTGGGACATGGAGCCTATCTAATGGATATATTCACTGGTGGCAGACCCTTGAGAATTATAGCATGTTGTGGTTTAAAAAAAAATAGGCCTATAAAGTGTGGCACTATTAGAAGATGTGGCTTTATTGGAGGAGGTGTGTGACTAGTAGATGGGCTTTGAAGTCTCAGAAGCCAGTCAGTCTGCTTCCTGCTGTCTCTGCATCAAGGTGTAGAACTTTCAGCCCCTTCTCCAGCATGTCTGCCTACACACTACTATGTTGCTTTCTACCATGATGATAATGGACTAAACCTCTGAACTGTAAGCCAGCCCCAATTAAATGTTTTTCTTTATAAGAGTTGCCAAGGTAATGGTGTTTCTTCATAGCAATTGAAACCCAAATACATGCCTAATATACTTTTGTCCCTTTCTATGTTCTCTGCCCATGGAGCCTTGTGACGTGCCCCTTTCCTTGGGAACAGAAGCTAGTCTGCTACCATACTTTCTTCAGTGGATCAGAGATAGTTCCTCCATTTGCTGAATGTGCTCTCTAGAACCTCAACTTCTACAATTCAGTAGCTCTTGAAAAATTATGTGATCTTCTGTGTTACTGGTGTCAATGAAGACTTCCACAGGTAGATGGCATTCCCCTGAGGGAAATTCGTTCATTGCCATCACAACATTCTCACTATGTCAGTGCCCCTCCTCCAGTGTTAATGAATTAGGGTGCAAAGAGCCAGAGGCTCTTCTCACTCCATAGGGATTCAGGTTCTGGCCCTCTGTGATGTATAGCCAAGTTCTCTCTACCTCTTGTCCTTCAGATATTCTTAACCATTTGCCTCTGTTATTGGACTCTCATAAGCTGTGGCTTCCTAATGAGGATTGAGTCTTTAAAACTTCCTACTACCTTTTGCCCAATTGCAGAACTTCTGATTTAATGGGTTTGGGATGGAATCTGCACACCAGAATTTTAGTATGAATAATTCTCTTGTTCAGCTAGCACTGGAAAACACAGTGAGCAGGAGAAATTTTATACCAATTATCAATTTTCAATTTCATTCAGAAATCCTTGTGATAGCTCTTCCCTCCAAGCTTTACAGGTGAAAAATTAGAATGGAAAGACATACATGTAGATCTGTCTTCTATGTAATGTAGATAATAAAATATTCAACAAAGACAATAATTAGCAAGAGAACTGCATGAACAATTGAGTGCAATGGTTTCAGAGGAAGAGAGGGATGTATGACCAGACTCACATGAAGTCAGAGGTCAAGAGCAAAGCAAGTGATTAAATGCAAATACTGACAGGGAAAATTGGACAAGCAGAAGGTAAACAGAATAGTCAAATATTCTCTTGGTGGGTTTGGCCACTGGTGGATTCAATGAGTATAATCTCAAAAGCAGTGGAGGGTCTAAGGGTTAATAGACCCTCTTAGGACCAAATCAGCCCCTTTGGGCCACAGGGTCTAGACTCTGTACACTCCCAAGGCCAGAGTTCAGAGTTCATTTCCTCCAACGGAGCCTCTGGGTAGGCTGCTCAGCAGCCATCTCTCCATTTCTCTAGACTTGCTACAAAGGGCTCCAATTAGCTCTCTAAAGCTTTTGTGGATTTTCCCTTTTGGCCCTGTTAACATGCAAAGCTGCAGCCAAAGTCAGCTTTCCCCTCTGACTGAGGCTGCTCAGGGTGAGGTGTAGAACCTGATCAGAAATTATACCAAGAGTGATTTAATCCAAGAGTTTGCACATATATGGCTATTGTTTTTCTTGAGCTGGTTGAGCACATGAGCTTAATTATCAGTATAATTAGCAGAGCACCTGGCATCATGTGCAAGCTATAATTGCTAAACAAAAATCACTTCCTCAATATTCCTGTTGTATTACATTGCTCTAAAATCTATTGGTTGTATTCCTTCCCCTAATATTAAATAATTATTATTATTCTCCCATAATAATCATCTACTCTTATTTATTATTTACTAGTTTACCAGATGAACCAACAATATTTTTTTAGCTATTACAATGAAATCTACACTTATATAGAAAAATAAGAGATTTTAATTTTAATTTATCTACACTTGGTAAGAGCTTTTCTCACTAAAACTCTTTCTAGCCTCTGCAGTTGAATTTACATGGAAAAAAAGATGACAGCTACCTAGAAATCTATCATTTTTAATTTCTGATAATAATTAGTGATCCATTTCTATCATGCAAAATGATTGTCAAATGACTTCCAAAATAGAGCCCATCTCCCAGGATCCTGTGCTGGAATTTAAAACTCTGTGCTTTGCTAATTTTCCCAGTCTGTACTTTTGCACAGGGCTCATGGAACATCCAGGATAAACTATAGTGTGGAGGCATGATGGTGTGGGAGGACTTTTCACTTGCTAGGGCTGGAATTTACCCAGGCTCTTCCTTCCCCATGTTCCAGCTGCATTAGTAATGCCAGGGCACACAGGGGAGGGGAGGGTAGAGATGGTAGGCACCGGCATGCCAAGAGCTCACAGTGCAAGGAGGTGAGAATTATCTGGGAATTGTTCTAAGATGCAGATCCCTACTCACTCAGGTTAGAAATAGGATACATGTCTCTGAAATTCTTCTTTATCGTTAATTTAAAATAAAACTTAAGAATTTATCTTTTTTACTTCTAATTTATTTTTGAGAATTTTATATATGAGTTTTGTGTTTTTATCATTTCTCATTCTTGCACCTCCCTCCAATTCCTCCTATAGCCTCCATTTTTTCAAATTCATCATCAATTACATATATATGCACACAGATATATATATATATATATAATACTTGTAAATTCAATGTGATGAGCTCACTTAGTGTTGCTCAAATGTATTTGTGTTTAAGGATGATTGCTTGGAACTGGATAGCCTATCAGGAGCCTGTCCATGGTGAAGACTGATTGCTCCTCTCTTGGCAACTATTAATGCCTGTAGCTCTTCTTCTAGGGGTAGGGCTTGCCAGAGTTCCTCCATCAATATTGGCATGGAAACTAGTGTTTTCATTGTCCAGATCTTGTCTATAGGTATATTGTAGAGATTTCATGGGTTCAGCTTCCCTGTTGTATATAGAAGACACTGCCTCACATCACATAGTCTGTTCCTCTGGCTCTTATAGTGTCTCCACATCTTCTCCTGTGATAGTTCCTGAGCCTTAGGTATGGCAGTTGTATTGCAAATATATCAGTTGGAACAAGGTGTAGCTCTGAATGTCTAATCAGCCCACTCCTCATCCTGAGATATCAAGTAGACCATAAGTCGCTGGCTATTTATATGGGCAGTAAAAAAAAAACCCTAAAGTTTATGATGCTCATTTACCTCAGAGCAAAATGAAACTAGGGCAGTGATTGGTTGGCTTAGTAAAGTTGTACCCACACATGATGAAAGAATAGATGTTTGACTGTACACCTTGAATTTGGAGCAGACACAAAGACACAGTAAAAGAACATAGAGCAAAGCCATTAATAAAGAATGGTGTCCATTCCTGAAACTATCCATACCTGCTAAGTGGAAAAAATGAGTGAGATATGTTGGGGTTTTCCATCAACTGACGCAAAAGTAAAACTCACTATTGGAGTATCTCCAAAGACAATAAAAGTTTAAAGGGACATGAAGGATCACAGAGTAAGGGAAAGTTAGATTTGTACACAGAACCAAATATCCTGTACTTGATGGACAGTAGAAAAATTGAGAAGGAGACCTTACATCATACTACTCCTGTCTCAGGACTGAATTGCCCTTAAATTTACCCATCATTTGATCAAGGAAATTTTATTCTATGTGCCCATATAAAAGGGTGTCCTAGTTAGGGTTTCTATTTCTGTGAAGAGACACAATGACCACAGCAACTCTCACAAAGGAAAACATTTCACTGAGTCTGGCTTATATAGTTCACAGGTTCAGTCCGTTATCATCATGGTAGGAAGCATGGCGGCCCACAGGCAGACATGGTGCTAGAAAAGGAGCCAAGAGTTCTACATCTCCATTGACAGACAGCAGGAAGAAAGAGACACTGGGCCTGGCTTGAGCAATTGAAATCAAAAAGCCCACCCCCCAGTGACACACTTCTTCCAACAAGGTCACACCTCCAACAGGACCACACTTTCTAATCCCTGCCAAGTAGTGCCACTCACTAATGACCAAGCTTCCAAATATATGAACCTGTGGGGGCCATTTATATTCAAGCCACCACAGCAATATATGTAAATGTGTGCATATGTACATTCTATATTTAAGTTAGATTATCTTTATATTTATCTACTAAGTCTAGAATGAACTCATTTAAGTTCAATAAAATGTGATTTTTTTCCCCCGCTACTTAACTGCAAATGTTTATTTCATGGTTTCTAAATGACTGCTCTTTGTGCATGCATTTCATTTCCATATTATATGATAAGCTCTTAAAGAGAGAATATTGCATTTTATACTCTTATGCAATACTTTTTTCTATGAATAAATTATGGAGTGACCACTGTAATTCTTAGGTACTGTGAAGTTAATATTGTGTATTACATCAGGCTTAATTGGGTTAAAATTTGAATTACTGTTACTTAGTAGAGTTTCATCATATGTATTGTTCTCAAAAACTTTCTCATAAAATGTCATACAGAGTCAATCTCAATTTAAACATACATTTCAAGTTTAATGCCTATTTCCTCCATGGCAAAAAATTAATGGTAGGTGAAAAGGTTCTAAGTAGTGGTTTCAAAATTTTTACTTCATAATAAAATTCACAAATCAAACATTTGCAGTTTAACATAATAGAGGCCTCTACTACAGCAATACTATGTATAAGCACATAGAGAAAATGTTCATTGATTTTAAAAAAGCTTAGCCATTATAGCAACTAAGAGTTTGTATAACATTGATGGCTGTAAATCTATCAAGGGGCCAGTATCCAGAATATATGAATAACCAAGACATATAATGAAAACACCAAAGAGATGATCCAATCAACAAATGGACAAATAAATTCAATAGAGAATTGTTAATAGAAGAAATACAAGTTGGATAACAACAAATGTGGGAAAATATTCACATAAGGAGAAGTGCAGGCTAAAATTGATTTAAGAGTCTAATTCACTCCTGCCAGAATGGTTATCACACCAAACAAGAAAGAACAATAAATACCAGTGAAGATATGGAAGGAAAAGCAGCCAGTATACATTGCTGGGGGGGACATAACCTACTGCAGCCTCTATGGACTCACTGTAGGGCTTCCTCAGAAACAAGTAACAATAACAGAAAAGTAGAAGGACATGATCCATTTGTACCAACTGTATCCTCCTGGAATATGCCCCCAAGGACTCTCAATCAGCATCTTAAAGAGATACCCGTACATCCATGATGACTATGGCACTATTCACTGGAGCCAAGAAGCAGAACCAGCTTAGGTATCCTTCAACAGCTGAGTACATAAAGAAATGTACGTGTACACATTGGAATTTTATTCAGCCATTGAGAAGAGTGAAAGTTGACAGGTGTCTCTTTAAGAGCTGAGGGAGATCAGCTAGGAGGGAAAAGGGAATGAGAGGGTGCTGAAGGGGTGAGCATATGAAACACATATTAATTGTGGGAAAATACCGTGATGAGATCTATTATTGTATAGATTAAAATACAATAAATGAGCTATTATGTTCTAGGCTAGGCTACCGGAAAGCATACAAATAGTGAAATACTACACAGGAAAAGGGAAGTTTTACATAGAAAAGCTGAGCAATAGTTTACCATCTTCAGTCAATTTAATTTGAAAAATAGAGAAACCAACATGAAGGCTTCTTTCTGATAATGGGTGTCCATAGTTAGTGGATACAAAGGTGGATGTCATGCTCACTTCATCTTTTGCCCTGCGTTCTTTGGGGTCAAATCATTGGCTTCAGGTTCCAAAATGGCTGCTTGGGCTTCACTTCTCTTGTGTGATTCCACCCAGCAAAAACTTGGAACAGTTAGGGAAAGATCTATGTGCTTGCTTTAAAGTCCTATTTTAAGAGTTGATGTGTCTTGGGTGGTGACTACTGTGCTCAAAATTCAGTGGCATAGCTATGTAGACTACTTGGAGGGGCTGACCTTAATCCAAGTAGCCATTTATCTAGAAGGAATGAACCTTTTTCCTTTGCTGGGGGAAAGGTGTATAATTTATACTAAGAGGTCACCTAGGGGTCTTTGCCACCATCAGCAAACAGGAGAAGAAACAGAAAAAAATTCATTTCAATGTGATTGTTCACAGATGAATTTTGAGGAAGTCCGTGTCAGTTTTATAGTAATCCATAAATTTATTTGTAGTTTATTACAAACTATTTCTTTAAATGTAAATCTTGAAAGAAATTCGTCTGAAGATTTGCAGAGGACAAAAATATGGCCCTATGACAGAAATTGTAAAAATAGAAGTGATGTCATGTTCTTGTTTCACTAATGTAGAAGAATTGCATTAGGGTGGGCAGTGTTGATGAGTTAAGAGCTTGGTCAGTTTCCCTGGAATGTGTAATGTGCCCAGTGACTTACTCCTTAAGAAGATACTTTGAGGCAGCCTGCTTGCTTTTTAGTTTTTTGTTTTTGTTTTTTTTGTTGGTTTTTTTTTTTTTTTTGTGTGTGTGTGTGTGTGTGTGTGTGTTTTAAACAAGTAATTCATTTGAACCTACAAAGTAAGAATTTCCATTATAAGCTTTTGGATTCCAATTTAGTGTAACACATAGTATGATTGAAAATGAATACTTAAATTCTGCTATCCAGCGATCAGCAATAAGGCATATCTGTATGTTCATAACATTTTAACATTGTATATATATGTGTGTGTGTATATATATATATATATATCTACATTAAAGTTATCAATCATATTTGGTAAAGAAAAGGAAGTTCTCCCAAATTATCTATTTCTACTCTTTATCTTTTTGTAAGTGTATTATGTTTGGACTAAATCAGACAGCTACAGTTGATATACACAAATATGCAACACACACACACACTTCCTTAGGAGTCAATTGTCTTCCTTAAAGAGAGTTGTCAACTGGTCTGAAAGGTATCACTCTTTGTAGACACATTTGTGCAGTAAGGTTGAAAGTCTAAACACATTTTAACGTGCATTTTAAAAGAAGTATTTGCTATTAAAAAGTACACTGTTGTTTTTAATGCTTCCTTTCCCATGCTATAGGATGAGGCTTAGTTCATAGGGGAACAACGAAGATAAGAAGCCATGCTATGACCTTGACCTATGAGCACTTTGTCTCTCTGCACACTAAAGCCCTTCTGAGAAACAGGAAGCTTTATCAGACACTGACCAAGCTGGTGGAACAGTGATCCACAGAAATGGCTTTTCCTCCTGCCTCTAGCTGGGCCATGTCCATTATTTCTTGAGCACTGGATTTGGTTCAGCACCTGCCGTTTGTGATACAAGGAGTTAACCAAGCCTGTAGCTTCAAACTTTCTTAGAATTAAGATGACGACGGACTGTGGCTCTTACCAAGAGGCAGGCATTGATTAAAGTTTTGAGGTTAGCTGTAAGCCTGCTGAGAGAATCTTCATGGGTAATGCTTTGAGGTCAATTCAAATCGCTGCTTAAACCATTCTCTAAGTCTGGGATTAGGCCCTATATTTTATAAAGGAAATAGTTATTCTTTCCTACTTGGAAACATCAAAATCTGCATAGTCTTGGATCCAAGATGTGCAATCTCCTATGCTTGCCAAAAGAAGTTTTAAACTAGGCCACAAAGTTCATTTGAAAGAGATTGACTATTAAAAAGATTGGGTTTAACACTTTCAAAGAACCGGCTTAGGTCAGAGGCTATTCCTGTGGCTATTCTGTCATTCAAGTAAAATGAAGACTGACTTCACTTTATAAACACTACAGGATCTTATTTTCATGTTTTATTAGCCCATATAATAGTGATTTTTTTTTTAATTCCCTGAGTGTTGGAAGAGGATGCAAATGTCCCTTTTAAGAGTGAACACTCACCAGCCCTGTGTTCTCATCAATTTATTGTTACTTCAAATGCTATTGAAACAAACTGCAGTAGCAGGGGTCCATTGGGTACACGGGGAACTAGAAGAAGCAGAAGAGTCTGTGGACATTTCCAGATATTTCTCCCAGACTAGTAGATTATTATCCATACTTAACAAATGTTAAGTTTCTGGGGTGAATGTATCAAAATGTCTGTGTTAAAACTGTGTTTCCAGGGGGATGTTTATAGTGTGCAGAATGTGTGGCATACTGGATGGACTCACTCTCTCCTGTCCATCTACTGGGCTGACTCGGATATACTCTTGAGAATTAGAATTTATCAGCACTGTGGCAAACTTGAGGCAAAAACTGTCCCCTTGTCTTCTCTTCTTCTACTGTGTCCCCAGTGATGAGCAGCTCAGCCTACGTGGTGTCCCTTACCAGATGGCCCTCTTAATAAGTGCCTTGTTCTGGCCTACCCTCACAGACTTGATCCAAATGTGAAATGCCAGCAAATAAATCAGAGCATGGCACTCGGCTGAGTTCTCAGGAGATGGAGGAAAGCCCCAGGGAGAGGGAGTGGGAGACAGCTTTTCTGTGTCCGTGTCTTCTCCTTTTTATAGGCAATAAATAGACAACATTGGAAGGGGGAAGGAGAGAGAGAGAGAGAGAGAGAGAGAGAGAGAGAGAGAGAGAGAGAGAGAGAGAATAAACTCTCTACATTGTTCTGACTACCTCTCCCTTAACATGCAAACCGCCCGTCTGAAGTCTCATGCATGATCCTTGCAAGGAGTCCATTGGCTTTAGACTCAGGGTAGACAATGCCATACACAGATTTTACTACCAGACTGAAAACACAACAGAACTGAGTGGGTAATGAGAGCAGAGCTGCCAGGTCTTTAATTGAATTAAAAGCTGGGTGACATCAATGCAGACACCTGTCCAATTACAGACAGGCCAAGGTGTTTACCGTTGCTGTACAAGCCATTCGAAGATGACAGAAATCTTTCCGCCCACAGATTAGCATAATGAAGGATAACAGATTACAGTGGATGCTCGCCAAACACCTAGCTTGGCAGCTGGGGGTGGGTGGGGGAGGGAGAGGATGGAAACAGAAGCTCAGGCCTCCATTTCTTCTCTAGAATGCTGCCATCTTGCTTTGGTTTTGATTTTTTTTTTTTTTTTTTTTTTTTGCCAGCAGAGCATTTGTACTTGTAGACACTTTGCACTTCCCCTGTTCTGTTTCTCAGCATGGACTCCTATTAGAGGCACAGAGCCTGCACAGCTAATGTCAGCCCCGAAAGAATTTTCTCTTAGAGAGTCTAGCTGCCACCAGTTGCTCATACTTATCTTTGCCTCCTTTGAAGTTTGAGGTGAGAGCAAAGTAACAAAAGATGTTGGTGGAATCAATCTAGCACTGGAAATGTTTATCTGTCAGTCAAAAGATACAGTGCCAGGGGCATTGTTGCTGAGCCAGGAGGAAGATCTTCATTGGCCCAGTGAACCAGCAAGTGTCTGCTTTTAGTAAACTGTAGTCTGTGCATGTGTGCATGCGTGCATATGTGTGTGTGTGTATGTATGTATGTACACTATGTAGATGTGCAGGCTAGATGATTACCTGTTCTTCCTCAGGTATCATCTCTCTTAAGACAGAATCCCTGACTGTCCTGGAGTTAGGAAGTCAATGAGCTCCAAGGATTCACTGTCTCTGTTCGTCCAGCTCTAGGATTGCAAGGTCTGCCTCCACACCCGGCTGTTGTGTGTGTGTGGAGCCTATTTGGGGTTTTTGGTTACTGACAGAGTTCTGGAGCTCGAACTCAGGCTCTCATTTTTGTGTGCCTGCCTCCCATAATATCAGCAGGGAAGATACCAACAGCAGCAAGAGGCTCATGTACACTGACAAATTCTCTGCCTTCATTGACCTGGGGAGTCATTGGGAGGGGCTATGACATGGCAGCTTCTCTGTACAAAGGTTCTCCTGGGCGAGTCTCCACAGAGCAAGCGCTTAGAGCCACATACAGAAAAAGATCTTAAATGTGTTCCTCCCTGAATGGGTTTCCTTCCCTTAAACAAAGTCCCTGCTCTTCCCTGAGAGCTTAGACTTTGAAGAGACTCACTGTACTTGACTTCAAACTCCCCTGGTGTGGTGTGTCAGGACATCTCAATGCCAGGCATTAATGCACAATGCATTATCGCTTAGAGTGAGAGTTGGGGCCCTGCTGGGGCTGGCAGTTCTGATCCACACACTGATGCTCCTTAGCTTCATGGGACAGTCACACTTTTAAGACATCGATAATGCTTGCCTTATGCTTATTGAATGCTGTTTCAACTTGCCTCATTCCATTATCAAGAAAGACTGGTCTGACATGGTTGGGGCCATTTTCTGACTTCACAGACTTTTGTGGCTGAAAGGAAGTTTGAGAGGTCATTCGGCTGCCTAATGAATGGGACACTCAAATTGAAAACAGTTTCTCAGTGTTGTCCCCCTCAAGGACATCCACATCAAACCCACAGCTCATAGTGTGGCATCTTCTTCTTTGTTGTCATAAAGAGCTAGCCCATTTCTCTGTGGACATATTTTTTCTCTCTGAATTTTTTGGAACTCTGTGCTACTCTACATTCTCAGTATTTTGTTAAATGATGATACTGAAGCCAATGTTTTTTAATTGTTCTTTATAAATTTGCCTTTACTTAAAGGCTTCCTGTTTTGCTAGGATCTAATTGTCAACAGCCTAGATTCATCCAAGACAATATTGTAAATTGAAGAATTGTCTAGATCAGATTAGTCTCTAGGCATGTCTGTGAGGAATTGCTTTGATTGTTAATTGATGTTGAACAGCCATACCTATGCTGGGCAGTATAATTTCCAAGCAAGAAGTAATAGACTACAAAAGAATGCTAGGAAACTGTAAGTTGGCCTATGAACCAGCTAGCAAAGAGCATCCTTTCTGTTCTCATTGTACTTCTTTGGCTGTGAAGTGAGTTTGTTGGCGGTCTGTAGAGAATAGCAAGCAGGCCTGCCCTTAGGTTCTTGCCTTGAGTCTATCCCTCGACTTCTTCCAATGGTGACCTGGAAGTGTAAACTAAAACATATTATTTTGGTGAGAGTGTGCTATCACCACACAAAATGAGAACACTTCCTGTGATGATATATATTTAATAAAATTAGTCTGGAATATCAGAGGACAGAGCCATCTTTCCAGGCTTTGGTTTTGTTTTGTTTTTGAGACTTTTTTACCCTGTATATTGAATAGATCTGGCTGTCCTGAAACTTGTTTTTTAGAATAGGCTGGCCTCTAACTCACAGAGATCCTCCTTCCTCTGCCTCCCAAGTGCTGGGACTAACATCATGCACCACCACTGCCTGGCATTTAGGCCTTGAGCTTATAGAGACCCAGATGAATCTCTGTCTCCCTAGTGATGTGACTAAAGGTGTGGGTCACCACTCCCTGACCTTCATGGCTTGGCTATGGGTGATTCTGTCCTCTGATATTCCAGACAAATTTTATTAAATGTACAATATATCACCACAACAGGTCTAGATCATGTAAGAGTCTCAATGTACACAGCATACCTGCAGACACTGCTTCTTCCTGAATCTGTGTATTGCTACCATCACTACTAGCTTCAATATCTCTCCTATCAAAAACATTATAAAAATAAGTTATTGCCTCAATAATCTTTGCTAGAGACTGAAAGTAGAAATATTGATAAATAATTTCTGAAGGTAATAATCAGGATAGCACTATGGTTTTTTTTTTCTGGAGATAATATAGTTAAAGATTTACCTTGACACACAAAGCAAGACTTGGAAAATCATTTAAGAATCAGTAAGACTGTATTCAATATGTGCTACTTAGACTTAGAGAAGCATTTTGCCTCTGTAGATAGCACAACTTTTTATAGGCATCAACTTTAATTCATCCAAATAAGTTCCCCCACACTGGAGCAAAGGCAATCAACCACCTGTCCCAGGCAGTAGGATGGCAACATGGATAAGCAGTCTCTCTTTGTGACTTCATGCTTAACAGTAACCAGATAAGAAGGCAGAAAGCACTGAATGGTCACTCTATACTTCTTTCTGAAATTCCTAGTCTATATTTGGAGAAAGTTATTTGGACACTTTGACAGACACTTTGCATCTTGGAAATGCAATGTAATGGGCGAATCCCCCTTGGAGTTAGAAAAGAAATGCACTCCAACCTAGAAAAGGGTAGCACATTTTTAAAAAGTGTGATCTAGAAATCATGCAAACTTTCCACCAGGGATCCAAAGTTGGCAAATCCCCCAAAACCAGCTCTCTGCTCTTCCTCCCTGTCCTCCATTTTGTAGCTTTCTTTCTTGGTATTTATTACTATCTTTACCTGCTTGAAACAGGAAACGTGCAAACTTTGATAAATGGCTTGAAGAGTGACTAGTTCCTCCTCACAGTTCTTTAAAATCTCCAAACTTTTCTAGGTGATATAATGCAATTTGTGAAACCTCTCTGGCAAAATTTAAAGCTGGAGAGAGTATTTTTCTGAGAGGTTAAAAATGACCATCCTTCAGGGTCTTTTTTTTCCTTTCTTTAATTAGATAGGCCTTCTGTAACCCTGGATTAGAGTGTGAATCTTAGAAATTCTCATGTCTGCAAACTTTAGGGAAACTTTACTGCTGTGTGATGAGGCCCTTAAGGAAAGAGGAGGGTTAGTGGAGAATTCTCATGATATATGGATGTTCTGCTTAGCTTTGTCAGCTTGACTCAGATTAAAGTTCTCTGAAAAGAAAGCCTTGATGGAGGGATTGCCTAACTCAATTTGGCCTGTGAGCATGTCTGATGGCCACTGTCTCAGTTGCTAATTGATGGGGGGGATCCAGTCTACTATGGGCAGCACCATTCCCTGGGCATGATGAAGTGGTGGTGCTTGCTAGTGTTGGCTGCATAAAAAAGCAAGTAAATCATGAGTCTGCTTTACCCAGCATGCAGCTTGCGTTCTTCCACAGTCTACCCTGACTGCAGACAATGATGGACTGTGACCTGTAAATTGAAATGAATCATTCCCCTATGACAAGCTTTTGGTCACAGTGTTTGTCACAGCCATGGGATGGAACTAGAACAATAAATATGCAGAGAGACTTGTTTAATGGAAACAAGCTGAGCCTAGCAAAACACTAAAGGTCACTTTATGATCAGGTTGCATGTGATCCTCCCTGACTATGTGAACCTTTCCTTAAAAGCTGATAGAATGGCTGGAGTTGCACCAGGGCACTTCAGTGATGATCTGAGGAGACATAATATCTCAATATATCCTTGTGTAAGGCCAGGCATCTTCAGTTTCCTGTAGTGATGGTACCTTAGTTCCTAAAAGATATTTTTATGAAGGGTTTTATATCCCCAACCAGGATACAACCTTATGTCTTTACTGAGCAAATACCCCTGTTTCCACTAATGATGTCCATCTGTGAGAGAATGCTTTTGTCACATATTTCATGATGTATGTGATGCATGTGTAGCTTTGTATCCCAGGGTACCTTGCTCATATTGGCAATATTTGTTTTTATCTCTGGGTCCTGACTCAGTTCCCTACTGGTTTGGCATTATACTAATTCTTCCATGTAAGTAATCCGCTCTACTCACGGTAGAGTCAGATTCCCAACAGGAAAAGTGAGTCAAAAATATGTGAAGTTTGAAATGCCAAGACATATTTTTCTGGTGATCTTTTCATTTTGAGACTAGAATTTGTATATCATAATAAAGGGACTAAGAAATGGGAAAATGGGAGCTAGGGAGATGGAGAGATGACTCAGTGGGTAAAGAACCCACCACATGAGTGTGAGGACCTGATTCCAGATCCCTACTACGTAGGTAAATGTCAGGAAGGTGGGGAAGCCCATTGGTGTGTGATGTCAGTGGTCAGGAAGTAGGAAAGAGATCCTGAAGGGCAACCTGGTTAACTAGCCTACAGGAGTCAGTAAGCTGTGGTTCAAGGAAGAGACCCTGTTTTAGTAGCTTGTGTTAAAAATGGTAGACTAAATAGCCTCCCATCAATTTCTGGCTACCACACATACTCACATACCTTGGTACTTATATCATGCACATACATGTAAACATACATAGACTATAATGTATGCATCCTACAAATATATGAAAACCTAGGGCTGGAAAGATGGTTCAGTGATTAAGATCATGAACTGCTCTTACCTAGTTCAGTTCCCAGAACACACATTGAATGTGGCTCACAACAGCCTAATCTCCATCTTCAAAGAGTAAGACTCCTCTCATCTGGCCGTCACAGGCACCTGTACACTTATGAATACATCCCCATGCAGAAACACATGCAGAAAAAACAATGTAAAAGAAACAAAAATCTTCTAAAAATATGTGGGGAAATAAAGGTTCAGAGGTGTAGTTCTGTGATACAATGGATGAATGGTGTACTTACAATCCCATCCCAAGCATTGCAAAGAAAAAGAAATGGACAAATTTATCTGTGTTATCAGTGGATTGAAGCAGATTGAATGGGACATGCCCATGGGATACCATGTGAGGATGCTCAACCTGCAGGGCCAGAATGCCTCGTCAGTGAGAAGTCCTCAGATTCCCAGGCTCTCTCCATGATGAGGCCTGATATTCTAGTATAGTACAAAAAAAGGAAAAACACTTGAAGAGTTGTTCTAGTCAAACAGCAGGCCCTTAAAAACCTCTGGGAGTGTTTGGAGTGAATCAAGGAAAGAGACAAGCTGTTTGAAGTTAAAGAATCCAGAGCATTCCAGTGGCATCAGGGCCACAGAGAGTCTATGTCCAGTAAGTGTAGAGAGTAGCTGAACCTGGCTGGCTTTCTTGGTTTGGGATTTAAGAGACAATGATTTATCTTTGAAAGATTAAAGTCTGTCAGAGTTAACAGAGACAGAAGCTGAGCTGCAGTCATAGCATGAAGTAAACTGAAACTGTTCTCCAACAGCATTCTCTGTGAAAATAGCTATGTGCAGGAGGTCCTACATGCTTAAAGTGCTAAATCTTGGGAGTAAACTTGTGAGGTAAATACTGCACTATCCCACCGTTAACACAACTCTTGTGGCTCTTGTTCAAGACAGAGATTATTATCCAGGTAGCTATAAGAAGATGCCACAGAGGTCTGAGTAGCTTTCTTTGGCCAGAGCAATCCATCAGACTTTGTGCCCAGTCATCCTGACCTGAGAAGCTATATGGCTCCTTGCTCCATGATATGCATGAAGATGATAACACAAGTTAGCATGGATGGGGTGAAAGGAAACTGCTTGGAAATACAGACCACAGAATATAGGTTATAGATCCTGGACTATGCAAGAGTACATGACAGCGCTAGTGGTTGGGTATTTTCCAGTAGATGTGCTGTAGGGAGATATCTGTGACCACTGAAATGAAAATTAGAGGAGAGCGCTACGGATCATGGGTAAGGATGAGGTGCAGAGGAGAGCACTAAGGATCATGGGTAAGGAAGACGTACAAAAGCAAACCATAGCCTACTGTCTTTGCTCATCCCTTCTTCTCATTCTTCACAGTCACTATATTATCTGTTGGGGAGGACAAATACAAAGACACATCTTTTGACGTTTGTACTGGAGTCAGGTGGAGGGGATAACTCAGGGACGGCATATGTTTATAATCGCCAAGCTAGGGAGGCAGAGACAGGAATTTCTGAAACTCATTGCCATGTAGTTCAATCTATTTGGCAAGTTTCAGGCATATGAGACACTGTTCTCAAAAAACAAGGTGAGAACAGCTAAGAAGGACCACTGACCTTCACAAGCACACACACATGCATGTGCACACGTACAAACATAAATGTGCATACATACAGACACACAAAGCACATGCACACACACATTCACACTCACATGTACCACACATACACACACACGTATGCGTACATACATGAATGCATAAAAACAATAAAGTGTTTAAAGGCTGAAATCTCTCACCAGTATTGCTACCTTGAGAAAATAATGCATTCTCTGGGTTACGGGAGACTTAATCAATGCAGGATATAAAATGTTGGACTACTCTTTTTGTAAAAATGCTAACAGTCTACCATTCAGATCAAAGATTGTTCAGTGAGAGAAAATGCATACATTACATGTCTGAGACTTCTTTAATCGTAGGACTCACCTCTGAATTAAAGAGTTTCTCCTTGGTTATGAACATCAGTACACAAAAGACGTTTTCATGTATATGGGTACTTTCAATTGCTGAACAAATCTTACATGTCTCCCGTGAAGCCTGGTTAATTCAATGTCTCCCTATGTGATGCTTCCATTTGAGACAGGTGTCTTAATTAAATAAACTAATAATTTCACAAGTAGAAGTACAAAAGCATAATTATCCAATTTGCTAATTGTTCCATTGTGTGAATTTGCATATCTCTTGCTTACCTCACAAACAAACGGTTTGTCTCAGTGTATTCTACCATCAAAATAATGGAAAATAATGGCACCCCTCTTGGGAGGAGTACTTTCTAAAGTGTGTTAACAAACACCGCACAGGGCTCCTTAGTTAAATATGGTTGAAAAATGCCAGGTTCAAGCAAATTGAGGCAGTTTTGTTTCTGTGGGAGGTCCAGCCCTGTAATGAAGCATTATGCAGCTATGCGTCATGAGCAGCAAATACTGTTTTGTGCTGTCATGGCAACGAGTGGATCCAGGCTTTTGTCCATGAGTTTCCCTCTTCTATACTCAGCAAGTGTTTCCTCACTGGGTAAGTGAGGAAAGAAATGGAGGCTGTGGACTGTGGTTTTGCATCTCTGTCTCTGTCACTGCATCTCTCTGTGTCTCTCCATTCCCCATCCCATGCTCACAGGAAGTTCTTTGTAGACACTCCAGCAAACATACAAACATTGTGTGTCTCCCTTTTATCCTAGGCGTACTGACAGGACTGCATCCCTTTCACAGCTATGCAGTAACTCTGACTGCTTGTTCTTGGGTTGGCTGTACTGAGAGCTCACAGGCATTGAGCATCTCCACTCCACAAGAAGGTAAAGTAATTTCAAAGGTCTTGACTTCCACATTTCAGTCATGAATAATAAAATAGGAGAAGAGCTAAATGCTGCGAGGCCATTTGCTGGAAAACCCCGACCTAATTTGATGACAAAGTGCATTGCCAGGCCATAATTGCTCCCATTTTTTTGAGGGGGTGCGAAAATGAATCAAACTCCATAGCCTTTAATGACATGCATCTTTAATAGCTGTAATGCAGATTAATGGGCTTTTTAATTGCTGTTACATTGTTCATGCAAGAGCCTTGTCATTAATATGAAGCATCTGAAAGATTAATGAAAGCTTCCCCATTTTACTATGGCTCAGAAGTAAATCTAGAGACAGTCTGACTAAAAAGAATTGATTGTATGGCACAGTATGAAATTGAGAATCAAATGGTTGATTTCCATGGTCCCTTTTAACTGCTAAACACCAGCATGGGCAACAGTGGATTCAGGAAGACAGAGCCTCCTGATGCCAACTGAGGCCCAGTCAATCACTGCTTCCTTCTTCCTACTTGAATCTCGCTTCTGTTGTACCCGGGATGTGCAAACTGCTGATCTAAATTAATGCTTCAGAAAACAGACATTAGGGAGGCAGTGGGAAAGAAAACATTTCTCAACTCTAAACTCTTCTCTTCAGGAAATAACCCTGGCAGAATGCTGAAGGAGTGGTTACTTTGTACTTCTGTCTCCTGTGAGCTGCCTAGTAGGAAAGTTACTTAGATTTGAAAGCTTGGTTTTACAGCAAATGCATTCCCACTTTCTCTCTCTCTCTCTCTCTCTCTCTCTCTCTCTCTCTCTCTCTCTCTCTCTCTCTTCCCTCTCTCTCTCTCTTCCCTCTCTCCCTCATCCTCCTCTTCTTCCTCCTTTCCTCTTTTTTGCCCTTTTCACCTTTTACATCTTTTTACAAACACCATTTGCATAGGAGATATGTCAAAAGAGAGACAGAGAGAAGGAAAGCAGAAGCCAATGATGACATGGTAATGAGATAACAGGACCTTCTTGAGACTCTTTATTCTCTATTTTATGTTTACTATGGATCAGAGTCCATTCCCTCATCTGTTCTGTGAGTGAAACATCATCATTCTTTCCCAACACCATCCCAATCTAATCTACTGAAATGGCCTTGTTTCTCTCAGTATGAGATTGTGTCTTCTGGTAGTCACCATTGTCATCATTTATGCTCATTCCCACCAGCCTTCATCTGGGGACGTTCACATTGCTTCCTCGCTACCTTCTTGTCTGGACTTTGCCTGGTACCCCCCCCCACACTCTACAACCATTTCACCAAGGGATTGCCTTCTCATCTGGTTAGATTCCCTTGTCCTTATGTATACAGTTCCGAAATCTTTTTTTCTAAAAATCCATGTCTAATATACAGAATGATATTTCTGTTCCTGGTTAGTGTTTCTTTTGTTTTTAATTTTCTGTAGCTGGTGTGTAAATAAATTTTGTGAAAGAGCTACAGTGTAATTTCAATGTAAAATTCATATACTATTGATGAACTGTTCATGTTCTGGCCATTCCTATAGTTGGAGAGTTTTTAAAACATCCCAGTTAGGAAGCACTCACTGTGTTGTCCATTTCAGAGCACACTGTTTCATCCTCTTTAACAGGCTCAGCCTCAGGAGGACATGATGGGTTAACAATACTTTTGATGAAGTAACACGATTGTCAGTCAAGTGAACTGAGTAGGGACTCCCCATCCATCACAGATGCAAATTCTCTGGAATCCAGGACAGTTATTTAGCACTATTCCTAAAGCAATTACTGACAAGCTGCCTGAGAATCAGAATCACTTCCCATGCCTGGGCTATAGGTTTTAGCCCATGATTTATTGGTTTGGGTCTGAAAAGTTTTACTTAGAAAAGTAAACTAAATTAAATTGTTTTATTTTCCCACAGCACCCCAAGAAGTTCAGACACCAGTTGCCTTGTCGCTTCCCAATTCCTTGTCATTCTCCTGGAATCCACCCAAACAAGCAAATGGGATTATTACTCAGTACTCCTTATACATGGATGGGAGGCTGGTCTACACAGGCAAGGGACAGAACTACACAGTTACAGGTAAGTTTCTGTCACTATCAGGTGAAAAGATTTGTATAAGTATTTTCTGGTATATACTGAGTGTATTTATATGAGTTAGGTGAGTGATTTTTGCCTCCTTGGGACCTCAAAGGAACCTTGGGACTATACTAGCCCAGATCTTTCTGAATTCCATAGATCATGTCTTTGAAGCTCAGTGGCAGTGTGGCCCCCTATACACATGGGCTCTGTGAGATGAGGAAATTGATGGCATCTTTAAAGAGCCCCATGGTTACATGGCTAACTGTTTGAAATCTGCCTACATGAGAAATAATCAAAGACACAGAAAAACAACTCAATGTGGTACAAATATTAAACCATTTGAGGAAAAAAAAACATATAGGTCCAGATTATATGAAATTATATGAAATTGCCAAAAGATTCTAAGTGCAAGAGGCTCACAACTAATGTGCCTTCTGATATTTGCATTGTTTTTATGCCACATAGTATTACTCATACTAGATATGTGTTCATATTGTTGCATGTGCTGTGTCAGACTCCCAAGAAGGAGAGTATTACTTAAATGCTGATTGATTTGAAAACTGAGTCCTAAAGGTAGTTTCTTTGTGAAGGATTCTAAGGAGTTGGAGTCAAAGGTAGAATTAATTATTTCAGGGTTCAATTCTTCACATGAATGCTAGGGACTAAGATGACAAAGGAAACCAGCACGGTCCTCCTTTCCTGCTGTTCGTGGCTTCCTGCAACACATTCAGATAGCAGCGTAAGGCATCGCTGACCTGTTGGAATTTCCTTTATATTTTTTGTCTCCTCTTTAGTTTAGGACTATAAAATGGACAAGAACTATGATTTTGTATTTCATTCAGGATTAGATGGACACCTGTGGTGTTTATTCCAAAGGCAGATATTGTTCCCACTTTACAGATGAAGAAATTGAGATATGACAGGATCAAGGCTGCACAACCTGGAAACAGCAGACATTGGTACTGACCTAAACATTCTAGCTGGTTGAAGTGCATGGGCTTCAGACATCTCCTCTGAGTCTTAATTCCTGAATCTATAACATGAACATGTTGGGTGGTCTACACTGTCAGCTTAACTGGATTTACAGTCGCCTAGGCAACACAACACTAGGTGTATCTGTAAAGGCTTGAGGAGAGATTTAACTGAGAGAGGAAAAGCAAACACCAATGTAGGTATAATGTGTGTTCCATAGGTGGACACCCCAGATTCAATAAAAAACAAAAGAGGAAAAGCCAGATGAGGAGTGCCTGCCTTCCTGTGTGCTTCCTGATGGCAGCACAAGCTGCCTAACATTCCTCCTTGCACATCTCCCCTACAGGGGTGACCTGTCCACCCCGTGCATTTATGCCTCCCCTGCAGTGATGATTTGTCCACCTGGGGAATCCATATCTCCCCTGCAGTGGTGACCTGTTCACCCCATGCTTCCTTGCTGTCCCTGCAGTGATAACTGTCCACCCTGTGTTTCTATGCCGCTCCTGCAGTGATGACTTGTTCACCCCCAGTAATGAGCCAAGATAAACTCATTCTTCCTTCAGATGCTTCTGAGTTGTGCTTTATAGCCCCCTCGGTGGTTTGAAAAGTTTTTGTAGGTTTCCCCCATTATCTTGAATAATTACTTTTTCTTCTTCTAAATTGTAACTGCAAGGGGATATGAGCATGTCTGTTTTGTTCATTACTGCATCTCTGAAACTTAATGCAAACTGTGTAATAACTCAGAAGTATTGGTCCAATGACAGAGAAGTTGTCTGGTTCTTGGGAATAAAGTGGATGGCAAAAACTGTGATACAATGCTTACCTCATAAAGTAATGGTTTGGGGCTCAATCCCTGGTACCATTTTAATCAGGATCTGTTGTATGACATTTCTGTCCCCATCTAGGCCAGAGGTCTAACCTGTCTGCAGCAGCTCCCCCCCCAAAAAAAAATGACTCGGATGCTTATATTAATTTCATCCTGTTTGGCTTATGGCTCAGGCACATTATTAGTTAGCTCTTTCATCTTAATTCAACCCATTTTCATTAATCTATCTGGCCATGTGGCCATGGCTGGCTCACCTGGGTCTCTAAATGTTTTTTTCTTGGTGGCTAGATGGAGTCTGTCTTAACTCTGCCCTCCTCTACCTGTCTCTGATTTCCTGCCAACTTCTACGGTGTCCCACACAGGCCAAAACAATTTCTTTATTTACACAAACGTTCCTACCACAAGAATTCTTGGTATATGCCTGGATTTCTTGCAGAGGATAGAAGAAGAAAGGTTAGACATTCAAGGTCTTCCTTAGCTAAGTTTGAGGCTAGCCTAGATGGCAAGTAATCTTGTTACAAATGAAAAAAAGAAGAGGTGTGTGGTGATAAATTTTATATTTAATAAAATCATCCTGGAATATCAGAGGTTTTATTAAATATAAAACATATCACCACAGAGGAGAAAGTATCTAGAAGAAACTAATGGAGAGTAGATATATAGGGCTGGGAAATAAAAGGGAGGGGGTATGTCCAGACATAAAGACTTTAGGATCCATGTACAACAGCACAAGCTGATTGGTTCACACAAGAGTGGCTCAGCTGATGGCACATGAATATCTGTGGACTGAAAATATTTCGTAAACATGCTAGGCTATCATCCGGTGACGTTTTGAAAGTCAGAAAAAAAGCCATGTGGAGACAGGAGAACCAAAGAGCACACACCCATTTCTAACACACCTGCACAACCATTCTGCTTTCTGTAACTTCTTGAATGAAGAACCAGCATAGGGGGTAGGCTGGCAACCTGCAATGGTAGACTTCGGAAATATTGTCACAGTTCTACAGACACCCTGTGGACCATAACACAGTCATTCCACACGTTCACAGCTGCTTTCTCTGGTTACAGGTTCCTCTGTAGTTTCAGCTGGTGTGTAGGTTTTTAGAGAAAGCTATATGCTATATGCAGTGTTATCAGTGATAATTGATTTCTTTCTTTTTCTCTTTCTCTTTCTTTCATTTATTTTTGTATTCCTTTGCTCCCCCTCCCTTCTCCCTCTCAATCCCTCCCAGTCACCCTTCAGCCTCCCTCCTCCCCATCCCCCCATTCCCTACCCAATAAGGGCAAGAGATCCCAAGGTGGATTAGCTCAGCATCTACTCCAGACAAGTCTGATTTCCTCATCCTAATGTCAAGACTGGGTCAGAAGTTCCTCTGGAGGAAATGGACTGCGAAGTGCCAGTCCATGCATAGAAACTGTCTGATTTCTCTGCTCGAGGCTCCACATACTGCCCATGTCAGTGGATAGTTGCCTAGTGTTAGAGGGCCTAGTTCCTTTTCTTGATGGTTCCCCAAGCAGCTGTTCTTAATTCAGTAAGCTCCCCAAAACTGCAACCAGCCATCCCTGTGAGAATTTTCCTCATAAGCCCTATCCCCTTGCTCATATAGGCTCTCCTCCCCTGCTCTGAGCTGGACCAGGAGCTCAGCCAAGTGCTCAACCAGGTACCTCTGCCTCTACCTCTATTCATTGGATGTCAGTTCTGTGATGGCACTTGGGGTGGCTATTCATTTAATGATAGGGGAAGTCCTGTCTAGGCAACACCTTCACTATTGGCTGGAGACCTGATCAGGGACATCCTGTGAGTCCTTGGAGATTTCCCTAGCACCCAGTCATTTGGTTTCTGTAGCTTGCTCACAAGCAGCCCTAGTTCATGTGGTTGCCACTGAAGTTTACATGGTTGCCACTGAATAGCTTCAGATGGGGACGCATTCTGAGACTGTGGTATTGTTTACTGTGGAAAAGAGCCATGCCTCGAAACTGAAGGTCAGTCTAGCAGATAAATCTGATTTGTCTAATTTTTTTGTATACTTATTATTATTATTATTAACAAAGAAGTCACACTTTCTATCCTTGTATATCCTTATTCAAGGTCCCTTCCCCCTCCCGCCACATCAGGTCATTTTTTCTTCTCCACAATTCCCCATCCCCTCCCTGGGCAGGCAGCAGACAGTCCCATGGTCCCACTGACCCAATATTGCTTAGATCAGTCTCCACTCCTGGCAGATCCAGTTTTGTCCCCCCTCCCTCAAGAGTGAGTCAGGTGTTCCTATAGTTGGAGTGGGATCCGAGGAGTCAGTCCAGGGTGTTTCTGATCCCAAGCTGTTCAGTGATTGTGGTTTGCAGCTTGGGCATGCTTGGCTTTTTTCTTGTTTGTTTGTTTAGAGACCACTAGTGAGTGAGTACATCCCTGTTTATCTTTCTGAGTTTGTTTTAACATTTATTATTTTATTAGTTCTTTGAGACATTTATACCTGTCTTGATCACATTCATTCACCTCCTTTTTCTCTTCTCTGTTGCATCCCCTCTTCTTTACCTGCCCAAATTTGTGAATCATTCTCTGTCTCTTTTGTAAACCTTCAAAAACAATTTTTTTGCTGTCCAAATATTCTTGCATGTGTGGATGTCCACTGGAATGTGGTTGACTAACCAAAGCCTGTGCTCATGGAGAAAACTGTCTCTTCCTCTCACAAAAGCTATCAATGGCCAATAACTATTTGGCTTGGGAAAGGGTGGTGTGCCCAGCTCCCCTCTCTATGCTATGATTTTGTCTGGCATGAGTTTGCACAGGTTTTGTGCATGCTGTGAAATTGTTCTGGGTTTATATTGCAGAGTCCCTGCTGTGTCCAGAAGATGATGTCTTATTGTAGTCATCACCACCTCTGGCTATTACATTCTTTCTGTCCCCTTTTCCAAAATCATTCCTGAGCCTTGGGAAGAGGATGAAGTATATACATTCCATTATGGCTCAGCATTATACATTCTCTTATTCTCTGTACTTTGGCTAGCTGTAGGTCACTCTGTGCATCACCATCTGCACATGAGACTTCTCAGGTGTAGTAGGAAAGATGCACTGATCTGTGGGTATAATGATAGGTCGTTAGAAGTTGGTTTAATGCCATGTCCATGTAACAGCTCGATAGTTAAAGGTTCCCCTGGGGCCTATGACCTGTGTTTTCATAGTTTCTTTACCTGATAATGCCTCTAGGAATGGGTTTCATCTTACAGAGTGGTACACTGTTGGCTGCATCCAAGAAAAACACTTCATGATCAATAATAGACACTACCTTAGGGAAGCAGGTTGAAAGAGTATTCCAAAAAAGTGGAACCAAGAAGAAGCAGGTGTCACTATACAAATAGCTGACAAAATTGTCCCTAGCCCCAAACAAGAACAACCAACAATAACAAGGTCTCAGGAGAGATGAAGGAGGATACTTTATTCCTCTAATCTAATCTTACAGTTACAAATCAGAGTGACAGCTAGACCAAAAAGGTCAATAATTGGACAAGCCAAATTAAATGTGGGTCTACATGGTACTAAAGAACATACTGGGCATGTGCGGTGGGCAGAAGATGAGGTGCGATCCCCTGGAACAAGAGTTAAAAATGGTTACAAGCCATCATGGAAGCACAGGGAATTGAACCCACGTCCTTTGAAAGAGCAACAAGTAGTCTTAACCACTGAGCCATCTCTCCTGAACCCTGTTTCAGAATAATTTAATAATGTACTTCATCTAGGAGATTTACATGAATACATACAACCATATAAACATTTGTCTTCTTAAAAACTGTTGTGATAAATACTATGTGTAAATATTGATCTTCTATGTATTCAAAGAGGGAAGGAGTGAGTGAAAGGTCATTAACTTTTTGACAATTTTATACCTTTACACAATCTGTTATGCTAACTCACACTCACCTCTTCTACCTGATTGAATTCCTTTCTCTTGTCCTTTCTTGTACTTCATTTGCCTTTTTACTTTTGCAGACATGTTGATCTGCATTGCCACTTGATTTTCAGAGAATTTATTAGTAATGCATATCATTTTCAAATTTTTGATATTTTTACTAACAATGAACGTTTGGTATTTATTTTCATTTGTAATTTGTGGTTCCACCAACTGCATTTCTGAGTGATTATTAGGCATTTGTACTTTACTTTTAAATATCCAATTACTCTTGATGAGCAAAACTTTAATAGGGCAAGGAAAAATTTTGAAATTTCATCAAGAACAATGGTTCAGAATGTTTTCTTGGCCCGGGTCAATGGCACTTTACACTCCTTTGCTTTTAACTGTATTAAAAACTTCCTTCATAACATGATGTAATGCCTCCTCCTAACTATTCAAAGTTCTAACATTGGCTCCTCCCTCTTCTGTTTGTTTGTGGCTTTTCTTACAGTCTTCAGGTGAACAGATACCCAGCCGTTGTGCATAGGGAATGGGCCTAGCTGACAAAGAGATTGAGGTTAAAGCAGACCATTTGATCCAGTAGCCACTTACCCTCTGGGTGCTCTGATTTCTTTTTTTCTTCTTTCTCTTAAATATGAAGCATTAAAAGTCAGACACATTGCTGCTCCTTGGGTCAGTACAAACTATATTTAAAAAATGCGCACGGTTCGAATTTTTGCCTTGCATAGGCCATAAGCTTGTAGTACACTGGGTCAGTTCTGACACTGAAAAATGAATCCAGTTAGGGAACCTCCCGAAGGCTGTTGATGTTTGCTATAATAAATAGCACACACTTTAAGTCAAACTTTTTCATTCCGTATTCAAAGGTAATGGATTTTTCGTAACCATAGTAACCTTGGTGTATTTCTGGATAAATACATGAGGTATATACATTCTAGTTTTATTTTTGAATATAAACTACCACATTATGTATTACTAATAATATGAAAAATAGGATGTAGGTTAGTGTAATGACAGCTTAAACCAGTATGCATTTTTCTTCTGCAAAAAATAAATATTTATCAAAAGTAAGGGTTCAATTAATTTCTCCCCCCAGTTTTGTGGTATTCGGTGGTGCCATTTATCTTTCCTGCAAGATATCCATTAATCTCTTATTTCTGTCCCATGACAGATTTTTTAAAGAATTTTGTGTTAAAAGCAATTGTGCTTTTAAAACTTTTGATTAAAAGCATTATCAAAAGATTGAAGAACCCCTATTGATGACAATAGCAGGGATACAGTGAGCCACTTGTGTTTGTGTGTGTGTGTGTGTGTGTGTGTGTGTGTGTGTGTGTGTGTGTGTATGATAGAAGCCACCGTGAGAGTATTCAACATCCTGGGACCACTTAAGTTAAGGCTGGATAGCATACTGATGGATGAGGACTATCCAGGCGGTAGCCAACCAGATCATTCTCATTGTAGAGGGGCACCCTTCCAGAAACAGGCAATCTTTAAGAAGTTTGTAGGAATGTTTCAGAGAAGCCCACAGAGCTTTGAAGGGCAGGAGCAGCATAGTGGTGGAAATCAGAAGGATGTTCAGCAAACTGGCCAGAAACTTACTGTGAGAGTGAGTCACCCTGCCTTGGAAATGAGGAGAAGAATAAGCTTCAAAAAAGTTTTTCCGACACCTGAGTGGTTTTGGGTTGAGATGACCTAAGCTATTACTGTCGATGACTGCCAATGGGGAAATGCCAATGCAGATTTTTTTTAAGGAGGTAAATACCTACTATCAATGATAACATGTGTGCATCCTCAGGCCTACACAGTTACTTCTACTGTGATAAAACAGCATGGCTAAGACAACTTTTGAAAGGGTTTGTTTTGGCTTACAGTTCCTGAGGGATTAAAGTCCATGATGATTGGGACAGCATGATAGTAGATAGTAGGCATGGTGACTAGAGCAGGATGCTGTGATAGCTTCCGTCTTGAATGCCAGGCACCAAGTAAAGAGGGAAATTGGAAAGGCTCTAAAGCCCACCCCTGTGGCATACTTCTCCAGCAAGGCTACTCTAAATAGCAGCACCAACTAGGGTACCAGGTGCTTAAATACATGGGCTTGTAGGGAACATTTTCATCCAAACTGCCACGGGCCCATCATCTAATGGGTCTGTGTAGGTTGTATGATTGAATATGAAGCTGACATCTTCCCAGAACCTAGGATTCTGTGAACAAGTTAGATGCAGTGAGCCATGGGTTAAAGGGGTGTAAAAGTGTGTAATGTGTAGGGTGCGGGAGACGAGACCTTGAAAATGTTGAAGAGATGGAGGAAAGCTAAGAGAGAAATGGGAAAAAGGAATTTTGGGTGAAATTCCAATAACATCGGATAGTTAAGTATTTATATCTTTAACCTACTAAACATACTACAACTTTCCTCTGCTCTTATTTGTCAAGGTCAAACAGTACCACATATAAAATTCACTAAACACTTCAGCCTTACACGATAAGAAATTTATTGAAGATGTAGCTGTATTCTTTGTGACACAATAAAAACAAATTTAAAGGTAAGGTACCTCTAGCCAAGTGTTAGAAGGAACCTTATCAATACTCTACAAATTTGAGCAACATTATATAGATTCAAGGTTTACAATTAGATGCTTTGTAGCAAAGTAAAACTTTCTAGTAGTTCTTTAGGCTGGCCTTAAGCTGGTCATGTAACTGGGGATGACCTAAAACTCCTACTTTTCCTGTTTCTATCTCCTCTGGGCTAGTATTAGAATTGTATGACATCATGCACTTCTGATGCTGTACTGGGGATTAAACCAGGGCTTCATGCATGCCGAGCACTCTAGTGTCTGAGTGGAATCCCCAGTCCTGATATTACAGTTTAAATATAGCAGTGCAATGGCACTTTTTACATATAATATCACTGGGAGGAATCCCTGCTAAAAGACTTGTGTCTTAAACCCAAAGCCTGAATGTTAATAAAACAGCAAATGTATATGGTCGGATAAGATCATGATGGCTTCTATTAGTCACAGCGTACTCTCCTTTATGCTACAGATTGTGACATTACATTATACAAAGGTAAAGGGAAGTTGAGGATAGACGGAAGAAGAAAGCTGAGAGAAGTATCTGGAGCCTTCACAGGTCAACTTCTAAAGCAATTGACTCTGTGAACAAAGGCCCCATAGTGATTTCTCAGGATGTAGCTAGATACCTTGGCACCTTGGGTAATGCTTCCCTCACAAGAGTCACATTTATTGAGTGGCACAGGATCAAAGGGAAAAAAGCAGCATGTGTAGAATGCTTAACTCTTCTGCATGCTTAGCTGTAAACACTGAAACTACAGCGTCGCCCTTCCAGCCCAGTGCTTCATTGGACAATGCACTGATGTGTGAGGAAATAAGATGTGTATATTTATATTTTAAGATCTGCTCTTATCACACATGATGTGATAGCTTGAGGATTTTTTTTCCTTCAAATTGCTATGAACAGATTCTTGTGCAGGGACTTGGATGCAACTTGGGGGTGACACTAACTTTTAAGAGTAGTGGAATTCAAAGCAGAGCTAGTGTCGCAAGGTGATCTGCTGAGACCTGAACAAATAGAGCCTACTGATTATTTTAACTCTTGAAGTATCTCCCAGAAGCGTGTATTAATGATACAGCTTGGTGATATTCTTGGCTGATTGTAAAATGTGTCACAACTTCTCAGATCAATCACCAGCATTATCAACACTTAGAACCCCCAGTTTTGTATAGTCACTTATCTGTTGACAGCAAAGATCGGCTGTGTGCTAAATTTGAGTGAATCAAGTATAATTAGAATTTTTTCCACACTGACCAGTTTTGAAAGTCAACTGGAGAGTGAATCAGTCTTCTTCATTGTATCTACAGGTCAGTGTCTTCTATGCCCAGGTAGTTGCCGAGAGAGTATTGGTTCTTAAAATCTACTGAAATTTTGTAAGCTAAGACATACACATTTTCCTCTTTCACATCTGATCTAGAAATTAACCCCAGTGACATTTTAACTATGCTCTCAGAGCATAGCACAGTGAATCACCAACCTGTGCAGAACCACAGAAGATTCAAACCCACTGCTCTGAATGTACAATGCTGGAATATCATGACTATAGCCTAACAATGCTGTGGCCAAAAGTGTATTGTAGAACCATGGCAAACAAGCATTTGAACATACAGGGTGTCATATGTGGGCCTTTCAGTGAATTATAGATATGTATACATGTGTGCATATGGATGAATGCATGTGACATAAGCATTTACGATATGCTCCTAAACATGAAAAGTTTTATCCTAGCAATGAGATTCCATCATTTGCTTTTTCTCTCCCTCCCTCCCTCCTTCCTTCCTTTGTTTTTGTACAGCAGTGAACTTGCATGTGCAGAGCTGTATGCCTGTAGAGGTCCCTACCAGTCATTTCTTCTTGATTACTCTGCCTTTAAGGTTTTGAGCCCAGGTTTCTCTGCTTTGTAGCTCATTGTCTGGGCTCTGCTAGCTGGCCAGTGAGCCACAGGATCCTTCTGTTCCTACCCTTACTGCTCTGTAGTTATAGGCACACAACCCCTACCTCTTCTGGGTGGAGTCTGGGGATCCAAACTCAGGTCCTTAGACATGTGTATCAGCCATTTTAATAATCTACTCTCTCAAGCCATTTCATATTTTAAACTCTCTACTTTTGGAGTCTTGGAATTATATTTTGTTGGTTGGCATTTTCCATTTTAATGTGCTTGATAAAGTTGGCATAAAAGACACTTTGAAAATCTGATGGCACACATGGATTAATATTTACCTCCTGGTTCTCCCCAATCTTTCCTCTGATATCGAGCCATACTGATAGCTTCACTCGTTTCCTTTTGACAGTATCAGAGTTATACCCTGTACATCTAACAGTGTCTGCCACTGTCAAAATGTTCAACACACATCATTTACCGTCATTCCCACATTTTTCTTTGATTCACAAATTTTTCCGTCATAGTGCATTTGCCATTCAAATATATCCTTCTGTGTAAACCAGTTTTAAACAGGTATATCTTTGTTCCAAACATGAATTTAAGGGCTTTGTGCACAATCATCATGTCATTATTCATTTCCATCATCCATTGTCTCTACCACCTAGGATATAGTTGGCACCTCACAAACTTCTCTTGAATTGAGTTAAAATGAATCAATTTGGGAAAAAAAATCACTGGGAATCAGTAAATTAATATTTTGAAGTAAATAAATACTGATGCATAATTCAGAAGTAATTAATATGCTAAACTTGGTAAATGGCTTTAATGAGGTAGGCTGTTCATGTAGCTTCCTAGAAATTTTCATTTAATCACCCAATAAGTAGCAAAATGTATTTTAACTACATGTGATAGTTTGTTAGGCTGCTTGTGCCTTCCAGAAGGTTCTGCCTCGTTCCTTGAGAGCGAGTTCTAAGATCTAGACATCAGGAGGACCTGTTGCCTCCTGCATCAGTGGGGACACTGCCCCAGCCTTGATCCTGGTTCCCAGTGACTTGCTGGCCATCTTTGGAGCTTATTGGTTTGTAAGGATGTCACCACAGTTGCTGCTTCCATCATTTTTTTAACCTCTCTGTTAGTTTGTCTCACTATAAATTTCCACTTCCAGAAGGACACCCAACTACCCTAATGACTTCTTAACTAATTGCAATGGAAGGCCCTGTAACATCTTAGGAGGCTCCAGGAGCTCAGACTTGAAGTGTGTATGGGAGGAGGTCCCAGTTCGCCATGAACTCTAGTCTCTGTGGTGTCTGGCTGTGTTTTTTGATACTATAATTAACCATATTTATACTTCCCTCAAATATTTACTTATTAGAACCAGATAAAGCATCTCTTTGAAAATCACTTGAAATATCAAATATTCAATGACAGCTCAAGTTAACAGTAGAAGGTGGGAGGAGGAGACAGATCACTTTTGCATAAAGTGATTTATTAATTCAGCAATTGTTAACAGGTGTCTCTAACAATCACTAGGGAGTTCCCGACAGACCAATGAGTCAAAGGTCTTCACATCACTTCTATTTCAGTAGGAGGAGCTTGAGAGACACCAAAATTCAGAAACCATGAATGTAATGTTAAAATCTCCTGCTTTATGTCCACCATACATTCTTTCTTTCCAGAATATTCTTCTACTCACTGATTCTGTAAGACCTATGTTCCTTGCATATGGGAGGGTCTTTTTCACATGTAACTTACCCTTCCTAACATTCCCACCTGATAATCTAAAACTTAACATTCCTCTTCGACTCCATGTTCCCCAGCATCTGAGGTCTTTGAACCCCCCCCAGAAATGACAGATAGATCTCAATTTTTAGATCCTTCCTTTGTCCATGGGGAACATGGTGTGCTTTTGAGTTACTTTCTCTCAGGAATGTAGGATTTTTCTCCTGACCTGGAACTGCCTCATGTCTCACAGATTCACTATACACACCCCTATCCAACAGTAATCACCTGTTTTTACTCTCTTTCACTAATTTACATATATGAAATTATTTGGTTTTCTCATTTTATTATTTTTTTTAATATTTTTTTGAGAATTTCACACATGGACACTGTATTTTCGCATCAATTCTACATCTTTTTCTTGTTCTCCCAACACTTACCATGTCCCCCCACTCCCCTCCAACTTCTGTGATTATTATTGGGGTGTGTGTGTATGTGTGGTGATATTTTGTGTATCCTCTAAGAAGTAAACTTTGCCTGAAGATCAGAAGACAAAGCCAGCCACACAGTTAGCCATGGAGGTTGGGCAGTTGTGGCACACACCTTTAATCCCAGCACTAGGAAGGTAGAGACAGGAAGTGATATACTGGGCAGAGAAATGAATATAAGGTGGGAGGAGACAGGAGTTATTCCCTTCTTCCTTTTTTTTCCTGGCTGAGGATTCAGAGTCACTCAGTCTGAGGATTCACGGAGATAGGATCTACCCCTTTCAGCCTGAGAATTCAGTAGTGGTGAGAAGTTTCTCTAGTGGCTTGTTCTCTCTTTCTCTGATCATTCAGCATTTACCCCAATATCTCTGACTTCAGGTTTTTATAATACCAATTAGTATTTGTGTGTGTGTGTGTGTGTGTGTCTGTGTGTGTGTGTGTGTAAATACAACCTGTTTTTTTGGTGGTTGGGTGGTTGGGTGGTTTTTTGAGGCAGGGTTTCTCTGTGTAGCCCTGGCTGTTCTAGAACTTGTTTCGTAGACCAGGCTGGCCTTGAACCCACAGAAAGCCACCTGTCTCTGCCTCCCAAGTTTTGGGATTATAGGTATGTACCATCACAGACAGTTTAAATACAGCCTTCTAATTTCATTTAGTTTTACTCATATGTATGCTGATATGTACATGCATATTTTACTGTATGTATATGCATGTGCGTGTTGGTATGTATATGCATGTGTGTACTTGTATATGTATGTACATGAATATGTATGGGGATCAGATAACCAGAGAGTTCATCTATGGAGAACACTGAATATCTTGATCTCAGCAGTCACAGCTCTTCATTTAATAATGAGGCTTTATGGGACTTTTTTCCTCATCCCTGTTGCCATTCCCCTGTTGTTGTCTTGTTCAGATGACCATTATTGTTCAGATGTTAAGGGTATATTTTTTTGTCATATGGAGAAAACACTATCATATCATAGACTCCCTGATCCTCTGCCTCTTATAATCTTTCTGTCCTTTTCGCACAGCATCCCCTGGACCTTGGACACAGGACTCTTGTTTTTCTTTGAACCCAAGTCTCTCTGTCTTCCAGATCTTTGAGCTTTCTTCAAGGATACACTTTGTTTTCAGGATGTCACCTCTTGGTGCCATTGTGATTACAATGCATTCAGGTGAAAGCTCTCAAATGTAGATTGGTGTATCTGTGTTCCTCATGCCTGAGCCCAAGCTGCTGAGCATTGCTGAAGTGACTTAGATGAACCCATCAGTGGGTGGCTTTTTGCTGTATGCTGCCCCCTAATTTCCAATAGGCTTCTTGTACTTGTTTTTAAATCTATACTTCTCTAATTTGTTTTTACTCCCTTTTACTCTGGTCTCTGTGTCTACCATTACAAGACATTCTTCTTTCCTGTAAACATAGTAATCATATTGGATTTATGGCCCTACCCTAATCTCCTGTGACCTCCACTTAACTTGATTACATTTTATAATTTAATTAAGTTGCCTGCCTTAACCCCTTGATTTTGACTTAACTTGATTAAGTTGGGGTCATACTAAACCTCAAAGACCATTTTCATATAAGAACATATCCACACGTATACAGGAGTTTAGGAATTGAACATGTCATTTTAGAAAACAAAGGTTTAACCCAGGACACCTGGTTTAGATCCAGACTTTACCAGTTTTAATGAAGTTTTCCACATTCTTGTTCTTGATTAACATGGAGGCCATGTAATTTAGGATTCTCCTTGGATCCTTGGACCTTCCTCTCCTTGTATCTGTGACATTTTTGCCAACTTAATTGCCCTGTTGATGTGCAGTTTCTAGCATGGTCTCTTTCTTTCTTTGTGCCCACAAATGTTGATTTCTCTCACAGACTTTGAACACTCCATGCAGTCTCTGGAAAATCTCCATTCATACTGATCTCCAGCTAAGATATTTTTCTTCTAGCCTCTCTCTAAATATATATTGGGCACTTGATACCTTAAGCTTAACTCCCTAATATTAAATTGAATTCACTGGCCACACCCCAACATTTTAATTTTTTCTTCCCAAGTTTCATCTTAGGAAATAATAACAGTCTTTATTCTTTTCTCAAAAACAAAAATCTGAGTTTAAATTGGATTCTTCTCCTTCATTCCTCACATTCAACTTTAAAAATCAAATTCTTTATGTTGATGTATAACTCATATTTTCTTATCTACTTTTTTGGCCTCAGATCATTCTCCCACCCTCATGTATTTCTACAATGTTCTATCATCAGCATTTACTGTTTATTTGTTCTTGGAAACACAATTATTTTCCCATCCCTAGGTCTTTGGCTTTCCTATTTTCTCTGATTGGAATTCAGGTTCCTTGATTCCCCTTGGGGCTGAATCATTGTCTTCAGATAGCCCTGAATAATGTAAACATCTGTATACACATGTACACATACTCATCTGTAACTGCAAGAACATGAGAAAAACAGTGTTTCTTGCTCACTTAACAACTTTGAGCACAAAGAGAACTTAGTAAATAGACTTTCCTTCCTCCATAGCCATCCAAGGACAAAGGCAGATGTGGAATCTACTGTTTAATATATGGCTACTAACGTTTCTGTAAAGTTACCTGCTTTGGTGCAGCAAATGTGGAAAGATCATTGTTGAGGGGTTTTGTGGACTAGGCCTGGGAGCTAACAGATGATTCCTGCCCATCACATTCCAGCAGTTAGGACTCAATCTCATGGCCATTTTAACTGTAGGAGAATTCAGTAATTAGCTTCAAACATCCCCTCTGTATGAGCTCACATGTCAAAGAGCCAGAAGTTTGGATACATTAAGTTGGTTCCTAAGTCAGGTCCTATGAAATCAAGGACTTGCAGAGTTTGGACCTTTGGGAAAAACTTTCTTCTAGACTCCTTTAGGTTCTGAATTCATGTTCCTATAGAGGTAAGGTTAAGGTCCAGATTCTCTCCTGGCTTTAGACAAGGCTGTCCTCAACTCTAGAGGTCATTTCACAGAGTCCTCCATCTTTGTGGTGGAGATCTTTCATTGTGTTAAATCCCCCTTATGCTCACATTCTTCTGCCAGCTGCTGAAGAATGCCCCAGGACTCCCTTCCAGTTACACTCTGCTTCTGCTGTGCACAGTGTACTTACTATAGCACATTCTTATAACTTATCTGCTTTACTGTTAGTACTATTAGACTTGTACCAGTTCTGATTATTATAAGTGTATGTGTGTGGTAGTGTTTTGTTTGCTTTAAAAAACCGATAGGAAACATAGTATATCCCTGTGAGTACAAGCAGACTACAAATTCTAACCTAAAGGGCTCATAATTAGACCACAGCCATCAAGATAATCTCAGCCTTTGTACATTAGATATCTGTTTGCAGGAACTCCATCAAACCCATCATTTGTGTCTACCCTGAAAAGGAAGGAATTGCCTGAAGATGAGTGTTGACTGGATTCCCTGCGGGGTCTTTCTCCCATAGGGCTTAGCAGCAGCATGCTCAATTTAATATTTCTATGCCACCTTGATAACCCTTGGTTTGCTAGTAGAAGGGTAAGGATGTAAACTACTTCAGGATTTAGTTTTGGAGTTTAATATGATAACAAATTTATTTGTGATGACATGGACATGGTGTTTGCCACTCACTTGTGAAAATAAAGAATGATTCCTAACCATGTGGTTCTACTTATAAAATGATAATAATTACTATTGTGATAGATTCTTAATGCAAAATTTCCTTCAACCATAAGTCTAAACTGCCTGTTCAATCCAACCTATAAATATCTGTTGAGCATCTTTTATGCATTGAAGTTAGAAGTTCAGTGTGACCGAGAAAGTGTCATTGTCCCTCAGAGCCTTTCCATGGCAGTACTTAGAAACAAATATAAACCCAAGTAGAATGCTATAAAGTATGAGGAAACTTCTGGAAAGTAGGAACAAAGATACTATATATTGAAAGTTGGCAGGCCCAGGCCAGGGCAGGATTTACAGTGCATTTGGCATTCTGCTCATTTCATGAAAATCAATAAGGGCTCCCCTTGTGATATGCTTAGACTTAGGCAGCAGTGAGAGGCAAAGAGGGAGTCCATTGGTTAAAGGCTCCAAGATAAACTGAGATAAGTTGTAAACTTTGTTGCAAGCCAATGGAGAAGAATTTTCAGAAAGTAAAATAGCATGGCCTTGGACTGAAGAGATGGCACACTCTGCTTTCCCAGAAGACTCAGATCAGTTCCCAGCACCCATGTCAGACAACTCCTAAAAGCCTGTAACTCCAGATCCAGAGAATCAGACATGTTTTTCTGGTCACTGCAGGTACCTGTGCATATTCATACATACATAGACACATATACACATGACTCAAATAAATTAAATCTTTAAAAAAAAAAACAAAGTGGCATGTAATCACCAGTGTTTTAGGAAATGAAAACATCAAAACATAAGGGTATTCCCAAGAGTCAAGTCTGGACCACATCACTGTGAGTAGGACAGACAGGTTTGAACTTCAAATGCAAGGAGCTAATTGAACCTAACAATGCAGATGGCTCAGGATGGGAAAAAGAGAGAAAGGTATTATGGTCATTTGTTAACAGCTCGGTCGTATTATGTGTCTGAGCGTCTACCAGTGTAAAATTAAATCTTCTTATTATAAAATCCTTTTAAATAGTGTTTAAATATATTCTGATGACACAGGCTGCTGAGGTATTTACCCTTGGTGGGGATTTCCATTAACCTTGTTGTAGATACTGTATGTTTTGGGGGATTTGATTATGAGAAAAAGCCTAGTGACATCACTATAAAACCACATCTGGTTAAGCTTAAGGCCTTTGTCATTCTATCCGATTTAGGAAATTTAGCAAACCATAGGAGAATGCCTTGATTAACAGAGCCTGTGCTTCAGATTATCAGGGTGCCCTTTCTTTAATGGTATGAAAGCCCTATAGCTGTAAATGATACAGAGAAATACCCAGCATCCAGAGAGCACGGCTCTTAGGGGAAATCAGTTGTACTGTAGAATTCCAAAGATTATAGACAGAGGTTAAATTCAAATGGTTTTGCATGTTTTGTCTGTCAAAGTTTGTGTTGTTTCTAGAGATCTTATATGATCTATTTACCTAATGGGTAAATTCTCCCAATAATTTTTTTGTAAATTCCATTTAAAATAATATCTCTGTACCATAACATAAAAAGTTAATGCTCAATGAAAACTGGAGTTTCTCCTTTTAGTCAGGGTGGAGAGTGATAAAGCCAAAAGAAAAATTTGTTTGCTTTAGTCAGCTATGTGGGAGGTGAGTACTTACTTAAATTAGCTTAGTCATTTACAATGTGTTTGATTTTGTTCATGGCAGAGGTGAAGCTTCCCGAGGCATCCCTGCTTGCTTATTCTTGTTTTACAAAGCATCTCTGTTTGCTTGTTGGTCTACTGTCTTAACCTTCTTAGGTGGAAGGCATAAAGAACCAGCCCTCTCACATATGGCTTTCTGTGGTGGCATTCACTCTCTTCTGTGACTTGTAGACTTTCTCCATGGACTGGGAAATATAGTTAACAGAAATCATGACTTTGTGTGCATGACCGGGAATCTGCTCTAACTCAACCAAAATGAAAAGTACTCTGGTCTGTCTGGATTATACACCTAACTTTAATACCAAAGGAATAGAATCTGTTTATGTTAAAATACACACACACACACACACACACACACACACACACACATATATAAAGGAAGAAATATACTGTCCTTGGCAGAAATTACAATGACTGAGGGCCCAACACCAAATGTCAACTGTTAACTGCTTGAAAACCTGGCTCACATTAAACTTTAAAGTGTTCAGGTTCTGCCCTTTGTAGAGCTGGCCCTCCTTACCTACCCATCTCTATTTTCCAGATGTCTGGTTCAGGAACACAGGTCCCAGCAAATCATCCCACTCAGCTGCCCTCTACGTTCTTCTTCCTGAGAACTTCTCTGAAATATTACCTGATGTGGAAGCATAGACTTATCCTTACAGGGCTTTGTTTGGGGTGGGGTGGGGAATACTTCAGTGCCTGAGGGAGGGGCCCAGGTCTGGAGTGTTCCCGACAGCCAATAGATTTAAAAGTTAGGTTCCCTCCAAAAGCTCAGCCAGTGGATTCAGGGCTTAAGTTTGTGTGGGGAAAGTTCTTCAGCCAATGGCTACTGTATCCCATACCCGTTTCTGCTTATGTAGATTTTTCTGAAAAAACAAAACAAAACAAAAAAACAAAAACAAAAAACAAACTCTCCCCTTAGGGCTCAGGCAGTAACCTCTGCTGCATCAAAATAAAAGGGTCTCAGCACAGGTTCCTTTGAACCTGATAATAAACCTTCATTGGCTTTTGGGGATCCCTTGACTTGGGTACAACAATATCATCAATTTGATATTTTTTCAATTAATTTCCTTCCACTTTTGAAATTCTGGAATCTTTTTAGTCCATGCTTTCTTCCTTTCAAAAGATTAAATCAGTTTGTGCTAAAGGGAGGCCATTAATTTCTATACACAGAAGAAAATCTTCAAATTACATTGCAAAGCACTTTGCAGAAAATTACAGACTCTCTGAATAGTTGTATATCAAGGTGTTTATGTGCAGACTGCCTCGGAGGGTATGTGTACAGGTGTAATTATTGGTGGACCGCTTGCTGGACAGGAAATGGGCAATTGAAAGAGGAAGGAAAGGTTTAATTCACATGTAAGGACTTTGTAGCTTTTAAAATGGTGTGTGCTGAGTGTTTGTTACTGTGTTAGCTTTTTAAGATTAAGTACAATTAAACATAAGATAGTTCCGCTCTAACATACACTTTCTGAAAGCGAAGTGCCCCCAAACTCTCAGCAGATGCTGGAGCTTCAATAAATCTATGTGCACCGTGTTTCCTGTATGTAAATACCTATGAATGGGTTTAGCTTACAAATTAAGGATTTTGTTAAAAAATACCTAATAAATATCCTAATAATAAATAGGATAATTATACTGTTAGTCTATGATAAAAGTTTTATATATAGAGAGATAGATAGATATAGATAGATGGATAGATATTTTTGGAATCTTCTGTTTTACATTTCAGACTATAGGTGACTGAGAATAACCCATATTGGGAAAAATAGCACTCTGGATAAGAGGAGAATTACCATCTACAAAAGTGATATAAAAGAAAATTTAAAAACATGAGGAAAAAACAACTTCCCACTTCTTCATTTATCAAAGAAAAATCACTAGTTATAGTTGGCTTTATGTATTTAAAATCTTCTGATTTGCTTTTGTTAATTTACAGCTATATCCCAATACATTGGATTTAACTATCCAATAAATAAACATATTATCAAACTAGTATATTATTTTCTAAACCATGCTTTTAGTGTCTATGCTGCATTCTAAATAACAGTGTATAGTGTATTTACAGAGCTAATTACAATATTTGAGTTATCTCTAAAGGTTATTATAAACTATGATCTGTGATCTCACATACTTTTATTTAACATCTTGTGTATATACATCTGGAATTTCTTTAAATTCCTTGGGTGCTTTTGTGCATTATTTAAGTTGATGTATTCTTTTCCTATTTGTAAATATTTTATCACATATTATAATGCTTACTGTTCACACAGAAGGTACATAACATGATTTTTCTGTTTTTAATCATTTGGATATTTTTATCTTAAATGAAGATATTTTGTGTTGAAAATGTTCTTTAATATATAAACATTTTTTGCAATTAGGGCGAGAAAGGTGGCTTACTAGTAGAGAAATGGCTTAGTGGTTAAGAACATTGGTTACTCTTCCAGAAGACCTGGGTTTGATTTCCAGCACCCATACAGCAGTTCACAGTCATGTGTAATTCCAGTTCGAGGACATCTGATGCTCTCTTATGGATTTCACAGGAACTGCATGCATGTGATACACAGATGTTCATGTAGGCAAATATATTTATATGCCTGAAATAGAAGTTTAAAAAAATAAAAAAGTAACTATTTTCTACCATAATAACCTCAATAAATATTTTCTCACTTGCCAGAATAAATATATATTTATTATTTTTCTTGATAATTTCTACTTTCAAAATATTTTCACCAGTAACTGATCTTGAAGTTATCTAATGACATACAAGATTTAAAAAATTATTATTCCAAGAACTAGGAAAATAGTTGTGGTGGAATGTTTTTTGTATGATGTAAAATAAATAATTGTTTAGACTCATGTAGGGCATCATAGAAGTGGGTGGAGAATCAGAGGCAGGCAGGTAGGAAGAAGGGTAGTAAGTTTTTGTTTGTTTGTTTGGGTCTGGAGGTTTGTGACTTGGCATACGTGTGGCGCTGGCGGTTTGTAACTTGGTCTGTGTGTTTGTTGTTTTTGTTTTTTAAAAGAAATGAAATTATATGTTTATATATTTTAACACTGTTTGGCCTATATCTTAAGCACATTATTAGTTAGTTTTTTTTTTTTAAACTAACTTATTTTTATGAATCTACCCACCATGTGGCTTGCAGCCCGTGGCTCACCTGAATTCTTACATGCTTCTTCTTCGGTGGACAGATGGCGACTAGTAAACTCCACCCCTTCTTCCTACCTGCCTGCCTCTGATTCTCCACCCACTTCTATGGTGCCCTGCATGGGTCTAAACAGTTATTTATTTTACATCATACAGAGAACATTCCACCACAAATAGTTCAGCCAGTCAAATGTTTTCCACTTGAGTTGGATCATTAAATCACACCTGATAAAGCCCGGTTTGGAGGTAAGTGTTTGTATCTTAGGACTAGGGAGGGGTATATATTAGGATCCCTGGAGCTCACTGGCTTGTCAGCCTAATCAGTAAGCTTTATGCAAGTGAAAAGCTTTGACCTAAAAAGTAAGGTGGCTTGCACCTAAGGAATGACAATCAAAATTGACCTCTAGCTTAGTTATATTTTGTGTACACACAAGCATATCCTAACCCTAACAAACTATTGCCATTTTATACATGGAAAAACAGAGATCTTGAGGCTTTCATTGACTTATCTCCAGCATCCAGCTAGTTAATGACATAGCTAGGAATAGATTTGTGGCACTCTGATAATATTCTGTCTTCGAAATCACAAGCTTCAACTAGATGTTTTCTGTAAAAGGATGATTGAAAGTGTCGCTGGCTTATTAATAACAGTCAGTACTGTCAAAATATTAACACAGCATCACTGCCTTCACACCATCAGTGTGTTCTTAAGGTGGCATGTCAGTTAAAGTGTCTCTTCTCCAAATGTGAGCTTCAGCTTTTAGAATTTAAAAATATCAGGTAGTTATAAAGATAAATTCTGCATGGTTCAAACAGAAGATCAATATATGCCCATTCCTATTTGTTTTTGTGAAATAGGGTCTTGCTATATTGCTTTAATTGGTACGTAGTTCAAAGGTCAAATGTTTGCTTTAGTCTGAGTGTAAAACATAGAATGTGCCCTGGTGAATGACCCTATCTAGACTAAGGGGCATCCTGCTTAGAATCCCACTCCTGGCTGCTGTTTCCCACTCTTCAGAAAGAGGGAGAGAATTTGCAGGAAGGAATGCATCCTAGGAGTCCTGAGAAGTTGGTCTCTAATGCCCTACAGGGAGTTCTGCAACCTGGACATTGTTCTAGTACCTTTATATATGGATATATATATATATATATATAATGCTTAAATATAAATTATGTGATATGCAAACACATGGAGCATTTTACATGTTTATGGATTATGGATGAATTTAAATTTCATCAAGTGTTCCATTTTGGTTATAGATGAGATATATATTGGTTTTTTTATGAATAAAGTCACATTTTCTATCCGAGTATAGCCTTATTCAAGGTCCCTACCCCCTCACACACCCTCCAGTCACTCTCTCTTCTCCACATCTTGCCATCTCCTCCCTAGCTTGGACAGGAGGTCCCAAGGTCCCAAAATTGGTCAGTACAGCCTCCACTCCTAGAAGATCCAGTTTCCTCCCCGAAACACCAAGACTGAGTCAGGTGTTCCTCTAGAGGAAACACCTCTAGAAGTCTCAGTCCAAGGTGTTTTAGATCCCAAGCTGTTCAGTGGTTGTGGTTTGCAGCTTGGACATGCTTTGTTTTGTTTTTAGCTTTTTTTTTTTTTTTTTTTTTTTAAGAGTCCACTAATGAATGAGTGCATCCCCTGCTTATCTTTCTGGGATTGAGATACCTTGCTCAGGAGGATATTCTCCAAATCCATCCATTTGCCTGCAAATTTTAGGATATCATTTTTCCTAGCTGAGCAGTACTCCATTGTGTAGAAGTACCACAGTTTGTTAATCCATTCTTGAGTTGAGGGGCATCTAGGTTGTTTCCAGGTTCTTGCTATTAAGAATAATGCTGCTATGAACATAGTTGAGCTAATACCTTTGGAGTGTGACTGTGCATCTTTAGGGTATACACCCAGAAGTGGTATTGCTGGATCCTTAGGGAGATTGATTCCCAGTTTTCTGAGAAACTACCAAACTGCATTTCAGAGTGGCTGAACAAACTTACACTCCCATCAACAATGGAGGAGTGTTCCCTGTGCTCCGCAACCTCTCCAGGGTTGGCTGTCCTCTGTGTCTTTTATCTTAGCCAATCTGACAGGTGTCAGGTGATATCTCAAAGTTGTTTTGATTTGCATTTCTCTGATGGCTAAAGATGTTGAGCACTTTTTCAAGTACCTTTCAGCCATTTGTAATTCTTCTGCTGAGAATTCCCTTTTTAGTTCTGAATCCCATTTTTTGATTGGATTATTCAAGGCTTTGGGCTCTAGATTCTTGAGTTCTTTATATATTTTAGAGATCAATCTTCTATCACTTGTAGGGTTGGTGAAAATCTTTTTCCATTCTGTAGTCTGTCCTTTGTCCTATTGACTGTGTCCTTGGCTTTACAGAAGCTTCTCAGTTTCAGGAAGTCTCACTTATTGATTGTTGTTCTTAGTGTCTGTGCCACTGGTGTTATATTTAGGAAGTGGTTGTAGAAGGGTATTTCCCACTTTCTTTTCTATCAAGTTCAATGTGGCTGGGTTTATGTTGAGAACTTTGATCCACTCAGATTTGAGTTTTGTGCAGGGTGACAGGCTTGGATCTATTTGCATTTTTCTACACACTACCAACCAGCTATGCCAACACCATTTGTTAAAGATACTATCTTTTCCCATTAAATAATTTGGGCCTGTTTGTCAAAGATCAAGGTGTTCATAGGTTTTTTTGGGTTAATGCTCGGATCCTCAGTTCTATTCCATTGATCCACAAGTCTGTTTTTATGCCAGTACCAGGCTGTTTTTATTACTGTAGCTCTATAGTATAGCTTGAAGTCAGGGATGGTGATACCTCCTGAGGTTCTTTTGTTGAGCAAAACTGTTTTGGCAATCCTGGCTTTCCTGTTATTCCAAATGAAATTGAGTATTGTTCTTTCAAGGTCCACAAAATATTGTATTGGGATTTTGATGGGAAGTGCATTGAATCTGTAGATTGCTTTTGGTAGAAATGCCATTTTTATTATGTTGATCCTACCTATCCAGGAACATGGGAGAGCTTTCCATTTTCTGATATCCTCTTCAGTTTTTTTCTTCAGTGATTTATAGATCTGTTACTTCTTTAATTATAATTACTCCAAGGTATTTAATGTTATTTGCAGCTATTATATAGGGGGATGTTTCCCTTATTTCTTTTTCAGCCCTTCTATCTTTAGTGTATAGAGGGGATACTGATTTCTTTGAGTTAATCTTGTACCCTGGTACATTGCTGAAGGTGTTTATCAGCTGTAGAAGTTTCCTGGTAGAATTTTGTGGGTCACTTATGTATACAGTCATATCATCTGCAAATAGAAAGTTTCACTTCTTCTTTTCCAATTTGTATCCCCTTAATCTCCTTTCATTCTCTTATTGCTTTAGATAAAACTTTGGGATGTATATTGAATAGAAGAGGAGAGAGAGGATATCCTTGTCTAGTTCCTGATTTTAGTGGGATTGCCTTGATTTTTTTCTCTATTAATTTGATATTGGCTTTCAGCTTCTTGTAAATCGCCTTTATTATATTGGGATAGTTTCCCTGTATTACTGATCCCTCCAGAGCTTTTATCATAAAGGAGTGTTGGATTTTTGTCAAAAGCTTTTTCAGCATCTAAGGATATGGTCATGTGGTCTTTTTTCCTCTAGTTTGTTTATATGATGGATGACATTTACGGTTTTTCGTATGTTGAACCATCCCTGCGTTTCTGGGATGAAGCCTACTTGATCATGGTGGATGATATTGTTTATATATTGTTGAATATAGTTTGCCAAAATTTTGTTGAGAATTTTAGCATCAATATTCATGAGGGAAATTGGTCTGTAAATCTCCTTCTTTGTTGTGTCTTTGAGTGGCTTGGGAATTAGGGTAATTGTGGGCTCATAAAAGGAATTTAGGATTATTCCTTTAGTTTCTACTGTGTGAAATAGTTTGAGGAGTAACGGTAGTAATTCTTCTTTGAATGTCTGGTAGAATTCTGCACTGAAACCATCTGGACCTGGGCTTTTTTTTTACTTGGAAGGCTTTTAATGACAGCTTCAATTTCCTTAAGGGTTATAGGTCTATTTAGGTAATTAATCTGTTCTTCATTTAATCTTGTTAAATGGTATCTGTCCAGAAAGCTGTCCATTTCTTCTAGGTTTTCCATTTTTGTGGAATATAGATTTTCAAAGTATGATCTGATAATTGTTTGGATTTCCTGGGGGTCTGTTGTTATGTCCCCCTTCTCATTTCTGATTTTGTTGATTTGGATACTCTCTCTCTGCTTTTTGATTAGTTTGGATAAGGGCCTATCTTTCTTGTTGACTTTCTCAAAGAACCAACTCTTCGATTCATTGTTTCTCTGTATTGTTCTTTTAGTTTCAGGTGTATTGATTTCAGCTCTAAGTTTGATTATTTCCTGCCCTCTACTCCTTCTAGGTGAGTTTGCTACTAATTGTTCTAAGGCATTCAGCTGTGCTGTTAGTTCTCTTGTGTGGGATTTCTCTAGGTTTTTCATATAGGCATCTAGTGCTATGAATTTTCCTCTTAAGACTGCTTTCATTGTGTTCCACAAATTTAGGTATGTTGTGGATTCATTTTCATTAAATTCTAAGAAGACTTTGATTTCTTTCTTAATTTCTTTCTTGACCCAGAGATGGTTCAGCTGATTGATGTTTAGTTTCCATGAGTTGGTAGGCTTTCAGGGATTTTTGATGTTGTTGAACTACAACTTTAGGCCCTGGCAGTCCGATATGAAACAAGGAATTATTTCCATTTTTTTGCATCTGTTGATATTTGCTTTATTACCAATTATGTGGTCAATTTTAGAGAAAGTTCCATGAGGAGCTGAGAAATATGTATATTTCTTTGCATTTGAGTGGAAGCTTCTGTAAATATCTATTAAATCCATTTGCATCATAACCTCTGTTAGACTCATTATTTCTCTGTTGAGTCTCTGTCTGGTTGACCTATTCAAGGGTGAAAGTGGGGTATTAGTCTCCCCCATCAGGGTTTGAGAATTGATGTGGGATTTGAGCTTTAGCAGTGTTTCTTTTATATAGGTAGGTCCCCTTATATTAGGGGCATAAATATTCAGGATTGAAATTTCCTCTTGACCAATTTTTTTCTATGTTGATTAAGTAATGACCATCTTGGTCCCTTTTAATTGATTTTAGCTTAAAGTCTACTTTGCTCGATATTAGGATGGCAACCCCAGCTTATTTCTCAGGACCATTTTATTGGAAAATCTTTTCCCAACCCTTTACTCTGAGCCTGTGTCTGTCTTTGTGGTTGAGGTGTGTTTCTTGTATGCAGCAGAAGGATGGCTTCTCTTTTTGTATCCATCTTGTTAGTGCATGTCTTTTTATAGGTGAGTTGAATCCATTGATATTAAGGGATATTAGTGACCACTGATTGATATTTCTTGCTATTTTCATTGGTAGCTTGTTTCCTGGTTTCATTGGTAGAAAGTTTCCTTTCTCTGGGCTATTCTTCTGTGGGATTATTGATTGTTTGTGGTTTCATGGTTGTATCTGGGATCCTTACGTTCGAGTTTTCCCTCTAATGCTTTCTGGAGGGCTGGATTGGTAGATAGCTATTGTTTCAGTCTGACTTTGTCATGAGATATCTTGTTTACTCCATCAATGGTGATTGATAATTTTGCTGGGTATAGTATTACAGGTTGGCAGCCATGGTCTTTTAGTGACTGTATAACTTCTGACCAAGCCCTTCTAGCTTTCATTGTTTCCATTGGATAGTCAGGTGTTATTCTGATGGGTCTGCCTTTAGAAGTAAGTTGGCCCTTTTCTTTTGCAGCTCTTAAAATTTTTTCTTTGGTCTGTATATTTTGTGGCTTGATTATTATGTGGCGAGCTGACCTTTTTGTAGGTCATATCTATTTGGTGTTCTGAAAGCTTCTTGTATCTTTATAGGCATTTCCTTCTTTAAGTTAAGAAAGTTTTCTTCTATGATTTTATTGGATACATTATCTGTGCCTTTGAGCTGGTATTCTTATCCTTCTTCTATTCCTATTATTCTCAAGTTAGGTTTTTTCATGGTGTCCCAGATTTCCTGAGCATTTTGAGTTATGGCTTTTTTGGTTTTAGTATTTTCTTTGACTGAGGTATCTACTTCAGCTACTGAGTCTTTCACTTCAGAGATTCTCTCTTCCATCTCTTGGATTCTGTTGGTTATGCTTGTATCTGTAGTTCCAGCTCTTTTCTTCAGATTTTCTATTTCCATCTTTGCCTCATTTTGTGTCTTTTTTATTGCTTCTATTTCAGTTTTTAGTTCATGGAATGTTTCTTTCATTTTTTGGTTTACCTTTTCTTGTTTATCTTTCAAGGATTTGTTCATCTCTTCCAATTTTTTGTTTGTATTTTCTTCTATTTCTTTAAGGGGATTTTTTTATATCTTCTTTAAAGGCTTCAATAATCTTCATACAGGTGTTTTTGGTGTTGTTTCCTTCTTCTTCATTGCTCTGTTCAGGTGTTTTAGTTGTAGAACCACCAGTTTCTTCTGGTGTTGCCTTGTTGTTCTTTATATTATTATATGTATTTTTGCACTGGCTTCTGCCCATGGCTTCAGTGGTTCACGTAATGGTTCACTAATGGCCACTCCCAGTCATTTGTGGCAAGAGGGCTTGTGTGGCTCCTGTCTCCTCTGAGCAAGGGGTCTGCTCAATCTCTGACTCTGCTTTGCACAGGGGTCTGAGATTCAAGGCCTCAGTCCTTCTCTGATGAAGCAGTTTGCCCTGGAGGTGGAGCAGGCTGTGCAAGGCCACTTCTTTTAGGTGTGGCTTGAGGAGTCCCTCACAGCCAAACCCTAGTCCTGTCTGCTAAGGAGAGTCTGTGGTCAGGCACTACAGATTGATCCTGGTCCCAGAAGGCAACTTTCTGGGCAGGGAATCAGGCACTGGAACCTGCCTCACCTTTTTGTCTCTTAATCATAAAATTGTATGGAGGCCTAAGATTACACTACTAAACACATACACATCTAAATAATAAAATTTTGTTGAGAGATTAGAATCTTTCTGCTCTTTGAGTTGCTCTATTATTAAAAATACAAAACAAAACAAAATGTAACTCTTCAAAGTTGAATTTTGGGACGTTGTGAAATCCTGTTAATATATAGGTAATTTTAAGAGCATTACCCTCCGCTGAATCTTGGCATTAAAGTTGTTGGTTGTTAAAGTTGGTTTTAATATAAATAAAAGGTTTCCATGTCATGCAAATTTTAATTGGTTTTATAATAAAAACCTTAAGCCAGAGTTTAGGACAAATACTTAAAGATCAGAGAAGCAGGGGAGCAAGCCATAGCCACTTCTCATTTCACAGCTGCTCAGCCAAAAGAGGGAGATCCTGTCATTATGAATCCTCAGACTTAATGCTCTCAAGTCTTCAGCCAAAGGGACAGGAAGTGAAGGGCTGAGCTCCTGTCTCCTCCTGCCTTATATTTCTTTCTCTACCTAGCCATATTACTTCCTGCCTCAACTGTCCTATCGCTAGGATAAAAGACAAGTATGTTTCCCAAGTACTGGGAGCAGGAACATGGGATCCCAAGTGCTGGGACTAAAGGTGTGCTCCACCACTGCCTGGCTCTGTTTCTCTTTTAGACTGGATTAATCTCATGTACTTCAGGCTGACCTTGAACTCACAGAGATCCAGACATATTTCTGCCTTCTGAGAGCTAAAATTAAAGGCATGTGCCACCACTGCTTGACTATGGCTAACTCTGTGGCCGGCTCTGTCCTCTGATATTCAGGAAATTTTTATTTGTTTAGAATACAAACAATATAACAACAGATTTACACAATACTTTGGACTTTTAATGGGCCCAAAAACCCAACAAACTTCTGAGTAGAGCTTTTTCAATTATAACAGCTGTAAGAAACTTGCTTCTTAAAAAGGTCTATAAAGGTTGAGGTGTAACTCTCATGCATTTAAAGAGTTTTGTTTTAATGGCATCTATATTCTGCTGTTTTCAAAAAGGTGTGATATAAATAAAATTAGTTAATAAATACCAAAATTAGCCAAACATTGATTGATTTAGAAAATAAATATCTTATAAAATCAGTACAGTGACTGGTCTAAGCAAATCTCATCTCAACTTCAGTGATGATGGAGACAAAGGTAATTTAGAGGCAAAAATATATTTGCTCTAAGAGAAATAATGGGTACTTGTTAGTTGCTTTCCTCTTTTTGTTGGGTTCCATAGTCACATGAGTAAAGAGATGAATTTTGAGTCTATAAATACTCTTATTACTTTGGGTATAATTGCTTTACTATGTGATGTGATTTTTATGAAGAGCCCAGAGAAAGTAAGATATGTAGGGGTTCACATTGCAATATTAATGCTAATATCCTGAATCTTACTTCTGTATTATTTTGATGCTTACATCTTCACTTTAATTTGTTACTAATCAGTGAAACCTTAGATGCTAAATTAGCTCCTCTTACAAGTTTCTCAGCCTTCTGAACAGCAGGTCTACAGTAGTGTTTACTTTTGTGAAAATATTCCTCACTGGTAATTTGCAATCCTTTATTGCAATTTTCTAAAACAAATAAAATGATCTAGAATCATAGCTTTTTGTGTATGTGCATATGTGTGTGTATATACAGGTAGCCATAAATAGACTAACAGATATGGACAGGTAGATTAATAGATAGATGATGATAGGTATATCATAATTCAGAACAGGGTGTAGCTCAAGAGGTAGCGAGAATATCTCATACAAATCTCATCTTCTGTATGTGCATATGTGTGTGTGTGTGTGTGTGTGTGTGTGTGTGTGTGTATACAGGTAGGCACAGACTAACAGATATGGACAGGTAGATTAGTAGATAGATGATGATAGATAAGTCATAATTCAGAACAGGGTGTAGTTCAGGAGATACTGAGAATATCTCATACAAATCTCATCTTCTATATTCAGTGAGTAAGATACACAGTTATCAGCCACCAAATATTACAAGATGAATAAAATAAATGAATGGCAAGAGGTATTTCTGAACCTATGCATATTAAAGTAAACCCGCATATTCTTGTTTCTAAAAAAAAATGACCATATGTCCTTGATTTAGCTAAGGAATCTTCCACAATATCATCTTAAATATTCTGTTCTTGAGTTGTATTTTTTCCAGTATTTCATAGTATTTGCTAATAAGAATAGTATTTCCCTGAAAATGCCACTTGACTTCTGCTAATTTTGATAATGCTTTAAAGTTGCTATCTCTCAGCAGTATCCAATGCCCACCTGTTGTTAGTATTTTGCTGTGTGTGGAAAGACAAAACATTCGATGCCAGGGTGCCATTTAGAGTTTTCTTGGCAGGAGTTGGATATCCAGAGAAGGGGAGGAGAAATAAAAAAGAAAGAGGAATGGAAAGAGGAAAGAGCAGAGGAAAAAAAAGGAATCACTTTATTCCCTTTTAAAAGAAGGGTGAGCATGCAGACACACTCAGGGGCATGCCCTGGGTGAGTGCTCTGCAGGTCAGGGGCGTGGTCACAACATGGTGGCCCCCCAGATGCACCACTTTGTCCAGGGGGCAGACTAGAGCAGAGCAGCACTAACACCTGTGAAAAAGCATTTATAAAGCATTTATAGCTACCTGTCTTAGGTAGCTCCAGACTTAGAGGTGGATAGATGTAGCCATGGGTTTGCCTGTTCCTTGCTTCCTTAATTCATTTGCACACTCTCTAAGCTCCCAAGTCTTTGATGAGTTCTCTCTTTTGTTTGTTAACTGCCTTTTCCAAGGGTCATGATTCCATCCAAAGGGACATTAAAGTTTTGTCTGCCTTCTCTTGAAATGGATCTTCATTCTTTACAATAACAGCTACACCAGGGAAAAAAGTGAACAGGAAATGAGCTACCTAATTATTATTCAAACTCAAATGCAGTTCATGTCATCTTCTGGGTGAAACCATAATAATTTTGATTTGTGTCAGAGTTACTCATCTCAGTGTTTAAATTTTCAGAGCTATGAGTTTATCAACAGTTAAGAGCACTTGCTTCTCTTTCAAAGGACTGGAGATGGAGTGGAGTTCAATTCCAAGCACCCACACATGGCTTGAAACTTTGGATAATCACAGTTCCACTGGAAGAGTTCAATGACCTCTTCTGGACTCCACAGCACTTTACACATATGATTACAGGCATAGATAGGTAGGCAAAATACCTATGTACATAAAAAAGTAAAAAGAGCCAAGAGATAGTAACATAAGGGAAATGACTGCCTTTAATTTTGTAATATCTTATATAGTATTATCAGGATTATTTTGACTATATATATATATATATATATATATATATGTTCATCTACAACATTTAAAGAACTAGTTTCTTGAAAAATTAGAAAAAGACAGTCATATAAATATTGTTTTAATTAGATGCATAATACCATTCCATATCAGGTATCTATCACTTAATGATTTTATGTTTAAACTTAATGTTACTTAGTGCTATATATTTCAAATGTGTTTGGATATGTATAGCCAAGCAGCCTTTATGTTACCACATGTATTTTAAATCATACTCTCATTCCTCAGCTATACAGACTGGTTTAGATGTGTGTCTTATTGCTGAAGTTGGATTCTACAATCCCTACTTTGGATCAAGGAGTATTCCCTCTGTGATTTATGTATGACTTTTTAGTGTTTGGTTTTGTTGTTGGTTTATTTATAAAATAGACTTTGACATCAACATATGAAGTTCATTTGGAAGTTACATAAAATAAAAATAGACTTGATTGTCCAGTGCTTTTTAACACCCAGAGGACCATTTTTACATTTTTCCCCTAAATCTATACTTTAAAGATGTTCATCATCTATGAAACAGAAAGAGTCCCAAGGCTCAAACTGGAAGTTCCAGCCACCCACTGCTTATACCCTGAAGCACAGATAGAGAGCTTAGAGATGGACAGTTAAAAAGATGGATGTTTTTTTCTCTCACATTTTCTCAGAACCCATTAATCTGAATGTACAAACACATCTCATTAGCTATAATGGCCATATTTCCCTGGCTCATTGCCTTCACCTGCTCTAGACAACCTTTGATTTCTGTGTACTACTCCTCATGTGTTTCTGAGAGTCCATTTGGGTTTTTTCATATGCATTTAGGGTGGTGTTTGACACCAGTGGGCTCCGTGCCACAGTTACTCCCAGAGGTGTTTCCATATGTCACTCTGTACAAACACTCTCGTCACAGGACACTGGGGAACTGCTCTTCCATTGCCCAAGTCTCTCCTATTGCTGTGCATGGTATTAGTAACCTACAGTATCTTCTCAGAATGATCGTTTTTTCTTCTGGGGATGAGGTCTTCATGCCTAGCTCCTCTTCTCCTAAGTTAAATCTGTTACTGGTGGCTGTGGGCCAAGCCAAGTGTTTACACATTTCCTCAGCCTCTGATTCAAAGGATTGAGATAAAGGCTTACACTGATTGCAGAGCAGCAAAGGAACTTTATCCAAGCGAAACAATGGAACTGTCAAGATTGACAGCTGGACGCACTAGTCATACTCAGAAGCCCTAGTGACAGCTGCAGGGTCTATTTCTAAGGGTCTAAAGGAAGGAAGAGGGGCTTGTTACTAAGACAATCGTGGTTGTTTTGCTGGTTTGACTGTCAGATTGAAGTCTGTCCCTCTCTTCTGTGTCTGTTTCTTCCTTTGTATTTGATTTTAATTACATTTTGCCTATGTGACTATGGAATTCTCCATAAAGGTTGATTTGGGGACATGGTTCTGCCTCTTATGGATAAACTCAAATAATCTGTGTCAGGTTGGATATTTTGCTCCTGGACTCAGACATAAGTGGAATGTGGTTAAATGGACTCTGTCTAAATATGATGGTTATTAAGAACAGAAATGTATCCCATTCTTTAGACAGGGGAGTTTGTATAGCTGGATGTGCAACTGGCTCCCAAGTTGTTAACAGATTACAAGATTGATTTTCCAGAGAGGGTTAATGTGCATAGCACACATAGGTATGGATCTCAGGCTCCCAAGTACATTATTATTAGAAAAGGGGTGAGCATACCCCCTATTCCAAGTTATTATGTGACATTTTTCCTGGGGTAGTGTAAATAGAGATCTACTCACCCCAGATTTGAAATCCTTGACAGACCAAAGTAAGATACCATATCTAAATTAAAGTTGGCGAACCAATGGATTTCTAGGTTTTCTTTCAGGAGCAGAAATGACTTAAAAGACACAAGGACTCAAAAGACAACTGTATCAACCAGTGCCCACCTCAGCATGGATAGCAGCTCATGAGAGGTGGAAACTTGAACTGCACTGTGAAACTTGTAGATAGCTCAGCTGACTGGAGCATCCTTTCCAGGTGGCTCAGTTGGTTTATACCTCTTCAGGATGCTCAGCTGGTCTCTGCTTCTTCAACTTGGCTGCTCTGAACTTCTAGGCAATTCACCTGTTCTAAGGTTGTCTTCCAGAAGTTTTCACTGTTTATCTATACTTAGGGAGAGAGAGAGAGAGACATAGTGAATCTGCTCAGTTTAGAGAACTTCCTAAAGCTATTGAGTTGTTGTCTTCCTGAACTTAGCAAACTTCCCAGAAGGATGAAATGTTTCACTTCCCTTAAAATATCCTGTTGTTTTACCTCCCTTTTGACATCCTGTGCTTTAGCTAGCTTTCCTACAAAATGGAAGATTTTTAGTCTCAGAGGAAATTTCTATAAAATACAAAGAATTACAGGTTGATTTTTTTTTTCCTGTGCTTTCTTGTGGCAAGTTCTTCTAAATTTTGTGGGGTTTGTTGTTGCTGTTTCTCATTTCCCACAAATGATTCTCTGACAAATCATGTCAACTGTTGAGGTATTCTGTGATACTCATGGGTCAAGGTTTGAAAGTATAAAAAGCCTTTATTTCTGTTGTTTGACACCCCACTTTCTTGGCACATGTGTGTGTCTTTCAGTACAGAACATTTTTAAACCCCATTGTTTAGGCATTTTCATGAAGGCATTGTGGTGGTCAATCTTTATTGTTAACTTTATTTGTTTTAGAATCACTATGGAAACATACTTCTGGTTATGTCCATGGGAGCAGTTTTCAGAGATTTTTTAAGTGAGGCAAGACAAATTATCCTGAATGTGGGCAGGACCATCTCTTGTGCTGGGATTTCTGACTAGATAGAAGGGAAGAAGGAAGCTGAACATCAGCCTTTATCTCTCTTCTATGGCCTGTGCCCTAAAACCATCCAAAGCAAACCCTTACCTCCTTAAGTTGTATATATCAGCTACTCTATCAAAGAAACTCATTTTCAACTAAAAAAAAAAAAACCCAAACAATATTTGTAAGAGTAGAAGGATGTTGTGCTTTTTCATTTAGGTCTTTTGAGACTTAAAAAGTATAAGCTGGTCTATAATTCACTGCAATCTTTACACTTCAGCCTTCTGAATGCTTGGAATATATGTGTGAAACACCAGAACCCTCCTAGTCTAAGATTTCTCCAGGGTTCATGAAGACAGCTAGTGACAAACCCAGAGCTAAACAAAGCTTTTCTAATTTCCCTTCTTATTTTAAACATCCACTCTAATTGCTTGTTCACACTGCCAGCCTGGAATCTTGTGTCTTAAGTTCTTCCCACCCCATATTGTTAGAATTTTGTGCATATTTTGGTATGGTTCGCATATACCCAATTATCTGGCAGCAGGTTTTTATAGATGTGCAAGGGAACACAGGAATGCACAGAAGGCAGCTGCAGATAGCAGGAGACTCTTAACACTGTTTCTATGTGAAAAAGAACTTTATGGTCATATGATTATGATTGAGAGACGTTATGATTGTAATAGCAGAGAAGGCAAGAAGAAAGAGAAAAGAAGAAAGGAAAGAGAAATAGGAGAGCTCCCAAGAGAAGATCAAGGTAGAGTAAGATGCATGTGGGAATGGAACCTTGCTGTAAATGGGGCTTGACATCACAGCTCAGGGGACATGGTTCAGTGGCCAGCTCTAAGCTCTAACACATATCTCCCCTCCTTTTTTTTTACACAATTCCTAGTCACCAGCTCACCTGGACTAGGGAAAGTATTCCCATCCATGCTTGCACTAGATTATTCTGCAATATCTTTTTAAACTCCCTACATTTAAAATATCTCTCCCCTTAGTCTCTACTCCTTTAAAACCATAAGAGTTTTCTGATGTCACTTTTGTAAAATTTTTACACTCATACAACCAAGTAATATTCTCTTTGAGGAAACATTAAAGAGATTTAGCTATAGTTGAATACATAAGGTTTAAATTGTTAATATCACAAATATAAAAATGAAAACATTGCTATTGTTATTATGAAACAAATAAAAAACTAGGATGAAACATTCTATAGTATGATTATTTAATAGAAATTTATCTATAATATGCTGAGTAACAAACACTGCCCTAGATACTATATAAAATTGAGTTATTAAAATTAATTGTAAAATAAGAACCATTCCATTAGGTGTGAGGAAAATAGATAAGTGGGAATATCAAAGAAATATATTACATAATATTATACATAAATATATGTTTTATAAATTCATATATATGAAAGACAATAACAGCAGCAATATTAATAGAAATACTTAGGAGTCATCAAATTTGTAAGTGCTTTTAAAAATCATGTGTCTGTACTGTTAATTAGATGTAGAAAATTCTTGCATACAATGCTAATGTGGGTGAGAATTGATGATTTATATTAAAACATGCATCATTTTATAGCAGGAATTCTCTGTTCTCTTTGCTAAATTATTTTTTTATTTATCTGTGTATACATCCATCTGAATACATGGTATATGGAGATTGGAGGTCAATCTCAAGTGCTGACACCTACCACTCTCTACCTTACATTTTGAGGCAGGATCTCTCCGCAAACCCAAAGCTCACTGATTGGCTAGACTGGCTGGCCATTGAGCTCAAGGAATTCTCTTATCTGCAAGTATTCATCCCTGGATGACCGGCATGTGCCACCATGTTCAGCTTTGCAGATAGGTGGTGGAGATAAACTCATCTTCACTTATGCACAGCTATCACTTACTAAGTGAGCTGTCTTCCGCAGCCTGCTGTTCTCTCTCTTCTCTACCACGTCCTGTGCTCTGCTTTGAGACTCTCTGGTTTTCTCCAGTGGGAAGCATCTTGAAGAAACAAGAAAAGAGAAAGCATTGTATCAGATGGACAGTAGATGAGAGGGGGTTAGAGACTTGAGACTGACCATGGCCCTCGTCCTCCATTGGAAGGAAGGCTTCTAACCGAAGCACAGTTCTGTTCCTAGCTTGGTATGACCCTCATGGCTAAGATGGCCATGCTCCAACTGCTCTAAGATGATGTTGGGTGTTAGCACTGTTGAACGCTTAGTCTTCTCTGACATTTTATGTGTATTCTTGTTCACATTTCTCTTTGATACAACTGTACTGGCATGTAGCATCTGTTTCCTTGTCTGGATCTCAAATGATCTCATCTTACCTTTAAGATTCTAGGAATTTATGTTAAAGAACTAATGAAGGATATTCCTAATAGATTAAGTGTCATGGAATAAAGAATCAGAACAGGAAAGAGTAATTCATTCACATTGGGAGAATTTGGAAAGGCTTTGCACAGGAGGTGACATTTGATTTGCCTTTGAAGGGTTGTAGAAGGCTTTGCCAAAATACAAATGTGTGTGTTGCCACCTGGAGAGACTTTGTGGCTCGTGAGGGCAAAGGCTCATTACTTTCTTGTGTCATACTATTGCCAAGTATGAGGCTAGGTTGCTGTAAGTCTTAAATTAATGTGGCAGGACTGGTAATGATTCTTTATTGAAAAGCATTTCCAGGTGAAATTTGAGATTAGAAAAGCAGACAGAGTATGTAACAGTGCCTGGCAAATGGTTCATAGTAGCCAGTGTTAGTCCACTATTAAGATAAATAAATACATAACATTTTAGCTTCACTCTCCTTACTGTGAACACTGACTTACACATTTATTCTTTCCCCCTCACAGATATCCCGTCACTATTTTTTTCCTTATCTCTCATAATAAAAACTTTAGTTGCTGAAAAGTCTATTAGGGGCTGGATAGCTAGCTCATTGATTAGATTGCCTGCTATTCTTCTGAAGAACCCAAGTTCATTCCCCAGCTCTCACATCAGGTGATTGGCCACCTCCTTTAACTCCTGATCTAAGGGATCACATGCCTTCCTCTGATTGCCACAGGCACCTAAATTCACTTGACATACACTCACACAGACATGCGCAAACTCGTGCGTATACTTATAAAGGAAACCTTTTGAAAGTTACTTGAGCATATATCATTTTACAAAAATATTAACTGACTTAATTGTATTTAAAAATATTGTAGTAAGTCCACTTCAATCTGAAAAGATTGAACAATTCAGCTATATTGTATAATTAAATTTGTTCAGAGAAGAATCCTGATGTATTGTTTCAGTTTTCTCCCTCAGTTTGGGAGCTAAAAGAATTGTTTAAAATCAAAAGGCTGCTCTCAAATTATCCATGATTCTCAAGTTGAGTGGGTAGGAGGCTTGAGGGGGAAGCTATGAGTGGGCTACGATAGGCTTATATTCAGAAAGAACCCAGACAAACAATCTTAGTTCAAAATACTGTGATTCATTACACACAGTTTCAGGAAGCCAGATTGGAAGACAGCTGGCTAAGGGTGTTGTCATCCTGGAGAGTGTTTCATGGCAGACGTCTGTTCTAACCAGCCGAAGATGAAGAAAAGAAGAAAATAAGGCAGTGCTGTCCCTTCATTTCATAATGACAATAATGAGAAGTCATCCTCTCGTGTGAACTGCTGGATGATGGCACATAGTCAGGGGATTTGCCCAGCATGTACCACTTACCACAGCCAGATAAAAAGATCCTCATCCTCCCTTCCTATGTCCTTACTTTCTCTCCTTTCTTAAAGGGTGTGTGGTACATGGGTGAGAATCAGAACAAAGGGTCTTGCAAGAGACAGGTATAAAATGACATCCCCAAGAGTGTCAACTCTGTGTGTGTTAAGGACAGTCAAGGGAGCTGTTCTGGGGAGCAAAGAAATGTTAAGCCTGAACTTATAAATGGGATGCAGAGCTCTCTGATGAAGTAGAAAACACTATAAACAAAACAGGATTTCTTCTGAAATGTGCTGTGGAAGTCATAGGTCCTAGTCCTCATTGGGATGGTGATTCCAGCTTTGCACATTATCTGGAAAGCACAACCTGTACCTTTTGATGGTTAATCACTTTTATACACATGCATGTTTTGAGCTCAGGCTTCTCCAAGGAATAAAAATGCAAGGATGCTCTTTCAAGCTAAATACAATCTCTGATTTTTATTCTATATAAGAAAAAAAAATTTTGTTTTATACTCAAAAGTCTGGGCAAACGTTTATAGGGCAATGCTTGGCATCATGTGTGCTGTGAACTACGTCTTTGCTTTACAGGTACCTACAGGGCACACACAACCTCTTCTATCTACTGTGTAACATGTTGTCAAAATGACAAAAGAAAATGTAGTCAGAGGCTACCTGGAGTGTGGTCCACTTTTAAACATCCATGCAATTATTCATGGAAAGTACACACAGAGAAAAAGAAAAGGAAATCAGGGAAAAGCTGAAGTGTCTTATGTTATCTATAAAATATTAGGTTGTTACTGGGTACAAAAGCAGATTACATGTCATCAAAAAGAAGCAGGAAGTACATTTTAATTTTCTAATTTTTTTCGTTTATTGGTTCATTTTGTAAATTGCAATCAATGATATTCTGTGAGCAGTAGCGCAAGATCAATTGTAAAACAGCATATAATTCATGGCCAGTGTTGTAAATTATAGTTTGCCTGACAATAATAGGAAGGGTTTCTTTGCAATTGGATCCTTTGCTTATAACAGTCAGGGGAGGGTCCATGGTCCCCTTATAATGCATATTAGAATTGTCTGTTTTCTCCCCCTCCACAATCCCTGGTGTTTGGGCTTATGCAAGTGATGCTATCATGCGACTAGAAAGGAAGGCGTCTTAATAAGGGGCTTGGGAAACAGTCTTCTAGTTTCAGGGTTCACTTACCCTCAATCTATGGGACTCAGCTTCTTAAATGAGTTTGTGGTCCTTAGACCCATGGTGCACTGCAATGCCCTAGAAGCACCTCTTCACAGCAGTAGAGAGGTTACCAAACCACTTGATGTTAAACCAGGAGACAATTGCCACGCTCTTCCCTGCTGACTTTATTCCTGACTGGTTCCCTGTAACTCAGTTTCTCAGGAAGCATGAGTTCACTTCTCACATGACTGGCATCCCCTCCCCAGTACCTTTCTACTGTCCTTTCCTGTTTGTCCCCATCTTCTCCCATCTCACCACAATCCTAACCTGAGCCATCTACACCTCCTACTAACAGTCCAGTCAGATTCCGTTTTTCTACCTTTCCCTTTTAGCAACCACTTTCTCTTTCCTCCTCCTCTTCCCCCTCTTCTCCTTCCTCCTCCTCTTACTCCTCCTCTTCTTCCTCATCTTCCTCTCCTTCCTCATCTTCTCCTTCCTTCTCTCTCATCCCTCCCTTCCTCTTCTTCCTCCATTTCCCTGTTTTTCATGCCTCTTTATTCAGACAGCCCTAGGGAATCTTCACCTTCTGATGGAAGCCCAGCAGGAATAATCCGCTTCAAGGTGGGCAGGGAACACATCAGAATGATTGAGATGAAGAAGATGTTTGCACACATTAGCTTTCTCTGTTGTCAGAATTGAAAACATTGCCAACTTCTATTCCAGCAACAACAGGACAGTCAGGTACAGATACAGATTCCTAACCAAGAAATGGGACCTGGAAATTTAATTTTTTTTTAATTTAGTAATTAAGTTGGCTGAAAACAAAATCGGGGAAAATCAATTTGGTATAGGCCCTGAAAATCTTAACTATATATGACCCTGTAGGCTGTGTGCCAGCTGATCATGCAGCTTTCATGGATAGCAATCTTGGGTGCAAACACACTTGCACTCAGCCTCCAGTTTCTGTGTACACATGGGTTTTTCTCTGTAACATAATTTAATATCTGACTTCACTCTCAGATACCTTTATTAGAAACCAATGACCCTCCCTCCTTACTTTGGCATTCTCTCTCTTCTCTGGATGTAAAGAGATTCATATTCATACATACCTCCTCAGACCTTAGCCCTTAGCTTTCTCTCCCTCCATGGAAAAGTGCTAATGTAGAGACACCCCTTAGACCCTGTGGATTTGTGTCAGCCCTCATGACTTCTGTATCACACTTGGGAACATGAAATGCCTGCAGGTTCCTTGAATCTCTGTCTACAGACACCATGGCCTTTCCTTCCGCATGGTTCTTGGCCCTCACCTAGAACTCCATGTTGGAAGAGAGAATCATGACGGGTCTTTCTGAGAGTGCCTTTTTTCCTCCTCCTCTCCATCTTATTTTCAAAGAGCTTGAAGTGAAGTGCTTGAACAAACATTTCCTGTTTCTCCAGAATGTTGTATCTAGACGGTGAACCCCTGCTCTATTCCCTGTGTACAGAGCTTGCCTGTGGTCTTTCAGCATTCTAACCAGTAACCCACTGCTTTGCAGATGACAGCATTTCATAGCTAAGATATAAAATAACAATTTAATTGAGAGGAATTTAGAATCAGATAAGTGAGAGAGATGGGATCAAAAGAAAGGAAGGAAGAAAAAAACATGGATTACATGACTTCTGTATTGACATTCATCCTGACAACAGATCGAAAATAAGAAAGATGTTCAGAGGAGAGAATCCGAACTCCAACTTTAGACCCATTAGATTCATCAAGAGTATTATCCCCAAACCATAAAGAGAGGAGGAGAAAATGGCTAACACAGAAAGATAAACAAGGGAATAAGACAGTTACTGTTGATTAGTCCCAAAGGCCCATTTCAGATAAAGGGACCAAAAATTGTAGTTCACTCAACATGGCCAGTCTGAAACTCCTCTTGTCCATGTTACTGCGGTAAGAAATATTAAATACATGAGATTCATCAGAGTTGAGAATCAGGACAGCAAGCCTGACAAAAATTCTAGAGTTTTATGTTTACTTACTTTCTTGTTGCTATGACAAAATATCTCCCATGAAGCAAATTACAGGGGACGATTTGATTTGACTTGTCTTACAGTTTGACAAGGGACAGAATCCATCATGTCAGGATAGCACAGTGTCATGAGCAGGAGGCGACTCATCACCTTGCAACCACAGTCAGGAAGCAAAGAGTCTGTAGAAATTAGGACTACCCTAATGACATGCTTTTTTCCCCAAAAGATTATGATTATATAGCTCATAAAACTTTCACAACCTTCTAAAATAGATCTAACAACTGGAGACCAAATATTCAAACAAGTAGAACATTTTACTTTCCAACCACAATGAGCCAACATTCCCTGGGTCTCCTTAGGCTCATGGATATAACATAATGAGAAACATATTAACTCCACCTCAAAAGTCTCCATGGTAGTAAACAAAGCCTGTTGAAAAGTCCAAAGTTCATAGTCTCTTCTGATACCCAAGGCAATCTCTTATCTACAAGCCCCTAGTGGAGTGTGACATTCCCTACAGTTGCTCATTCATCATCTGAGGCTGATTCCAGAATCATATAGACTCCAGTGGCCTTGGAGAGTCTCGCCCCTCCAGCTCTTTTGCCTGTAATACATGTGACCACATGTGGATTGCCTGAAGGTTTTTCCTAGTGGACATTCCATGATCCTGACATCCCAAACATCCTGAAATATCCATCGCAATGTAAACTTCACTTTCCTGCTTTCATATAGTGGCCTCTCAGAGCCTTCTGATCTCAGATGCTTTCTAGAGCCTTGGCACAAGCCCCCATGAATCCCTCCCTCATACATCTTTTATATCTGCAAAATCAGTACCATGTGGCATATGTTGCTAAACTCTAAAGGAAGCTTGAGATGCAGACTATAACATGGACCACAGTTGCAATAGCCTCTGTATCCTGAGGCTATTGGGGGAAATACTTCCCTAGGCTGTTTTCAAGTAAGAAACTATTTCATTTGCATTCTGAGTTCAGGCTGACTTTTTTCAAATTAATTTGTGTTTTCACAAGTTGGGGCCTTTAGTTAGTGATATCTTTCCTTGGAGAATCTTGTCTACTGTCTCAGTGTAAAGTGGGAGTTCCCCTTAAATATGGTGAGCACTTTAAATATTGCACCTTCTTCCTCTGAACCATTACAGCTTCGGCTTCTCTTACATCCCAGTCTTCACAATACCACATTTCTCATATCTGCCTGTGCCAGTTGTTGCTATCACTGTAGACCTGGGTAAGATCCATGAGCAGTAACCATGACACAGCATGAATGCTGTCCTGTCTGGACCATTTCTCCACTGGAGAAATACATGGCCTACGGGAGACATTTCATCTTCGAACCACAACAGTGAGAAGTGGCAAGTACTTAGAGAATATGACTTGATATCAGGTAATCAAAAGCCATAGTGAGAAAGGCAGCTGTGGTCAATATTCTAGAAATAAAATAGTCTCAAATATGTGGAGATTGTTGGTGAAAGAGTGATTATATCAGTGTGATGTATTAAAAAGGTGGGCAGCAAACTGCTTGTGACTACATAGGGTAGATTTAAGATTTAGAATCTTGGATTCAGTTCCAAAGATGATGAAGTAATGAGTGGAACTCTGCTGGGCGGTGAATAAATGAAGTCGAGGTGAAGGGCATTGCACTTGAGGAAGTTAAGTGAAGCCAAATTCAGGGATGAGTCATTATTGAGGATGTTAAAGTTGCCAAAGGGAGAATGAGATTGAAAAGAAAGCTGAGCCAATGCTGAAGTCATTGAGGAAAGGAGCTGGGTGACATGGGAGGTGGAATGGGGCATTCCTAACTAGATTTTACACATAAATTCTTCTAAGTAATAAATTAATATTAACATACTACGGCCATTTTCTGTCTACATCATATGTGTGTATCATGCATAAATAATATATATGTAACTATCCCTAATATAACTGACCTACATACACTTGTTGCTAAACACTTAATAATTTACATGTTTATCTGCCTCTGTATCCTGGTTGGTTGGTTGTTTTGAAGCATTAGTGTTTGATGTTCAGATATGCACAGCTTTGCTTAATATTTTTAAAGGCAAAATTCCTTTAGCTTGTAATTATAGACCCTCATTGGTTTGACAGTTGTATTATATTCTTTAAGATTTTTAAACATTAGTATATTTCTAAAAATAAAGATAATATCAGCCCATGTAAGGGGCATTGAGGTCTCTCTCTGGTCTTGTCCATTCAATATATGAAAAGTATTCTCATTAGACATCACTTCAATCACAAGATAATATGGTCAGCATGATAACAAAATTTATTTCTTTACTCAAGAGATTCCCATTCTCTTGAAAGGGATATAGTGTTGGCATAGACAGCAACATAATTTGACTTGTTTTGATAATTATAAAAAGGAAATAAACCAGAAAAGAGGGGAGCCATGAGTAATGGTGAGATGTCTGACTATCAAGGGAAGATCAGCCTGGAGGATAAGCAAAGGCATCCAAGAACAAAGGAGGAAATAGATGCCAATTAGAGCGGACATCCCCATCAAAGACCTCCAAATGTGAACTTTTGATATCAGGGCAACAGAGTGATGCCTGACTTACTACTATTTCAAGTTTTGTATAACTTTTCATATTATTTAGCATCAATATCATTTGGGGTTTTGATTGGTGTGTGTGTGTGCAATTTATTTTTAATATATATATGTATATATCATATATGCTTGTAGCCCAGGATAGCTTTGAACTCACAAGAACATTTTTGTCTCAGCCTCCCAAGTACTGGGACTATGGTATAAGCTACCACACCTGGCAGCATGAACATTCTTAAGCCCTGATGCACATTAAAGCCATGTTTGTTCTAATATGCAGTGCCTTGATCATTTACAACCTGAACAGTACTTATAATGCAGAGTAGATGAAGTGAATTGTATCTCTTTTGGGAGGAATGGACATGTTTGGGTTTTTCTCTTTCAGTTTTGCCTGAAGTTGTGGTGGTGTGAATAAGAATGATCCTAACGAATGACTCGTTGATTTTAATGCCTGGTTACCAAGGGGTGGCACTATTTGAAAGGATTATGAGGTGTGGCCTTCTTGGAGGAAGTGTGTTGCTTGGGGTGGGATTTGAAGTCTGAAAAGCCAGGCCTAGTGGTGTGCTTTTCCTGTTGTCTGCAGATCTGGATGTAGAACTTGCAACCACTTTTCCATCACCATGTTTGCCTACATGCCACCATGTTTCCTGCCATGATGATAATGAACTAAATCTCTGAAGCTATAGGAAATCTCCAATTAAATTCTTTATTTAAAAAAATATCAATGATCATAGTGTTTCGTCACACCAGAACACAGGCTAAGACAAGGGTCATACTGTACCAAATGTGATTCTCCTAAGTGTAGTCATTTATATATCCTGATCTCCTATCCTAACCTCCTTTTGGTCTAAGACAATAAAATGGCTAGATTGCTTTTCTTCTGGTGACCTATGTGTTTACCAGTTGATTGTATTTTGATGAAAATCAGCACTTCTTTCCTGGTTTACTTTTACTCTCAGTATATGCAAAGCTATTTGCCTGAATTAGGTTGCATTTCATTAATCTTTTAAACATGAAATTGTAATAGTTCAAGGTTAATGAGATTTGAGAGTATGTGTTACTTAAATCATGACATATTTCAAATATGTTTCTCAAAATTACTATTTTTAATATTGTGAAAATACAAACTATATTTAAAGTTTGGCAGACTTGGTCAAAATTTAGTTAGACTACTGAGTGTTTTTGTTTGTGAAGAATTCAGAACATTTAAGAATGGAGTTGGGGGATTCTAGATTAAAGTACTCTCATTAGGGATATGAAATTCCTTAGAAAAACAGGTGAGATGTACCAAGAAAATTTTTGGGAAGAAGAGATTATTCTATTGGTTGCCTTTCATACCTAGCTCAACTGTATTGTCATCTCCTTCATTAATTCTATATTCATTAATTCAGTTATATATATATTAATTAATATAGATGAATGTTATATATAGTTAATATATATTAAGACCTCTAATGTGTCAGACATTGTATTAGATACTGAGGATACAGTATGGCTATAGTGCTGTGAGTGTCATACCAGAGGTATGAACAAAGTGCTGTTGGGGTCAACCGAGTAGATAATAGCTGCTGCCTTTCCAAGGTGATATTGCAAAGTGTCAGGGACATCTTACAAATGAAACACACCTATACACTCAACTTGGATGATCTGAAGGTCAAATAATGATTGCTAGGTAGACAAGAAAGGGGAGTTTCAAAGTCATTGTTATAGGCTATATATTTGCATTTCAAAAGCCACTCCTGTTGTCTTCAAAATAATTTAAATATCTCATTTATTTTTAACAGAGTCTTTGAACTAAACCCTGAAAGTAATTTACTTGATCATAGACATTGAAGAAAACAAATTGTTAAAATAAAAATGTTGGGTGGAGATTGTGACTCACAAGGGTCCATTTCAATGTAACCTTGTCATTTAAGAGAGAAATAAATACATTTTATTTCTACTGATTTTCATAATTGATTCTTATGTTAAGCTCTATTTTAACAATTCCTAGAGCTCAGAATGTAGGAGGGGACTGAGCTCTCTTGAGAAAAATGTATTATAGAGAATAAATTCTTGTTTCTCTCCTTCTCCCAGATTTAGGGGTATTCACAGCTCACAAGATTATACTTGGTGCGTGCACAGATGTGGGGTGTACAAACAGTTCGCAAGTCATCCTGCTTACAGCACAGCTGCCACCAGAGCAAGTGGATCCCCCGACTTTGGCTGTCCTGGATTCCAGAACTATACATGTCCAGTAAGTAAAGCTCTCCTGTCTTGCACATGCTGGTTCACGACAGAATCTCGAGTTCATTCAGAAGGGCTTATGACGTCAGACTAATTGTATTGTGATTAAATGCATAGAAATGATTAGGCCAGTGGTTCTAGGAACCTCTGATTATCACTTATCAACTTAATTTCCATTTTGTCTCTAGGCAATCACTCTAAGCTAAATGTGTATGCAACTTCTGTGTGGTTGTCAGTAAAAGAAAAATGACCACCTACTTATCCACTGTCAAACTCATTGTAGCCAGAGGTATTTTGCAATAATTTATAATAGCTAGAGTTATATATGCATATATATGTATGTATGTATGCGTATATGTGCATATATAACTTCTTTTGTAAGGTTTATTTATTTTATATGTGTTTTTGCCCTCTCTCTCTCTCTATGTCCCTCTCTCTCTCTCCCTCCTTCCTTACCTCCCTCCCTACCTCTGTCTCTCCCTCCTTCCCTCTCTCTCTCTGCACCATATATTCTTGATGCACAAGGAGGCCATAAGAACATCAGATCACCCAAATTAGAGTTAATCCAGGGCTGCGAGCCTCTGTGTCAATGCTAGGAAGTAAATCCAGATCCTCTACCCGAGAACCCAGTCTCATTCCCCTGTAGTTCAAGTCAGAGAGGATTATAACATAGGAATGTTTAGATTTTTTCTAATATTAGGAACTTTTGTTTATTTCTCATTATATGAGGTCTAAGGAGCTGAGTTAAAATTTAGTAAATTTCTCTTAGCACCAATTCATGCTTCTTCCCGCTTTCTCATCTGTGAATGAACTGTTGGCACTGCATAAATTAAGGCACTCATTCATGCTGGAAAACATTACCATTCATGTTGTTGTTCTGAACCTAGGCACTTACACTGGCCATCAGTTGCCTTAAGACAGGCTATGTTAGTTATTCTCTAAGACTCCCCATTTGCCTGAGGATCTCTGAGATGAGCTGTCTTCTTTCTGGTCTGAAATAAGACTTTCTTGTCTCCTATACACTGGAAGCATCATCTGAAGTAACCATCATTCTTGATTCTACCTGTCTAACCCCTCTGATCTGGGTATCCAACCTCACAGTGCCAAGAAGCCCTGCCCATTGCTTCATTCCTTGTAGGCTTCTACTCTCTCTATTCCATGATCATTTGCTCGTTCTGTGATGGGTTTTTCAGCCTTTCCTCTTACATCCCTCAGAAGTATATATGCCTCCCGACTTTTGTCTGATATCCTAAACCCAAGATTTAAAAGAAAAAAATCATGCACATTTGTATATTGTTAAGTCTTTTAAATTACAAGTAACTAGGGGTTGTGATGATGGATCATTTAGAACACTAACTGTACAGTCATGAAGACGTGAGTCAAATCTCCAGAACCTACATAAAAAACTTCGTGTGGTTGCACACACCTGTAACCCCAGAACTGATGAGAGACAGGAGGGTGTTTGTTGCTTGCTGCTCAGCCAAGCTAGCCTCAGGTTCATCAAGAGATCTTGTGTAGAGTGGGTAAGGCCATTACAGAGTGATGGAATAGGAACCCTGAAGTCTTCCTCTGGCCTCTATATGTGTGAGTTGCTGCATATGAACATGTACAAACAACACAAACAGACACATACAAACCATACACACACACACACAGGGCACACAGACAACACAAACAGACACATACAAACCACACACACACACACACACACACACAGAGAATAAAATAATAAGTAATTAGCAGGCAAGAGCTATGTCACATTTCCCTTCAGTTTCTTAAAATAAGTATTTTTAATGGCATGTTATGTTTTTAAAAGAGACAATTACTTTTGAACTTTCCATATAGATTTTTTTTGCAGCAGAATACATTAAAATTTGTATGACTCTTAACCAATCCTTAACCAAACAATATATTTATGTCTAAATATAGCCCTGTTTAGACATGATTGAATGAATGAATGAAATGGGGTATCTTCTGTTGATTCCCAGGTGGAAACAACCAAGGCAACTAAATGGAATTCTGGAGCACTACATATTATATGCTTTGACTCCTCCATATAATTCCACAGTGTGGAATGTTGTCTACAACAGCACCAAAAATCTCCAGGCTTACCTGCTCCAGAACCTTTCTCCTGGGTGTCTGTACCTCATCAGGCTGGGAGTAAGTCGACTTGGCATTTATTATTTCTCTTCATCCCATATTTCCTCCTTCCTAAATCAGACAAATAAATACCAGAAAGCTTCGTCCATTAGCATTCATACTGAAAATTTCCTTCACAACCTAAAGGTGAAGTCTTTTGTTTGGTTACCTGCTTATTTAATATGTGTTATTTGAAAGATAAAATAACTATCTGAATAAGTGAATTTTCCTGGGTCTATGTTGAGATGCTCAGAACTAATTTTTTATTATTCAGATGATGTTCTAATTGGTGAGAGCTTTTCCCAAAAATACTTTGATTAATAAGGTAGTTGCCTGTGGTGCTTGTATTCATTTGAAAAAACTCCTCACAGTATGAATTTAGATCTTGTAGTTTTAAATGAAGATTCAAATGACCCCAAGATATTCTTCATTGTTATTATACCGTGATTTATATTAAACTTCTGCCTCAGAAGAACAGTCACTTGATGAAACCCAAGAATCCACAGTTTAGAGGTTTCCTTGGGAAGATGAAGGCATTTTTAACACTAAGTGGCACTTCTCTATATGAAGGTCTTTTAAAAGACCTTGATATTGTTATGGAATTTGTACTCCTATCTCCTTTTGCTTTTTGATGAAATATAATCTTTTTTTAAGTTTAATAGCACATCTGAAAATAACTGAATATAAACATGAGGTTGTCCTTATTTGTTTTAAACACCCTCTTCATTTTATAGCAATACCTATATGAGGGCATTTGCTTTGATAAATGCCATAGAAAATATTCTGCTCTTGATTATGAATAAATTTACATTTATGTAGACACTGTGTACGCATTCATTTTACTTAACATGCTCGTGAATGCTCAAAATATTATACCATGTGAAAATAAAAACTGCGTCCAACTGCTGTTAAGTGTCTGACTTGACAGCACAATACAAGGCCAGGCAGACAATGTGAAACTCCTGTTTAAATTGGCCCCCTGTGCCTCTGTGCCCAGCACAGCATGTGGATTTGGGAAATGACAGTTCAGGTTACTTATAGTCATGTTACTAAAAAGCTAAGAAAGTGGACGAACCCGATTTTCCAAAGCTAACAGTGAAGTCCACGCTGTTTTCAAAATAGCTGTACACGTGAAAACCACAAACAGTCTCAATTGCTTGGAAGCTTCCAACATTAAACAGAAATTGTTGAAATTTTAGGGTTTTATCCGGAGGTAAGTGGCATAAGAATGTTCTGTTCCTAAGGCAATTTTTAGGATGTACTGAGCAGTCATTCAAAATCCATTTCAATATCCCATACTTTATAATTTTGTTATAGCTTGAAAATTGAATACAACTAACTTCATGGTCTGTTCCCTTGAGTTTTAATTCAGATTTTACTACTGTGTAACCCAAGGCAAGTGTACTAAGGCACATCAACTTTCATTTTTTTCAGGACTAAAATTAGGACATTGAACTTAATGGTTCTTAATGTCTTTTTGAGAGCCCTAAAATACTGTGATGCTAAAAAGGTAACCCCAAATAATTACAATATGTGTCAAGACTTCAGTAATGTTGGTGTCAGAGGTCATAAGGACACAGATGTCCTTATGGCCTAAAGGTTATTAAGGAGACAAACTTGTTCATGTTCTTTTAAATTCCACTATATTTATCAGAAGAGAAAATGTCCTAATGCATTTTCAGGAAGTATTTGACTAAAAGTTTTTGTTTGTTTGTTTGTTGTTGTTTTCCTTTTGTTTAGTTTTTCAACTTAACTCAGTTAAGAAGTAAATTAAATGAACCATGTCACTTTCGGTCCTTCCTGGTTAACTAGAGGATTATTATACATTTCACAGTTTCAATAGAATAACCAGCTTTCAAGGTCAGGAGATAAGTGATGGAGAGCAGGTGTTTAACAAAGTGTAGTGGCCTTTATGGATTGTCTTAGCATGGTGACTAAGTGCTGAGAAACAAAGCACTCAGACAGCAAAGCCCCAAGTGGCCTTTGAAGCAGAGAAAGATGCACACCAGGCACAGGGCAGTAAAGCCACTCTGTATCACTTGTTTAATTTTTGCGTTAGACTAGGTTCTATGCCTCTGAAACAGAGAAGTTACATCTTCCCAAATTTGCTCTGCAGAGCGCTGACAGTACCTGCAAGAATGAATGAACGACCACCAAATACAGTCACAAAGAGTCTGAGACTTTAAATGTTACTACATAATATTTTTTGGAAAGTCGGTGATGATGGTGCATGCTTCCACCATCCTCATTCTTTGTATGCAGTCATATGGTGGTATTCTTTTTGGAGTTTGATAGGTCCTAATAAATGCATAAGCATTACAGAAAGATGCCCAGGTCAAAGTTAGTGTTTGAAAATGTTCGTAGCAGTACTAACCACTTGTCACATGATGGATGTTATATAATGGAAGTGGTGGGCTTGAATTGTTTACGTGTGTCACCCATATGTGACTGTATTGGGGGGGAATGGGTGTGAGCATGCGCACATGGAAACCAATGGTCAGTGTCAGCTGTCTTCTCTCGCTCTTTGCTTGTTCTTTTGAAATGAAGTCTGTCTCTGTCAATGAACTTGTCTAGACTGTTTGGGCAGCAAGCTCCAGGGATCCTATGGCCTCCTCCCCAGTGCACTAGGGTCACATATAAACACCAAGTCATCCTTCTACGTGGTGGGTCATGGAGATCTAAACTCAGATCCTCTTGCTTGCACAGTGGGTACTTTACCAGATGTGCTCTCTCCTGAAGCACCAAGTTTAACTTCTCAGGAAAAGATTGGTCCGAAATAAGCAATTGTGAGGTTTTCTTTTTCCTTTCTTTCTTTATACTTTAAACTACCCCACAGCAGTCTTCATACTCTTGGACCCTGCTTATCTGAAAACAAAATATTGCAAAAGAGAATGCTAGCTTTAGTAGTTCCTAATGCTTATTATTTCAAAAATTGTCAGCATCATGAAGTTACACGTACCTTTAATCAAACCAAATAAAGCCTCTTTAGATCATAAGTTGCCCATCTATTGGGGATGGCAACACAACATCGTGAAGTTTGTTCCCAAGTGTCTGTGACTGACTAAGGCTGTAGGAAAAGGGTGAAGGCTGTTTGCTTTGCCACATCACAGGCTTTCATGGTCCTTTCTAGTATATAAAGGTATCGTCAATCTGTCCAGTTATTTATTTTCATCAGTCAGAATTTCAATCAGCTTTAGAGCAATCAGAGTTTAAAAAGAGCTCTGTAAATGCCAAAAGTGAGATAAAGTTGCAGATATTTTTGTTGTTTCCACAACTCCTTACACTCTATCTCATGAATTCCCAAGATGCTTCTTTGTCAGGCTACCAGTTTGCAGATTTCAGATGACACAGCACAGGGAAAAGCCCTCCTAAAGAGGACATTGCATTTATTTTAGAAAACATCACCAAAAATTTCAAACTAAAGTCGATTTTAGTTTCTGTTCTATTTAAATAAATGCAACAGTATGTGTTACATAGCACAGTATTTCTTTGGAGAGGGATAACAGGGGAATGCTGTAACATAAATACAAATTAAAAAGAAAATCACAACCATCAGAATTAAATCCCACTGTGTAATAGTTTAACATGAATGTGCCACCACATGCTTCGGGTCTAAGGGGAAAAATCTGAAAATGCAAGTGAATATATTCCCTTTCTTTGAAAAATGGGGCGTTCTTCTGACAGTGTTCTCTTTGATAGCTCACATGGTCCTGCTCGCTGGATATTTTCTGAGACTGGTAGTGTATAGGTTACATGCACATATTTCCCATTTCTTTTTTTTTAATATATGACAATTTATCCCATTTCTTTAAAAATGTTCTACAGTTGGTTTTTAGGTCAATGGTAGCATGCCCTGAAGCCTTACATCAAGGGTTGTTCGCATGGCTATCTGTTTCTGCTTGGTTAGTGAAAGTTCCATGTTTGAGAAGACAGTAGTTTTTTTTTTTAATTTTTACTATTTTATTGATATTTCTATTAATGTCTTATTAAATAAAAATAAAACTCAGAAGTTGAATATTATGGAATAAGCCTATGGAGTTTTTCTTTTACGTGTGTTTTGCACATTCTACATCCAAAAGTTGAGAGAAGCACAAAGAGTCTAGTTAGGGCCATACCTAATACAATTGTGTCCCTGGGTTATGATGGTACCATCTGGAGCATGCTTGAGTTCATGAGAAATTATTCTGAAGACACAGGCTGCTTCTGTCTTCTCTTCCTGCCCCCTCGTGTGTGTGTGTGTGTGTGTGTGTGTGTGTGTGTGTATGTGTGTATGTGTGTGTGTGTGTATGTGTGTATGTGTAGGTATACATGCATATGTAAATCTATATATTTATGTATATCCACCTTGTTATTTGTTTATTTATCCCATCCCACTTTGTATGCGTACATGTATATATGTTGTATGTGTGTGCATGTGGTAGGGGTGTGAATGCTTGCACCTTGTTTTTTGAGGCAGAGTCTCTCACTAGACCTGGTGCTTGCATTTTTCTCACACTAGCTGTCCAGTGAGCACCAGTGAGCCCTCTGCTACTCTAACTCCAGCATCTGGGGTGCAGAAGTTTGCCATGCTTCTCTGACAACCAAATGGTTCTGATGCCTGTGATGCGGGCTGCTTTACTCAGTAAGCTGTGTCCCCAGGACCACGTGGTTGATTTTGGAAATGGATTGTCCCACTGGTCTGGAGTTCTCTGATTAGGCTGAGCTGTCTGGTCAGCAAACCTCCACAGTAGTAGCTTTACAAGCTTGAGCTATTGCACCTAGCTGCCTCCTGTGGGCTCCTGAGATTGGGTGCAGACTCTGGTGTAAAAAGTTTTCCAACTGCGCCACCTCCCCAGTCTCTACTATAGGCTTACATCACGTTCTTACATCTCGAAGTCAACTTAGCCGTAAGTGGTTGTCTATCCACTGTTGTTTGATATTGTAATGAAAAGTCTGTGACCAATTACAACGATGTAAGAAACAGTTCCATGTTCCAATGTAGAAGGTATTTAACCAGTGACCCCCTCTTTTGTCCTGGGGAAATAGACTCCCTAGTGCCTCAAGCAACAAAGCAGACAGCTAGCTAACAAAACTGCACAGATCAAGAGACAAAAATGAAAATAATGGGGTTTGTAGCTGTAGCTTCCAAATGCTCTAATGCTTTAGAAAATGCTCTAAAATGCTGCCCAGCATTTGCCTTGTTTTATTTTTACATGTTGCTTTATTTCAGGCTTGGCCTGGGTTGGATTTCATTTATGAACAATTTTTCAATGTTGTTGTCTCCATTTTAGTTGAGACTTGGAGGGCTGATATTGAGAGAAAACTTAGAATTTTCTCATATCACTGTTTTATAAAATTGTAAGTGGCTGTATTTGTTAATGAGACAACAATAGCCAGCCCTGTGCATATTTGTCAATTTCCTAAAGAAATGAGTGTTTGGTAACTTGGAAATCATTTACAGTTCATTTTAGGAAAATCTAGTATCCTGAATGGCTGTGTTCTATTTCTGGAGTTAGACGCTATTTTCAGGCTCACCTTAAGTTCTTCATTTATGTTTTAAAGGGATCCATGTCTTTTGACACATAGTAAGCCATTCAGCCTGATAAACTATTAAACTTAGACCCTTTTTGTAGTGATTGGATAAGAAATGCTGCTTTATTTGATTTCTCGTGGTATTGAAATATACAGGTTATATTGAAGTAAATACTATGATTGGTTCTTAATTCTTCACCCTATAGCCTACAGACAAAAAAAAAAAAAGCTTTTTTTCTCAAAGTATTCTTAAGTCCCTGTTTTATTTTCTGATGTGTGTTCTCTCTGTTTCTATCAGTGTATGTGTGTGTGTGTGTGTGTGTGTGTGTTCTCAAGAGCCCATGTGTGCACATGCATGTAAGTGTGTTTCCTTCTGAGAACTTCTGCATAGGGCTGATCTCACCAGCAGAGCTTCTCACTCTGTCAATGTGCCCCTGCTTCTCTAGGCTGTAACTTAGGCTGGTTTTCCATGCGGCCTGGTTATTTTGTGCTTACTGGAGATGAATTCTTAAGTCCCCAAAAGTAATCTAATTAAATGCAATACTTCAACATGGAAACAAACCTGTTTTGGGGAATGAAGGGAATATTATTTTAGCAGAATCCAGAATTCCTGCTCTGAATAGTCTCTCTTTACTGTTCTCGATTTGAGGGTCAGGGTTGAACTATTTGTCTCTGTCCTGGTCTAGGCATGCACGGGTGGTGGCTGCACAGTGAGTGAGCCCAGCCAGGCCCTAACGGAAGAGACGGTTCCAGAAGGTGTGCCAGTCCCCAGAGTCCACTCCTACTCACCATACTCCTTTAACATCTCCTGGACTGAGCCTGGGTACCCAAATGGTGAGTGAACTCTTTTATCCTGAAGTTAAAAACATGATTAGCAAAAGTAAATTAATATTCTAAATGGCAGCTTATATGTGGTACTTAATTTTTAATGATCATTTTAGCACATAAAATACCTGAGATACTATCCTTGTAGTTAGGGAAAGTCAGCTTTTTAGGTTGACATGTAGTTTTGGTGGCTCAAAAGTGCTCCCTTTTGATAGCTCATGTGTACTGCATGCTGTTGTTTAGTGTGTGTGAAGACAGGGACAGGGACAAGTGGAGACTCAGAGAACGTAGCTTTGAGAGTGACATTGTCTTTAATGACTCTTCGTTTTCAGCAGCCATTAGTTCTTCCTGGGAGAAGGAAGGGGGTGAGAAGTTCATGTACACAGTGTGCTTCAAATGCTTTTTAGTTAATAAGTTGATTTTAAAAGAAGTCACTCGGAACTCATATTCCTTAGGATGCTGTTTATAAATATTTCAGCATGGAGATTTAAACAATGAATGCATTAAACATGCATACATTTATTTATACTTAAGCTGCACTGTATACCGTCATGACGTGTGTGTCCTTGTGCTGTTTAGAGAATTGAGCTATTCAGCTAAACAACATGAAAACAAAGCCTCTAGACATTTTGATAGACTTTTTAAGACACTGATTTATTTATTCAGTTATTGGAAGTATCTTTAAGATTTGTTAAACATAGAATTCTTGTTTAACTCTGGCAGAAGGAACAGGATAGCAAACCATGTCCCTCTTTGTGGCAAATATCAAAGTGTATTAATATTATATAAACTATCTTAGTAAGTATTGCTGAAAACTGAAATGGCCTCCATAAGCATAACCAGAAAGAAGAAAACAAAATGAAACAAAAGCCTTGTCATTTGACTAAATTGCCTTATGTTTACCACAAGTTAATTATTCTATTTATCTCCTTTTCAATTTAACTTTGAGCAAATGCAATAGCTATATTTGAGATAATGGAGAGTGTTCTGATAATTAGAGTGAGGGTTTTTTCCTCTGTCATTGAAACTACTCCTGTATGGTTACAACTTTCTTAATAAAAATAAATGATGTCTATAAGGTACTATATTAAGCGGCCCAAAATCCTGTCATACTTTTGACTTTACTTCACTGTCTGGTCCATAGGCATCAGTGAAATGTTACTGATCTGTTCTCGCTGGAGGCTGCTACCCTGCTACCTGCCATTCAGTCTCTTCCCACCCTCTGTTCCTGACTTATCTAGAGAAACCCTTTTGTCACTTCCGGAATCTTTGCTTGTTATGTTCTGTGCATTTGTAAAATGGTTTTTAAATATATGCAAGAAGCAAGAAATAAGTAATATTTTGCTAAGACCTTTATGATAATCTAATGGGTTGTGTTATAGTAGACTTTTCTGCACTTTGATGATGAAGCAGCCATTAAAGGGCTAAAGAGATTGCTCAGTGGTAAAGATCATGTACTACTCTATAGAGAACATGAGCTCATTTCTCAGTCCAACTCCAGGGTCCTGACTTCCTCCACTGGCTACCAAAAAAGTATTTACTCAATGGTACATTCACCCAAAGGTGTGTATGTGCACGTGTGCAAGACAGAGAGACTCACAATTTAAATCTTCTAAGAGTTGTTTAAAGAATTACTTCTCATGACTCTTCTCCTTTTATTGTTTCATTTCTGTTGTTGAGTGTGTGAAGAGGAATAATCTGGCTCTCCATTTTGCCTCCGTCTATTTTCAAGGTCCTGCATTTCTCTTATATACCTGAAGAAAAACTGTATCTTAAAGTCTGGTGGTCAAATGACTTGTAAACTATGGTTGAACTCATCGATATCCACTTGTACCCTCCTCCTCCCCCACTTCCTCCTCTGCCCCCTCTTCCTCTTCCTCCTTTTCCTCCTCCTCCTTTTTTTTGGGGGGGATAGTTTGAGACAGGGTTTCTCTATGTAACAACCCTGGCTGTCCTGGAACTTGTTTTGTAGAGCAGGCTGGCCTTGAACTCACAGAGATCTTCCTGCCTCTGCCTCCAGAGTGCTAGGAATAAAGGCATGTGACACCACCAGCACCCACTCACCCATATCTTCATTTTTATAGCTTAAAGTATATCCATATAACATGGGAAGGTCTCTGAAGTAACAGGACTGTCTTTTGCTGGGAACTTACTGAATTTCTCAAGCGGAGATTAACACTCCTTCCATTTCTATTCCTGCCTTTTCCTGTAGAAACCTGGCTCCGCCTTCCAGGTTAGCTACAGGCATCTGTGATGCCAGTCCTTCCTTGGATTTAAGCCATCCCAGTGCTTTGAACTACATGGTCTTTTCAGCAACTTCCTCATGATGCTTACATCATTTGACCTGGACTTAATGTCGGTTAAGTCTAACACTCCCACCAGATTAAAAAAAAAAAAATGAGGCATTCATTTATTTTCTGTAGAAAGCCTAACAAAATGGCATGCCTCTTGTTGGTGTCTAAAATTTAGTTTATGGAATTGTATCTTATGAGAGTTAGCCTTCCAGGATTTGTCTCTTGCTAGTAAAGAAACACGTTCAGGAGATGTTGAGTGCTGTTTCTCAAACTCGCCTGCTTACTGGAACCCTGTTGATAAAACTGATTAAAGAATCTGATTCTCAGGCTCCATCCCAGCAGTTCTGACAAGTGATGGTGAGGATGGAAGCCAGTGTTACCGAGCTGTCCAGCTGGGACTTCCCTTTTGGAAACTGTGGAAAAGGTCATTCCTGTCCTTATTGTAACACAATATGTTATTAAAGCAACTTGTGGAAAGAAGGCTTTATACTGGATCCCAGTTCAAGAGCACAGTTCTTCATGGCAGCAAACAGGGTCATGGCAATGAGAATTTGAGGCAGCTGGAGATGAATGGCCATACTTACCTCCATTTCTCTTTTTTATCTAATCTGGGACTCCAGCCCATGGAATAATACCACTCACATCAGGGAGATTCTTCCCACCTCAATTAATCCAATCTAGATTATTTCTCACAGCCATACACAGAGGTTACACCTATCTATACAAGTATGTTAGGGATAGCTCCTTTTGTAGGTGGTTCCACATTCTATCATCTTAACAGTAGAAATGAACCACCCAGGTCCCTGTTGCAACCCTCAAATGTCTCCATCCCATCTAAAATTCACCATATCCAAGTTGGTTATTTATCCTGTCCCAATCTCTTATTCTGCTTTTTCCTTCATGTAACATTCCTCACAGCTGACACCACCCTGTGTACAGCCCAAAACCTTGGCTTTTACCATGATCACCCTTGACTTCATTGCACCAACTACCCTTGCAGAGAATTCAAAGAGGACTTGAAGCCTCTGTTTCTACGCAAATCAAGAGCCGAGAGAGACTGCATGATGCTTGCTCAATGCAGCTCACTCTCTCTTATTCATTCAGTTCGGGGCTTGGTGTGTAAATAGTGTCACCCACATTCATGGCAGATCTTCTCATATCAATTAAACCAATTAAGAAAAGTCCCACAGACAGGACCGCAGACAATGCAATCTACACAATTTCTCAATGAGATGCTTTTCACGGGAGATTAGGAATTATGCCAAGTTGGCAATTAAAACACACATCAACATGGTTGTAATCATGTAAGCAAGAATCTAGGGCTGTACTAGTTTCTGAAGACTTATACAGAGTACTATCAAGGCAACCAACATTATTGGAAGATCATATAATTGTATAAATACATTCTTTTATCAGTGTGGCAGAGAAATTGCTTAGGTATTGATCTTCCATACACACTGCTACCATTCACATGGACAGAGGATGCTATAAAACTGAAGTGTTGTGATGGATGCACTAGTACATGGATGAATACAATCTTTTTGCTCATGTGTAGAAAGAGGTTTTGATTTCCTAAACCCCAACTAACAGTAATAAGACTGGTATAATCCATAGCTATTTGCTAGCCACATGATTTAGTTTCCTTCTGTTGCTGTGATAAACATGTTCTATTCAAAAGTAACTTACAGGAAAAAAAAGGAGTTTATTTGGCTTTTACTTCCCCACAGAGTCCATCACTGAGGAAGTTGGGAACCCTAGCAGGATCTCAGAGCAGAAGTGATGAAGGAAAGCTCACCCAGACTCATGCTGATCTAGCTTTCTTATACAGCCCAAGACTACCTACCTAGGGAATGGTATCACTCACAATGGGCTGGTTCTTATACATCACTTTATAGAACAATCATTCATAAGATATACCCATGGGCCACTCCAATCGGGCCAATCCCTCAGTTGAGACCCTCTTCTCTGGTGACTCCAGACTATGTCAAGTTGACAGTGAAATCTATGATAGTACTTGAGTTCTCAAATTATCCCATGAAATTTATAATATCCCCATGTACAGATGTAGAAAATTGGATTAATAAGAATTAAACAATTTAATTACTCAAAATCAAGACAGCTAATTAAAGATGAATGTGGTTTTGAAAAAAATCTGTAGATGACAAAAGATAATGATTGTATTTTTTTGTCTGCCTCTGACTTTTGCTAATTTGTCCTCAGTATAAGGTTCCAACAGACATATGAAAATAAAAGTGAAATTTTTATTTATTCACCATTAATTTTCAAATGCTTGTATGTCTGATGTAGTTTTCTTTGGCATTAAAGAAATAACTGTGTATTTCTTAAAGTTTCATTCTGAAATAACTATATTCCATAATGAAATATAATTCTATTTTCTTACTGTTAGTGCTCAGTTTTAACAGATGCAATGGATTCTAGAATTCAGTGAGCCACTTAGGGAAACTGCTTGACAGTTTGGAACAAACCTTGGTTAACTTTTATGAAACACCTCCCATCAATTTGTCAGGTAGAATTTCCCAAGCACAGCCTTTTTCAGGTTCTGTCGATGCCATTTTTAGGCAAGCATAACAGTAATAAGGCATTCTTCCACAGTGTGGGAGCTTCTCTCTCTCTCTCTTTCTTTTTAATTGAAGGATCAAGTATTCACATAGGGAGATATCTGCCACACTCAATCAGCATCTGGACCTTGGGGTAGCATGCAGTTGATATTCTTATTGCCCAGCCTCACTGGCAAAAAAACAAACAAATAGGTTTGGAGCATCAATATTCACTGTGTGTGTGTGTGTGTGTGTGTGTGTGTGTTATTTTCATGGCACATGGACACATTGTTGTTTAATTCTTACAGTAAACATAATTCTTCAGTGTAAATAGAGATACCTTGTATTAAATTTACATTGTATCGTATTGAATTTCCTTGCTTACATATGACAACCTATTGAGCTCCTTAGGAAATACAATTTGACATGCCATGATGAAGAGGCAGGAAGATATATACCCTGGTGGGTATGCTTTACAGACAATTATGATTCAGCTTGCCTACTAAATTAAACACCTTAAAATTCTATCATTATGGAAACAGATGACAAACTCTGAATTGCTTTACATTAGCCAGCCAATGAAAATTAAGAATTTGTCTTGCAAGTTTTCATTGAAGAATAGAGTGTGTGGAACTTGATTAAATAACTCAGTTCTCTCTCTCTCTCTCTCTCTCTCTCTCTCTCTCTCTCTCTCTCTCTCTGTGTGTGTGTGTGTGTGTGTGTGTAAATAAATACACACATAGATGTACACATAATAATATATTTTTGTACAGTTATATCGCTGATTATTATTACTCAAAATATTAAGCAAGCAAAGACACAAAGAATCTGTCGGAAATGACAGCAACATGCTTCCTATTCTTCTGCCATTTAGTGTCCACACTTCTTTACTCTTCCCACCCTCCATGCCTTCAAAGCTGGAGGAGCAATAGATACACAGAATTAGTGAATTAGAATGCTGTTTTTTATAATAAAAAGTTTTTGGCCTGAGCTAGCTTTATGAAAATAGGACTTGTTTGTCATTGTTTAGGCGCTTAAGAATGACTTAGATGCTTATATTAATTTGATATTGATTGGCCTGTGGCTTAGGCACATTGCTAGTTAGCGTTTTTATTTTAATTTAACTTGTTTTTATTAATTTGTTTTGTCATATAGTCTGTGGCTTTTGGTGTTATTTTTATATGTTGATTTTGGGGTGGCTAGATGGTGGCTTTTTTTACTCTACGCTCCTTCCTCTATCTATGCTTCAATTTCCCTATCTACTTTTAAGATGCCTGATATAGACCAAGCCAGTTTTTTTATTATTATTATTAATGATATTCACACCACACAGAAAGACATCCTACATCAGTTTGTTCTCTGAGGTCTGAATGTATTGGGGCAAACACACTACCAAACCACTTTTTAGATCTTAGATATTCACTGTGTTACTAAAATTTATCTCATATATGGTATTCTATCTGTAAAGTAGTATCAAACTGCAGTGGAATATCCACATGTTTCTTCTCTCTACCACACCCTATGTTCCACAAAAGAAGGGATCAAGGGCAATGGAGTCTTAGGCTGACTGCCCTGGCACCCATCCTGCTGGACTTGGAATGCCAGGGCTGTGTTCCTCTACCAAATGCTAAACTCTATCCAATAATGTTTCTTGTAATGCGAAAGCTCCAGAACCGAATGTAGTCCTTCCACTTATATATGGAAGTGTGTGTGGAGGCCCTGTGGCTATGGTTAGGGTGGTGGTCTTGGTCACTACTGGGAAAGGGGTGGCTAATAATTATTTCTCTCCCTCTTTTGGCCTCACTCACATTTCTGCAAATGATCCCTTAGCTAAAATCACCTCAACTGCTCATTGAAGTTGCTTACTGCTGAAAGTTTAACTAAATGCCATTTCATCGACCTTTAGCATATTTTAGGAGATAGAATAATGGGAGTCGTGGGAATGCCTTTCAGCAGCTCTCTTTCATTACAAGAGCAGTAAACAATAAATACAAGTTTGAAATTTCCACTTTGTTAAACTTTGCTTTGGTGCAATCCGTGTCAAAAAAGCAATGAAGGAAGCCCATTCAATGGTTCCGGAGACAGATTGTTTAGTTATTCTGTGATGCTTGCATTTTAATCAACTTGCTGATATTCTGGGGAAAGCTTTCTGCTTATTATTATGGAACCTCTGTTAGTAATAGTCCTATGATGCTTTGTCTCTTGATGAAATAGTTTCAGGTGTGAGGTACGGCTAAGAGATCACTTTCTCAGATAAACTTCCTTCTGTCACCCACCCCAGGCTGCTTAGTTCCTGCCTCCTTGCACATCACCATTGAACTTCCCTTCTATTCCACAGGGTTTTTCTCCAACAGACTTCATATACACTCAGAACCTTCTTGGTTATATTATCACATTTGTGACAGCAGCAATCAAGACTATTGTGCTCTTCTCTGTCCTGGGCATGGAGATCAATGTCTGCTACCAACTCTATCCTCAGTTACTGACCAACAAGATCACAGCACAAAACAACATGAAAATTTACAGATTTTTAAAAATATGTTTTATAGCATTAAACTCAGTATCTAATGTCTTTGTTTATTCTGGGTTCCATTGAAAGGGGGAAGATCTGGCATGCATATACCACCAGTACAGAGGAAAGCTGGGATTATGAACACAGATTTCTGAAATGTTCATAATCCTCTACTTTTAACTTGAACTATGATTTTATATTCTACAAAGTAGTTTTTTCCTTGGGGAAAAAAATCACAAGTCCTCCTAAAATGTAGTGTTTCCATATTCCTGTTTTAGTTCTGAATGGTTTCTCCACAGTCAGGAGAAAAAAATAGCTTTAATATTTGTTATTAGTATATTTTTATGTCTCATTTTTCTTCATCTTCAATACCTTCCTTCTCCCACTTGATTTTATATGTGATTTTTGATTATTTTTGGGTGTCCCTTTGTCTTACCCTTGTCAGGACATTTTCAGAAAAATATCATTGACTCAGATATTTAAGGCTCCAGCCTTCCTTTAAATGGTTATTTTATATTACCCTTTGATTTCTTCAGCACTTACCATTTCTCTGTTAAGTTTTGATTGGGTCATTATTCAATAATACTTGCATTTAACTCTCTTTTTACTTACATAGGGGTAGGGTCTATTTCTTATGCTTTCTATCCCTTGAAATACCAAACATACTACCTTACAGATAATGAACCTTCAGTAAATGGTAACATTTTCAGTTGCATATTTTGATCACTTTTAGCATCATTGCATATCCAGCTGATAGGAAATTACTACAAATTTAGAGATTAACCAGAAACATAGTATCAACAGAAGAGTGATCTGGCCAGTCTGGAACTGTTTGCATGTTTATAAATTGCATGTTTATAAAGCACCTTCATCTTCCTGACAGTATGGATAGCAGGTCTGGTTTCTGGGCATTGTATTAAAGGACATAGTTCACACACACTCATGGAGTCTAATGTCTGCCCCAGAACAAACCATCAGTTTTTATGAGTTGCTTTACACAATATTAATTAATTAAATTTGTTCTTTGGTAATCATATATATATGTATATATATAATGCATTTTTATTATTCTCATGTCCTACCTATCTTAAATCCCCTAAAAATTCCCACTTAAAAGTCCCTTTATAAGAATCATGTCTTTTTGTTTTATAACTCACTGAGTTTCACCAAATGCTGTCAGTGTGACCACAGGTTTGGAAGTATCCACTGGAGCCTGGTGGGCTCACTGGCTATCTATAAATGGTTTTAGATACTTGCTGTTTTAAGAACTAGCTTTCAGCTTATTTCAAAACTATTCATGCATATCCATAATTGTGGTTAAAGAAGAAAAACATGACTTTAGCTAAAGTTTGCAAAGTCTGCTGCCTTGTATTAGTACTTCACACTCAGTTCAGATACCTAAGATCAATGGCATGTAAATCATTGTGAAAATTGATACTTTTTATTTATTGCTTCCTAGAAGTATGTTTTTAAATTCAAGTTTACAATGTTTCTCACTTTGTTAATGTCATTTGTAAGAAAAAGTCTGCTATTAAAAATAGCAGTTATAAAGTTTGTCTACATAACTTGATACAAACTGGAATGCTCCAGGAAGTACTCAAAATGTACATGAAGCTTAGTCAATAAGAAACAGACACAAAAGCAGAAGAAAAAGTGAGCAAAGAGGGAAGTGGACAAAATGGGCTGAACAGGATCAAAATCCTTTACAAATTTGTGCATAAGTCATAATAAAATTCAATATTATGTATAATTAATATGTGATAGTGAACATATTTAAAAATTAAGAACACCCCCCAAATGTTCTTTCAAATTATAATTCTTATTGTCCATTAATTTATCAGAAAATCTGTCTGTAGAACCAGAATTCAGAGCATGATGGAACATGACCTAGCACAGCCTGGAGGGGAGGAAATGCTAAGCTTGCCTCAGTCTCTGTGAGTGGGAGACACACCTGGATGATGCAGACTCTGAACCAGAACAATATCCCACTGCCATGATTTTGAAACCTGGTGCTTTGTTGTTAATATCTGGATCACAGAGCAGAATATCAAAGGAAACAAGTGTCATGAGCCTTTCTTCCCCAAGACTGGCTCACGTGGCCAAAAAGGAGCAGTGGTTTGTTTCTGTTCCTTGGAGCAGGCAAGCACATGATCAGACATCAGTGTGGAGGCTCCGACCATGGCTGTAGTATATACAATAGCTCATGACACATGAAGGCACCTAAGTGGCCATTACCCTGAAGTATTCTGACATAATGTTTAAAGGACCAAGTCACCATGTAAATGGGGTGGAAAGAAATTTGGAATGGAGTCAACTGGTAGATAAAGCAGGAGGGAGTATCAAGAAGGATTTAAATGACTTAAAGAAAATCTAACACACCCAGTGTACAAAATGTTACTTACAAACACCTTTTAGTCTTTTAGCCTCTCCTGCGTATGCTGTCAAGTACAGTTTGTCCCTAGAACACATGTGTGTGTGATGTGTGTGTGTGTGTGTGTGTGTGTGAACATGTGTGTGAGTGAACACTTGTTCACTAAAGTTTAGACTACAGCCTCACCCATTCCATGTGACACCTAGATACTAAGCTTTCTGCATGGTTGACTTAACTGTCAAAATGCTCAATTTTATCACAGTTCATCTACCTCATGCCCATCTTCATGAAATCTCTCTCTCAACATATGTCATAGATATTTGGTTTCTTGGCATGAATTTCGGGGGTTGACTTGATGGAGTCATGCAGACAAAAAAAAAAAAAAAGTCCAAAAGAGCTGTCATTGAAAGAGAATGAAAAGTCAAAAGACAAGCCAAAAAAATGAATAAGACTGAAAAGTGATGCTGAGGCCAAACGCTTGGGAGGCCCCTAGTGGTCCCCAAGTATCACTAAATTAGAGAACAGATTGCTTGTAGAACGCAATCATAGCTTAAGTCTTCCCAAAATAATTCATTTAAACCCTTTGTGAGAAAACCAGTGGATGCTTAGAATTTTCTCCCAAATCTTCTTTTGAAATGATTTAAAAGTCCATGCCTGAGAAATTTTAATTACTTATATCCACAATTTACTTTTTATAAAATTCCTTACTTCCTAGTATGCTCAATAAATAAGATTTTGTGCACAGAATCACAGTGCTAAATAAATAAATAAATAAAAAATAAAAACTCTCCATTCTGTAGTTGTGTAAAGAAGAGGGATACTGATTTGAATATTTTCTGCTTCTGTTTTGACTTCTCTTTAAGTGCATCCATCACATACATGGTCTGTTTGGGAGGTTGAGGTACTAAACAGGTATTTTCCTTAGTTCCTAATACACTATAACTTTTTGTTGTTCTTACTGCTGTGACTCTGGCTCACTCCTCTTGGTTTTCTACTCATGTACCGGCTCTTCACGGCCATGTCTTCCTTGACAGAGGAATTCAGGTGTCCTTTTGTTGGTTAAGTGACATTACATTCATTAGTGTCCTATATTAGGTCCTACTAGATGCAAAGGAGACTGGATACTAGCAGAGGCAGGCCCACAAATGGTGCATGGTGGGAAAATAGTGACTTCTTCCTCAAAATGTAGAAATTAAGGAAACTCACAAAATTCAACTCTAAAAAGTTATCTACAAGAAGGAAAATTGGATCATAATAAGAACTGCATTAAAATATTAACTTGCTCAAAAATCATAGATCCTAAAAGGATGCATTGATCAAAAGATAATTCTACTGAAAGATAAAATGCACTAGGTATAAAAGACAGAGGGTATTTTATATAAGGAATTGTTCATTTGTTGAATTATGTTTCAATGCTTGAGATTGAATTCAGGACATTGTACAATACACACACACACACAAACACACACAGAAAAATAAAGAGACTGTACAAGCAATTTGCTAGACCAAAGGTCAAGGAGGGTTCTTATAAAATGAGTAGGAGGTAAACTACTGTGAACTGTGAGCAGGTCTAGAGATTAATAATTCTCTCCCAGGACAGACAAGCACTAGAATAAAGAAGCTCTGGTACTGTAGCTCCACAAGTGACATTATTGCCAAAGGATGGAGGTTTGGTCTACTCTACAGATGTTTATTAAATCTCTGTGGCCATATACCTCCATTTCAAGCCCCTGGAAAACAGCCTTCATTGCTGCCCTTGGCTTTGCTAGGAATCTTGTGTAAAGTCATGGTTCCCTAGCTGTCTTTTCAGGCATGGAGGGATCTCTTCCTCCAAGGGCTGTGAATTATTACTGTCTATTAGATGCTGACTGTTGTTCTATGCTGCATGTAAATGTATTTACTCTGTCCATGTTCATTATGTGCCTCCCACATCTGAGTCCTAGTGTTTAGCTATGGAAATAAACAGATGAGGAAGAGTCATGGTATATCCTGAGGGAGCCTACAGTCCTGGGGGAAATGGGCAATTAAACATGGCACAGTAACACTACAGTGGGATGATTTGAGGACCTTTTTTTACTCTTGTTGAAATCAGCCAGGGTTTCAGCTTCTTTTTAAGAGTATCCATCACATACATTGGCTATTTTAACCAAAATGGTTAAAAGCTGTGATGGAGTTGTGTTGTAGGCTACGGGGGAGCATCTGACTACAGTCATATTGGAGAGAAGATACTGTCAAATCACTTAGATACAAATCCTAACTCAAGTGCTTTCCTACTTTGTGACCTTGTACAACTCACATCAACTACACTCCGTTCTTTGCTTTCTTCTGTTGTAAAGGAGAAATAATGTTAGAACTCCCTCTTTTAGGCAGAGTGTGAGGAAAAAGTAAAGAAGAGAGGGTATGTCAGCTTAGAACAGAGACAGATTCTACATAACTTGCAATGCAGTAGCAAATAAGGTTCCCCAAAGAATCTACTAAGTATGCTTTTAGAATATATATAAATAAAAGTATGAATGTGTCCACTTTGTCTTTCTTGGCCTGGGACATAAATGATAGCACTTGATGTGGCCTCAGGCAAAAAGGTTTTTCTTTCTAGAGTATTGGATTATCTCTCTCCCTTTGTGCTAAGTAGATTAACATCTTGGTATTTAAAGTGAAGCATGACTTATCCTTAGGAAGAGGCAGCATTTAGGGCAGGGTAGATGATGGGTGACTCTAGGAAAGCATAATGGGAGGTTCTTTCTTTACTAATTTCTCACTGTTGTCTTATAGACATACTAAAAGCTGATTATTATCTTCCCAGGTGTGATCACAACTTACGTCTTATATCTAGATGATACACTAGTTCACAATTCTTCAAAACTCAGCTGCCATGCTGATGGATTTGATCCTGGGAGCCTACATACCTTCCGAGTCCAAGCATGCACAGCCAAGGGTTGTGCTCTGGGCCCATTGGTGAGTGTGCATCTACATTCTGGGATGTGTGAACTGCTGGGTAATGCTAGGTACCAAGGGAAAAGTAGAAACCTGTCATGTACAAAGAAGATTATTTTTTAATGAAAGTTCATTTAAGAGTTGTTTTTAGTTCAAGGTACATTCCAGGGCTATGTGTATATCTGGGAAAAGAACACATATATTCATGAATAAACAAAAAGTTGGCCACTTCAAGACTTACATAAAATTACGCATAATTTAATGATAAAAAAGGTATATTTTTTTCTTAATGATGCCTGATAACTACATTTATAATTACAAGTGAATATTGAGAACTGTAATTGCCAGAATATACTGAGATTGCTTTCTGACAAGTAGATAAGTCAATTAAAAAATTGAACTTACATCATCTCTTAGAATAAACTATTTTTACTGTATGAATCTGATGCAACTTTATAAGAATGGTATTTAAAATTTTATTAATATCTTGGTTTGATATTCACATTTTAGAAGTCTATAATGTGTATCTCTGTTCTTTTGACAGTTAAAAAACATCTTTTGCTTTCTAACACTGTTCTCCAAGTTTAGTTAATAGTATATGCCTGCCACAGACCAGTATAGCATTATTTAGTATAAAAATAATACATTAAACTTTTATGTATTTTTCTTGATTAAATAGATTTAGCTTCTTTTTAGAGAAATACTCAATTAGTTTATTAAAATTACTCATAGGTATTTTTGGCAATGTTTGCTAATTCCCTTATTTTAATGCACTGTCTCTGTTGAAAAGTATATTATATAAATATTACCACAAAATCAGCTCTTTAATTTAATTTTTACTCCCTTACTTTTGATTGTATCCCCCCTCCCAATTTGAGATTGGTTGCTTTCCAAGAAGTTAAAACAGAGTGTTGCTGAGACAGAGCTTGAGTGGTTATTGCTATCAAGGCTTAGTGTGCAGACCCCTCTGATGGAAACTAACCCTTAAAAGCGGGAATGGCAGCAAGCCAGCGCTTCTCTATTTCTCCATGGTTGGGGGAGGAAGGGAGAGAGGGAGAGAGAGAGGGAGAGAGGGAAAGAAAGAATATACATATTGAAATGATTGAAAGGAACAAGTACTTCTTATGAGCTTAAAAACTTGCACTTTTTCCCAGTGTAAACTGTGAATTGTGGTTCTGGATGCCCCACCTCATCTCCAAGATATTCTAGAAACCTTAAACAAGGGAATACAGTTATCGATCTCTGTGCTGTACAGACAGCAGACAGTGTTAACATTAGAAACCAAATACCACAGGCCCTGATGAGAAGAGAAAGAGAATTATGTTGTAAATTCACCTCTGCTGGGTCCCCATCCATTCTGGTTTTTATGCTGGTGTGGCATGGACCACAAAACCATCTCCTTCACTTGGCACTGCTCACTCTCCCCTGCACTCAGCTCACCCTTACTAATGATTTCTACATTTTAGAGGTAAAAATATGCTGGATTTACTTTTTAAAAATCTTTGCAAATTTAATAGCATTGTTACCCATATATGCAGAAAAATACTATTCAGCACAGCCTTAGACAAATGTTCTTCACGGCCTTCACTGTGACATCATAAGCACTTCACATGGACAAATGGCCCTTAATGTGAAAATAAAATGTGGCAAATTTGATAAACTAGAGGTTTTAAAAAATAAATCATTTGTGCATCAATTCCATATTCTTACTGTTTTGATAGAATAAGGATTTGATAGGTCAATGGGTTTTGTCATCACAGCATCACCAAGGGGAGCTATTTGGGGTATTAAGGCAGAATTGCCCTATTCCTGTCTAATTCTCCTGTGCTTTATCCCATTATTGTCCATTTAAAGAACATATTTGACTTCTGAAGGATTTCTAATATCTATAAAAATTACTTTAGAGGCAGAAGAGATAGCACAGAGCATAAGAGCAATTGCTGCTTTTGCACAGGACTTGGGTTTGGTTCCTAGCACCCACATCAGGCTGCTCACAACTTTCTTGGACCCCAGATCCAGCAAAACCAACAATGTCTTTTGGCCTCTGTGAACTCCTGTACTCACAGGCACATGTCCACACACCGAAACACACACCAACTCATAATTAAAACTGATTAAAATAGATCTGTAAGGAAAAATAAACATAGGCATGGTTTTCTGAAGACGCTGGAAAACACACAGGAAGCTTCCTGTACCTGATATTTCAGGCTCCTTCAGAGAAGCATATCTGTTCTATGAAGCTCAGATTTCTATCAATGCTTCTCTTTAAAGCGTTAACAAGAAAAAAATTAAATAAAAGGTTACTTACCTACAAGTTTCTGGGGCATGTTAAGAGTTTTATTAAAATGGAAATTTTGCTGAAATGTTTCTGTGTTTTCACACACATTTGTTCTCAAATTTATTTTCTATTTCAAAGAAAAGAATTAGGTCAAAGCTGAGCCAATTTCTACCCTCCCGAGAGCCTTTTTTATTATATTAATTTAAAGGCAAAATAGATATCTTTAATTTACAAAAACTTCCTTGTCAGAGAAAAATGGTATAGTTGTCGATTTTAGTGTAGTGTAAAAGTCACTCTACAAACACTGAAGGAAGCCTAAGAAAATATTTATCTTGAATTAGCTAGGTATTTGAAGTGAATAATATAATTATCTGGAATTACCATTAATTATTTAATTTTTTGAGCATCATTTTGTTTGGAACTCTTTTAAATTCCTTTCTGTACAATGATTGGAACTGTACACAGAGAAGTAAGTAAAGTAGCAGCAGCATTATTATGAAACATCAAATTGATGAATGCGTTTTTCCGATCTTGCTTAGTTGCACATAGCTGTTTGTGACAGAAGCAAGGCTTGGGCAGAAAGCACAGAACCGAAGAACCCCAGAGCCTCTCTCTGGTAAAGATAAAACATGTGCAACACTTATTAGAACACTTTTTCACATTTATTTTCATAATTGGGAAAAATGTATTCTTCTTAACAAATTAAACCTTCAGAGTTGAGAATATTTGCCTGCCACAGGAACTTACACTTGATCACCTTCTTGTGATGCATGCATGAGCCTGTTTATATTTTTGTCAGGACTAGGGACCCAGTTCAGTTGTTGGAGTGCTTTCTTTAAAGGCCTGAGAACTTTTGTCTGATTCAGAAGTCCAGATGTAGTAGAGGATTGACAACCCCAACTCTCAGAAGATAAAGGATGTCTGGGAAGCTCCACAGAGACAGCCTTTTGATGGGTTCTAGGCCAGTGGGAGATACTGACCTACAACAAAAGGGATAACTCTTTTAGAACAGAGACTTTAGCTACTCTCTGGCCACACATGTACAAGCCATGTACATGCACATGCATACACCTGCATATACATGAACAAATACGCACATACAAAGACTAAGGTGAAAATTACCTGCATATTCAATAAAGTTTGAAAAGCCAACAGAGAGTAATGTGGGATATCTTTCTGTATGCTGTGAATATGCTTTATTACCATTGATTAATAAAGAATCTGTTTTGGACAATTATAATTTTTCTTAGTTATAATAAAAGATAAATTAGATGTAAAACTTTAGCCTCAAAAGGATAAGTTAGAGGATAGAATATTTTCTTTAATTTTGCTGAATACAAACAGACTAGATACTGTACTTCTTGCTTGATAACTGTTTTGTTATATGTAATTTTTCTATGTTAAAATGAAAACCTTCCCTTTTGATCAGACAGAAAAGGGGAAGTGATGTGGAATGTCCTTCTATACACTGCAAATATGCTTCATTACAATTGGTTAATAAAGATGCTGTTTTAGCCTATTACAAGGCAGCTTAGAGTCAGGTGGGAATTCTAAGCAGAGATAAAGGAGAAGAAGGGTGGAGTCAGGGAGATGCTGCAGGCTGCTGCCCAAGAACAAGATGTAATGGGACACAGGTAAACCACGGAACACATGGCAATACACAGATTAATAAAAATGGGTTGAGTTAAGTTGTAAGAGTTAGTTGGTAATGAGCCTGAACCATAGGCCAAACAATTTGTAATTAATATAGACCTCTGAGTAATTATTTTATAAGTAAAAGATTTGTCTAGACCTCAGGCCCCATGGGTCAGAAAATTTCTGGCTACAGGGGTGGAGGGAGAATGGGGGTGGGGTGGGGGATGGGGAGAGATGGAGACAGAGAGAAAGGGGGAAATCTTAGAGGCTATGGGTGGCTTTTCCTCAAACCCAAGTCCTCCCTCCCATCAGGAAATTGGATGCTTAGGGAAACAGACCATATATATCACTCTTCCTTTTACAATCACTTATAAATAATTCTTAAGCAATTCTGAAAATAGTCTGTGGTTATGCACAGCTGTGGGCACAGGCTCACCACGAGCCAATCAACATCCTCTGGAAATCATAAGCCAAGGTCTTGGTCAGGAACTGGAATTCTAAGCTTTCGCAGCAGGAGGAAGAAAACACGAGGTTTGCTTTGATCCCGCTGACTAAAGGAAGTATTCTGACAAGATGCAACTGTCACCACAGTTTGCTTGCAGCAAAAAAATTCTTTGAAGAAATCTGCCCAAATCAAAGCATATTCTTATTTTATTTGCAAACACAATAAATCTTTTTATACTCACAGGTAGAAAATCGGACTCTAGAGGTTCCTCCTGAAGGCATAGTCAATGTGCTTGTCAAAACTGAGGGATCCCGAGAAGCCCACGTGAGGTGGGAAGCACCTCTTCACCCTAACGGACACTTAACCTACTCAGTCCTTTTGACTGGAAGTTTCTATGCAAATCAAGGTAAATTGTATACAATTCTTACACCTTCAATAGTATTAGAAAACTATGTAGCTGTACCTGAACACTTGCTTTTAGCCTGATTTTTGTTTCTGGATTTTTCCTAAAAATACAACCTGTGTGGATGAGTTAGAGAAACCACACTTAGTGTGTGGTCTCGTGACTGACAAGGATGGTCACAGTTGGGGTAGGGCTCAGCTATGTGTGTCTCAGTACACTGTACAAAAGATTCTTATGTTCAAACTCAGGTCAGGTTCACAGGACAAAGGTGGTTTCATTTTTGGCATTTCAGCCACCTGTGTTCAGCTAGCTCAATACTTTTAAATAGAAGATTCCAGAACGGAACAGACTATGTGTACCTGGTTTTTATTCTATCATACTGATATAATAACTCAGTTTAATTATTCCTTCTGGTTAGTCTCTGACTGTCTAACTTATAAATTAAATTTAACCATAGGTATGGGCAATTCAGCATACAGCTGAGGGTTGGCAGGTCTGTGGTTTCAGTTACCTCTGGGATATTGAGTCCCTGTGTACCCTTTCCTTACATAAACACAGCTCAAGTATAAAATACTATTTGTGCAAAAACTTCCACTTTGATTTTGCACTCTTATCCCAGTATGTTATTTCTGGTTGTCATTTTCCTACTTCTCTGCTAAATTGTAGGTAACTCAGGTGTGGTTACTAGCTAGGGGTACCTGAAAATATCATCAAGTTCTCCATTTTAGTAAGTTGAATTTTGTTAGCATGACTCATATTGTAAGTTCACCTGAGAAGCATGGCATGATGGGTCTCACAAGAAACTTTAATTTATATTTCTAGTAACTGTTTCTTTTGTCACTTTTTCCCAGGAAGTCAGAAGTCATACTAACTTTATTGAAGAGGGTTTTAATATTTGTTTTCTAATCAGTAGCAAATAGGCAAAGTAATATCAGGGATAGTTACACACTCTAGTAAAAACAGAACCCTCCAGATTGTCCCGTTTGCTTCTGAGTCGTGTCTACATCTGAGAGTTAATTGCATCCCCAGTATGTATAAAAGCACAAAGAGAAAGAAAAACAGACTTTCAAGGCTTTGAAGAGGGAAGTCCTAAATTTCCATAGTGTGTCTGCAAGCAAGTAAGCAAATGCACAGTGAATGGACTCTGAGACAGAGGCTGAGCTGATCCCCTCAAAGATTGGCCTGTCCCTTTTTTATGCAATCAGGGCTTTGATGTATTCTGCTGTGAAGCACTCGTAAGATTATGAGGTGAAGGAGTGATGATCGATTTGAAAAAAGAAGCAACATTTAGGCTGGACCCATGACAGCCCAGCTATTTCCGCAAAGGCAGCCGGGTGAATAATGCAAGAGCCCTGTTCCCCCTCGTGTTTAATCTTGCATTGTTTTTGCAGAGAACATTTCTGCTTGCCTTCTAAGTCCTGTCATCTTCGGTTGTCATCCCGTCCCTCAAACCATCAAAACGGTATTAAATGTTGCAAAGCTGGGCAGCGAGAGAACTTTCGAAAGTCAGAATCCATTTGCTAAGCAGCCCTTGTAGAAAATGTATTCTGTCCTCGGCAGAATTTTCTTTCACTTCTTTCCACTGAGAAGTTTACTGATTTCTCCCAGTGGAATCTGCTGGAATTTATCGGTTCATGGTTGGCAGTCACAGATTAAGGTAAATGTCGATCCGTAATGACCCTCTACATGTTAGCATTTCAGTAAAGCTGGGCTTTTATGTCAAAGATATCGGAGAGGGAGCTATTACACATGACAGGGCTGATCAAGGGACTCCAGACCAAGGCAAGCATTATTAAATATTGACTAGTTCCGTGATTTATGTAGAGCTGGAGGAAAAAAGTGACTTTTTAACCATTATATATTCTTCAGCAACGAAAACCAGCCATTTATCTCCTGCCGGTAGTGAAGGACAGAGCGCCTGCATATTTTAGTGGCGGGAAAACCTAGTCTTATAAATGAGATGAACTCCTCCATGATAACATTTCAGTTTGTTAATTGCCAAAAGCAAAACAGACAAATTGGAAGCAATTATGAGATTTGACTTCAAGAGTCCTGTGGTGTGCATTTGACTCTGGGTCAGAGAGGGTAAGGTGGGAAGCTGAGGGTTAGCCCCAGCAACCTCCTTTAGTTGGTTCCTGTCACTGGAAGACTCCTGTCCAATGTCAAGAACAAGGATTTTGACATCTTGTCCTCTTGGCTATCAGCAGCTAAGTGGCATTTACACCAAGGATAGGGAGGTCTGTGTGGCTCTTCAAGAAAGAAATTAAATGTTAATTCATCACAGTTATAAAAGAGATAGTCTGCCTCCCAGAGCTATACAAGCCTTACTGAATTGTCGGATGGCTAATTGGTTATTTTCTTGACATGATGAACAACTGTGATTGCGGCTGTAGAAGAGTTAGTGGTTAGGATTCCCAAGGCAGGGAAGAACAGGTGCCTGCACCTGGGCCCGTATTTCTCAGGCTAGGACAGACAACTCTCTGCAGACACCCACCTAAGAACCATGTTCCATGTGGCAAGTCTGGTTCTGAACCAGAAACTTTACAAAGTCAGTGCCACATTTTGTAACAACTTAGGCAGCCTATATTGAACGATTTTCTTTTCCTAAAAATTACTCTTTTGTCAGATGTTATTTTCCCATGAATCAAAATGTAAAAGACAAAAATAAGAAGCAGCTAAAGCTTTCAATCTGTTCATGAGTCTCATGTTCAGAGGAAACTGGTATGCCTAGTCTCTTCTACCATCCACCTGTCTGTCTGTCGTCTGTTCATCTATCCATCCATCCATCTACATGCACTCCTCTATTAAATGATTATATTCTTCTTCTCACACATACAACTTCTCATACAAAATAATACCAAACTGCATACTTGGGCACCACTTTGTTCTGTTTTTCTAAATCAGCAGCTTCAGAGATGTTTCCATGAGAATACAAAACTTCATGTACTCAGCATGTTCATGCACCTCTATTATCTAGCTGATCCCCTATTAATAGACATTTGTCTAAGTCTGTAGTTATGCAAATAATACCACAATAAATTAATATCCCATTGTATACCTTTACAGGTATATTAATTAGTAAGATGAATTCCTTAAAATATGTTGCCTGGTGGGAGAATCAGTTTTCCTCAGGGAAGAGCAAAATACAATGTTAGAATTGTACTGCTTGTTAAAGGAAATGCATTGCAAGTATGTAAGGTGCTTCAGCTTTTTCACTGCACAGAAGTACAGGTTAGGAAAAGTCTGGGCATGCCACACATCTGATCAGTTTTCGTCACATTGGTGTACTGGAAACAGTACCTTGCAACATCTTGGCCCTACAATCTTCTTATCAAGATATAGTTTGAAGGAATTTCTATATTAAAGCATTTGGAAATGAAGATATTTCTTCTGTGAATTTGTTCTTTACCAATCTTTGGTGCCTCTTTTTTACTGAGCCTTAGGAACCCCTTAGATAATAGGGAAGCTTGCCCTAAACATTGCAAATTTTCCCAATGATATTTTTCCCAGCACTTAAAGTTATTCTCTCAAAAATGCTCATACTCAGTTCCCTCGAATGTGTAGTATACAGTGCATAGATCAAGCACTAAGCATCCGTTTGTTTCAAAAGTCATTTGTTAAATGTTTTACTTTATCCCCCAGGGTTGAAGAGTCCTCGTGAGGACCTTTCCTGTGAGCTCATGTGGACAGAACTGAATCTGTGTCTGTGCTTTTATTTTTACTTCTTGCTCATTATTTGTTTGGTGGAATTTCCTTCCTTATATTCCTTCAACCAGTGTTTATGAAGTTCCAGTACCCTGAAGAACTCCCAGAGCAGTTTTGAAAAGGGTGGCACTGTTGTGTGGCTGATGGGTACAATTGCACCCTTGTAGTGGTGTGTTTCTCAATCAAATAGGATGATACTTTCTGTTGACCTTCTCTCTCTCATTTCCCCCACACAGACATGCACATATTTATTCTCCATATTTTGTAACTAAGTATGTTTTTATATACTTACAAATTGTAAAACATGCATTCAAATATTAATGTCACTAAGTAGCTTTTAATGGCTACTTTTCAGGAACTAGCTTACATTCTTCCCTCTCAGATAAGAATCTTCAGAAGCCCACCCTGCACCAACAGGAATCTGTATCTGCGTAGGACTGAGTATCCATCTGATACATATAATTGCAATTTTTGTTATAAGGACTTAGAGTCATTGTTCCTGAAGTGCAAGAATCTTAGTAGGTGGGAAAGACCTGGATATTTTGCCTTTAAACTAGTTTTTAACTAGGTCTACAAAACAGCACCAAAATTTGGACCCAAAGGCTACCTGTGAATGGGTGAGATAGAGGGAAATACAGCCAATCTGTTCTCAAGCATGCTGGGCTGTGAATGACAAATGGAATAGGATTAACTAGGGAAAGATGTGGGGAAAAGCTGGATCTCCTTTGTTTTAATTATGGACTTGAATGTGAAAACGCTGTAAGAGAGACGTGCACATAACTATGAGTCACACAAATAAGGTGGTTCTTCCTCACCAAGAAATGAAAGGTCCCATTTCCTGCCATTTGCAGTAAGATTTAGCACTTAGTTTTTGGAATTCTGCCTGTTTTGTTTCATCCATTCAATTCAAGAAACATGATGTGACGTAATTTTGCTAGGGTGAGCAGGTGCCATTTACTGGTTTGCTGATAATTCTGTTCAGTGGCTCTCAAGAGGGGGTCACTCACCTCGCTTAGGCCAGCTGTGAGCCTCAGCAATCAGTTGAAAAAACCCTTAGTGCTTGAGAATTTGTGTTGTTGTTGTTGTTTATTTCATATGTTATTTAACTCATTAACAATTTTAATTTTAGGTAATAGGTTTATAATAGCTTCGTGCATATTTAATTTGTGCTATTTTTAATTAAAGAGAATATGTGAATTCAATAAAAGCCACAATAAATTACAGCAAGTAAAAGAAACCTGGCTTACATAAAAATGGTTTCAAAACTTAAAATGATATTTAATTTATTTAACCACATGCATGAAAACAATCTGTGCCAAGAATTTTTGTGGAAGTTATCAGTATTACAGAGTTTCCAAACATTTTTAACTGAAATATTATAAACTATCCAGTTACCAAGATAGGAAATAGAGAGTAACTTCATAAAGAGAAAAAGAAGAGTGTCCAAATTCCTTCAGGACATATTTGTCACCACCAGGCTCTCCAGGGTCCTCAGAACAGTCCTATTTTTAGTAGGCAATGCTGTGTCTTAGCCATACTTCCCGCCCTTTTCTTCAGTGGTGACTGTGGAATCCTCTGCGAATTGTTTAGCTCTTCATTATTCTTTCTTTGAATGAACTGGGAAGTGATTTTCAAGGGTTGATGACCTGGCAGATTGTTTTGTGGCTGAGATGTACTAATTGCTGAGTCTTTTGTGCACCATAGCTCAGGTTTCATCGTCAAATGCTCCTTTTCTCAAATCCCCTATTTGGTATTGTTGCACAGAATAAAGCCATGAATTTGAGAAAAAAAGTGAATTATGGAGAAAATATAAAGAGGATGAATTGAAATGATCATTCAATGTCTCCAAGGGAAATGCTTTTAGTGTAAGAGCAGATTGCTAAGCTCTTATTGCTATAACCCTGACTTTGGAGATTTCTGGAAGTTCCACTTTAGGAGTGGAGACAGATATAACACATAGACTTCAGGTGATGCTTCTCCTTCTGTGACACCTCTAACAGGAAGCAGTCTGTAAAAAAGGAAGGTAAGAGGCTGGAGGAAACAGCTTGGAAGGGAGAAAATGAGGAATATGAAATTAACACTAACCACGTGTTTCCTTGCTCAGAAGAACTCGTAGCCATCATGCAAAAACAAACAAGAAAATAGTAATTTAAAAGACTTTTTAAGAGGACAAATTAGGGTTTAAAAAGAATAGAGACATTATCTCTGCATAATTGTATTTAGGAATGGCTTACATTCCCACTTTCCCTTGTTGTGAACTAGGATTTTTAATTTTCTACAATAGGCATCTCTTGTTTTGGCAGAAAATTCAATAGAAATCCAGTGAGGGCGCATCATTCTAAAGAAGAGTAATCTGGAATCATCACCATTTTCCAAACTTGTTGAGATGGAATGGCAACACAGCCCTCAGGTGGATGCCCAGAGGGGCACAAGGAGATCGTGATGTAGATTGTTGTTTCAGCAGGAAAACACTTTGGGTACCTCTTACACTGTTAAACATTCTGTGTCTTTCATGATTCACCCAAGTCTTTTTCCAGTGGCCGTCAATGAAAATGGAAGCAGAATATGTTAAAATCAGGCATCTAGATAGGATGCTTGGAGGATGAGCCCTTCTGTCCCAGGAGTTAAGATGGCATGCTGAGTTTCTGAAGATGGAAGGGTCTGGCTATTTGAGCTGCTTTGATGCATAGTGAGTATCTTGCCTTTCACAGCCTCCAGAGCCTCTAGAAGATGATAGTGGCTTTTATACTGGTGGAATTTGCCTCCTGCAGAAGACAAAGGAGGGGTTTATAACGGAGCTGGTCTCTCTCCTGGGCTACATGTCAGTTACAAGAGACAGACTGCATGTATGGTCCACGCTCCTGCAAATACCCACCTACCCACTTACTTTGCCTAAATGTTGCCAGACATCAGGAACAATGTGTGACTATTCAAATGCTGTAGATCTAAACAAATATTGAACAACTTAGAAAATACAGTGTGTGGGTCAAGGTTACCTAGAGAAATCCAGGGACTTTTGCACATTATCTCTTCCCCATGCCCACTTTTCTCCCCCCACCCCCATAAACCGTGTTTCATCAAAATTACAAAGAGAAAGGAGACAGGGAACATTTGTTTTCTTGGGAAGGTAGAAGAAAATAATGATCCCTGGAAATTTCTTCAAGTTGCAAGGAGACTGCAGGAAGGCTGGGGCTGTTAGGAAAGGGATTGCTTTGTTTTATTGTCCCTGGGGCCTGTTTTTTAGTGTGGAGGGAGCTGTGTATTTTCTGGCTGGCAAGCCACGCAGTATATCTGACACACTGCCCCCAGAGAGGGATTCGGGTGTGGGGGGGTGGATTGTTCCTGGTTTGCAGGACTGCTTGTAACTTGGAATCCCCTTTGGAGAACTTTGTAGCTGTGTGTTAGTCAGTGGGAAGATGAAAGGGACCACTTCTTTTCAAGCAATTTGAATTCATTTTCTCATAATGAGTTGGAGGGAAGAGCAGCCAGACTGAACTCATCTGAGATGCTGTGGAGTGAATTTTCCAAAATGGAAGGAGAGGGAAGTTTAGGTGAAGGAGTACAGGGTCAGCCTGGTGGCTGCTGCATCACTACTACCAAATGATGCTCTGCCTCTTTGTAAGTCTATTTCTTAGGGGGTTTGTCCTGGCTCCAGGGTCCATATTTTGAGAACATAAGGTCAAAGAATATACATTCCTATCTCAGGTTTTAAAATAAAATTTCAGTGGTGTATAGACAGTAATACCAGCAAAAGTGTAAAGCAGCCATGATAGTCCCTTATACAAATTCTCATCAAGGGCTAACAGGTGACAGGTGACAAGATGGATCCCTTTGTGGGAGACATTTTTGACTGTATGTTTTCTTACAAATATAAAGAAAGTAAATGAGTATTGTGGGAGGGAATTTGTTGACTTGTAGCCAACAGGACAACACCCCTGGACCTTTCTCCTTGACCAGCTTAGGTGTTTTTTAAATCATTGTAAGAGACATTAAGAGTGTAGACATATAGCTAGCATTAATTTGGGAAACAATGTTTCATGAAAAGACAAAAAAGGAAGAAAAGAAGTTATAGCTATTCCTGCCTTGCATTGAAATTTGATGCATTTCAGGAAATAAGAAAAATGTAAATATGAACATGAAAGATGTTTAAAGGTACATTTGTCTAACTTAAGTATAATTGCAATATTTTTGCAAAAATAAGATCTGTGTTATCTTAAAAATTTGGTTAGATAATGTACATTTACAGGATATATTGACATTTCTGATTATATATCATGCCACAGCCAATAAAGCTATAGAAATGTATTATTGGGGCAGATCCTTCCACAAGAACGGAGTTAAGCATTAATTTATCAAACTTGTTTTAGAATTCATCTCCTTTCAGCCCTCATGCAGCAGTTTATTGGAATTGTGTCTGATATCTAATTGGCTGTTTTCTTGACATAATGAATGAGTGCACCTGTGCTGTTGTGTCTATTGAAGCAACGACATAGTGATGATATGTAAATAGCCACCAGAGAAGGCACCCAGAGTCAGAGAACTCAGCCCATAGATGCCCCAGAGGGTGAGAGGGCCAGGGTAAAGATCTCACTTGGAATTCTGCATAGCATCTTCATAGGGGATTGTGCCCATTCTTACTCCTTCCAGAGACAGTTGAATGAATCGCATATGGATTTTCATAATTAAAAAAAGAAAATTCCTCTTTTTGTTAAAAGGGAGAAAAACTTAAAATATTTAGCAATACTCAAACCTTGTTTGAGGAGTTTTGCTGGGGTCTGTCAGCCAAGAAGCAGATGTGTTTGAATCTGTGCTGGCCCCACCATACAGCTGTCTGGTGTGGACCCACTTATTTTCCTGTCAAGCACCTGTTGAATGAAGAACAATGTGAGTACCAGCTTATAGACATTTGAGGAAAGAGCATGTTCCTGTGGAGTTTAATCAGCTGAGTTTTGAACAAGGCATTCTCCAATAAATAAGTGCCAAAACATTGCCTGTGCATTGATTTTAGAATGAAGTTGAAGGTTAATCACATAGAGAAAAGAGGAAAACCCTGGGCAGCACAGCACCTTTATCCCTCCACAGAGATTCCCTTCTCTCATCCCCAGATTCATTTTCCTGGGATTGAGGAATAAACAGGTGTGGAAGGTGAAGAGATCCTCTGGTATTGTCAATACAAAACTCATGGAACCAAGAATTTTGGTTGTTTTTAACATAGCTTCAGATATACATAAGATCACTCAGCTCTGACAGAGAACAGCCCACTTAAAAGCAGTGTTTTCCAACTTTTTGTGTGTTCTGAATGAGTTATTCTGATGAATTATCCGTGGCATAGAATCTAAGAGTCTTGTGAAATGATTTAAGAAAACTTAACTTTAAATAGTTTTTAAAAGCTTGTGTTTCTAATTTGTAAACATTTGCCAAAAAATCACATATTTTTCTATTCATACTATTTTAGAGAGATATTAAATGAACTTTTAGTCCTGAAGAAGAAAAATTTGAAAACACAGAATCAAATTCAAATGTATATTCATTTGTTGATAGAATGAACTGGCATCTAGCTTGTCCCATGAAGGAGAGATGGTAACCGGGCTAGAGGCACAGTTCTTGCAGAGAGGGGCTCCATGTGTCACAGAAAAGATGAGAATTAGCCAAACAGCCATAAACAACTATAAAGGATAATTAAATCAAAATCAGTTATCACTAAGGTACTGCATAATAAGGAACTTAATATATTCTGAGGACCAGGAAAGATCTTCAAGCCAATGACATTTAAAGTAACTGAAAGAGATGATTAGGGGCCAACCAGGAAGAGGATCCCAGAGGGAATATGTTTGTTTTGAAAGGTGAGCAAAAGCATAAATCTGTGGTTAAATTAATAATATTAATAATAATAATAAAAAACTAAAATGATGAAAGATAGACAAATAATAGATGATGGATAGATGATAGATGATCAATGGATGCATAGACAGGACAGACAGACAGACAGACAGAAAGATATAGGCCAGTATGCCTGAGGCACACCATGGATAAAGAGACTGGTGAGCTACCAAAAAAAAAAAAAAAAAAAAAAAAAAAAAAAAAAAAAAAAAAAAAAAAAAAAAAAAAAAAAAAAAAAAGTGGGTAAAAGTACTTTCTGTGAAAGCAAGTATTCCTGAGTTCAAATCCTCTGCACATATGTGAAAGGCAAACATGGTTATGAGTTACTATCACCCACTATTGGTGGCTCAATGTGGAGACAAGAGAAACCCTTCCCTGGAGCTAAGTGACTGAAACATTAAGCATCAGGTTCATTGTGAGACCTTGTATCAAAAAATAAGGAGAAAAGTTATAAAATAAGATGCCTGATACCCTTGTCTTCTTTTGCATACATGTACCCATATGCCCATCCTTCCAACACACATGCACACTTATGCCCATCCATACACACATTTCTGCTTAATACACATGTGCACACACATGCATGTATATATACACATACATGCATGCATAGATAATGGACTAAAGTGAATCTGTAGAGCAAGACAGAAGTAGCTTCCTTAGAACAATGAAAGGAATTTCAATAACTGAAGAATTTTCAAAGTTTTCAGTTGAAACACCGATTTTTAGAAGTTACACTTAGTATCACTAGACTTGCTTGTTTGGGTAAGTAGTTGACCCTTTTTTTCCAATTATATATGTATTATATTTTCATTTCATTTTTCTCTCTGTGTATATACATACATGGGCATTATATATTTATATATATATTCATACACATATATATGTATATATTTGAAATTTACTATTTCTAGGATTTGAATTTATACCTAACATGAGTTCATGGATATGTCTCATCACTTCATCCCATACATTCACACACACACACACACACACACACACACACACACACACTATTCCCTAGTATGAACACATCAAAATATATTAACTCCTTTTGCTGGGTTTTAGATCCTTGAGTATTTCTGCACATTTCTAGCTTTTAAAAAGTTGTTAAATTAGATTCAAGATTTTTTTTAAGATCAAGTATTGATTTTCATTGGCAAAATGCTCTCATGGAAAACCACATCAATTCAGATGCTTTCCAAGCATTTACAGATATGCCCATCTGCCTGTAACTGTGCTAATTTGATAGGTAAAATAGGAGGCTGCTTTAGTTTTCTTTTTTTAGTTTTGAGGCCTTAAAATTTGATCTGATATCCTTGGTAGTTTAAGTATTATAGATGACAATTAATAGTCATTCTAACATTACAAATTTTACTTTAATTATTTTATATGTTTATGAAATCTGAAAATGGTGCTATAACTTCAGCTGGTTAAATGTTTGCTTCTTATTTTATGAAATATGTCCTTCATCTAGAGCTGGAGCATATGTATTGCTGGACATGGTAAGGTACATAAAAACATCTAACTTCACAACTGCCCTGCCTCTGGCCTCTGAGGAGATTGCTTTCCCTGTATCTTTTGATAGATCACCCGTGTGCTCAGTTAATCTTGCTGATTCCAACAGCTAAACTCTTCTTTAGTACCATTATATCCCCAAGTAAAGTTCTACCACTCCAACTTATTGTTTGTTGTTATTGAAGAGCTCAGCTCTCATATGCATATTCTCCTGGCTGTGTGTCAGATTAACTTGAACAAAGTGAGACAGACTTTTATAAAGGACACTCCCCCTAAAAGGTTTATTGTTGAGGACTTAAATCTTTGGATATTTCTCACCTGGTGGAAACATGTTGTCATTCCATTTATTTAAGCAGTTTCATCCAGTTAAGTTTTGTTATTTATACATAGAGATGTCATATTTCTTGCTTGAGTTTTGTCCACATATTTACTTTTTCTAATTGTGTTCACTTATTTTTATTATAGTATTAACAGAATGATTGATGATGTCACGGTGGTGTTTTTAGAGCATGCCATTCTTATTACCACCATTTTCACATGTTTATAAATCTTCAGGTTAACAATTTTTTCAGCTCTCTGAAGACAGAAAATATGCTTTAAAAATGCAGTCTGGGTGACTCCATCATGTGATGCCAGCTGGATATCACTCTTAACACCAAGTGAATACTCATTTGAATAAAAAGACCTCTAATTCAAGTTTTGCACTGCAAATATAACCCATACAATTTGCATATGCCCCTACAGAAGATTCTTCTCAATTATTTGTTTATAGTAATTAATTTGAGATTATTAAAATAAACATGAAGGCAGTATGAGAAGATTAAAATTCACATTTGTTTGTATAGTGCAAGACTACTAGAAATTCTCTTCCTTAATTGTTTTAAAAGAAAAAAGTCAGATGGACACATAAAAATATTTGTAAAGTTATGCCCCTGCATTTTATATCATAAAAATCAAGTTGGGACTATATAGGGTGAGGCAGGGGATGAGGGAGTACAGAGTAGAGGATGTTCCTGAATATCCATGGATTCAGTGCAGTGTGGTTCAAAATTACACGTATTGCTACAAATATACATATATTGTTAAGAAAACACATTGTCACATGTGCAGAATAGCAAACCTCAGTTTCAAAGGTGAGAGTAGCTTACACAGCAGCAGATAAATTTGACAGATACACAACAAAATGTACCAAGATGTTAACAAGATTAACAATGTTTGTCTTAAGATTATAGATATTTTAGCTTCTCTTCCTGGTTTCAAATATGGTCTTTTGTATATATGTGTGTGTGTGTTCCCAAGTGAATGTGCATGTACATGTGGAGATTCACGTGTATGCATTTATATGTGTGCAAGTACATATGTGTGTACAGGTACATTCATATATGCATATGCAGCTGGAAATCAAAAAAAAAAAAAAAAAAAACCCTGTTACCATTTCTCCAGTGATATCACTTGATTTTTGTGGAACAGGGTTTCTCACTAACTGCCTAGCTAGCCCCTAATCACCAGCTCTGGAATTATAGATGCGAGCCACCATTTTTGGCTTTTTTTATTTTTCACAGGTTCATATTGTGTGTATGTAATTGTGTGGGTGCAAGGGTGCCATGATTCACCATAAACTCAGGCCTTCGAGCTAGAAAGCACACTCCCTTACCCTCTGACCTATCTTGCTGCCCCCATGCCTTGCATTTTCCACGTGAGTTTGGGGATCAAATGCAGGTCTTCAGGCTTGCAAAAACTTTACCCGCTGAGCTCTGAACCAGCACTTGATGTGCATACCCTAGTGGACAAAACAAATCTGAATGGAAAATGGAAGAAGTGGGGAGGGGAGGGGAGAAGGGAGGGGAAAGGAAGGGCAGGAAGAGAAGAAAGCCAATCAGTAACATTTTTAAAGCAAAGCTACTGGAAGATTTTATCTTTGAGACCTTAAAACCCAAGAACTTGGGAGCCAAAGGCAGCATTCACCAACAAGTTTCAGAATCTTAAGCTTGTTTCCTAGTAAGGCCAGACACTCAAAATTACCTGTCATTATCATCTTGTTGTTAGGGGAATCCCTTAAAGGCTCTCTTTCACTTTTCCAAATAATTAGTTCCTTATGAGAGAAGATTTTTAAATGTAAACTGCTAAACAGTGACTTTTAATTCTAGGAAAAATGCTTCTCTTCTATTTTGAGTGAGTATGTGTAGTCAGATCTCAAAGTATGAGTGTAGATTGTGACACAAGAGAAAAAAAATAAGAGATTAAAGTCAGTTACAAAGTCCTGGGGATGTTTTCTCTCCCAGACATTAAGGAACTGTAAGAATGTGTTTTTCCCTTGGTTAAATGGCCAGTGTTTCCAATAGACAGAATTACATAATTGTTTTGGACTTCTCTATACACCATATCCTTTTTTTATTCAAGATACAATAATTACAATGGTATCCTATAAATCAAATAGTCACTTTAAATCATGCTAAAAGATACCTCGAAAATCCCTTTTTTTCCTTGGGCAACCCTCAATTTAGCTGTGGTCTACCAAGTTTTATAATAACTTACATTAAAAGCAAAAAAAAGTTAGATGTGGTTGGTTCCGTGCACTGACAACTAATACTGTTGTGTATTGATTGATTTATAAATCATGTAAATAAGCACAACAAACATTTGCTGACCGATTCCTCAATACTTGGGACCTGTACGTCCATCATTGAGAGGACATGTTGAAGTTGGCTTAAGAAAGCAAAAAGTATGTCATATGTCAGCCCCTGCCTTCCATCAAGTTTAGAGTGGCATGTCTTCCATGGCGTGGTGGCCGAGTGTAGTGGCACATGGAACTTTAATATGACTGCTTTTGGCTGGCTCAGCATTCTTGAAAAATAAATAGACTTTTCAGTTTTGATTGAAAGGGTTAAATAGTACCAATTCATTATCGCTCACAAAAGGATTTATTTTGTTCTCATAAATCAGTTTTATTCCACACTTTTATTTTTCCCCTGGGTGAGCAACTCCAATTGAAATCAATACAGGTGCAAGTGACATAATCAATCTGGATATTTGATTATGGATCAGAGATTCCCCAGGTCTGCTTTTCAGTCATTTTCTTTCTGATCATCTCCCTGAAGAATTGCATATTCTTATTGGCATCTGTGAGTTATGGATGTGTTTAAAAAGCAGATAATTGTCATTATCATCATCATAACAATCATTTGTATACCAGCAAAGTAAGCCCCCTTCCAAATGAGCAAAGATTGAAAGATACGAAATTTGGACATCTATCTTATTAAACTGTCTAAATTTCTCAATATTTGTATTCAAATGAGGTCAAGTTTTAAAATAACACTTAAGAAAAACCAGCCTGGTCATTTGTGGAAATCAGCTGCATTCTGAGAGTACTGGGAAGCAAGCAGGTAGCTGTGTCTATGACAGAGGTGTTGTCTATTTTTACACAGTTATTTTAGAACTGTACCACACCAGCTTCTCTAGGTTAACAATGAAACAACAGTTAAGAAAAGTTAAACGACTCTGACTGGATCCAAGCTGGTTCTTTGCATTTCTATAATTATCCAGGCTGGAAAGATACCATCTGTGGGACTGAAAAGAGAAAAACAACCTAACTTTAAATTGCAGAACAAAATTGATTAAGTTGTTGCTGGAGAGGCCAACATTTATATAGCAGACTCTCTTTCACTTTGCAAACAGATTTAGATCTTGGGACCTTTACATATTGAAGGCTTATTTGGGGACTCAGTATCATATCATAGTTGCCACTTGTTTATTCTCAAGCCAATTTCTTGCACAAGCATTAAAGCATTTAGTAGCTCACTCTAAAAATATCCATACAATAAGGCAGAAATTTGTGTGTGTATCTGCTTCTCTTCTTGAGTCTGAAAGCATGATCAAGTCTACATTTCTCACTTGCAGCAATGTTCTAGTCTATCAGAGCCTTTTCTTCTTGTCTGAAGATGTCTGTGTTTTGCTTAGACATCTGGGCTCTCCCATGACCTTGTTTTACAGAAATTATGAATGCTATTAAAATGTATTTAATATAGAAAAAAAAACAACACCCCACTGTTAAATAATGCATGCTAACAAACAATGAACTCCTTTTAGACCTTTCTAGGTCATGGGTAGTGTTTTAGTAACAAGGAACAGAAACATTCAGTCTATGAACAAGAAGGTTTGTAGTGGAGAATCCAGCATCTTGGGAAGTTTTGAGGGAGTGATCGTTGTATGCCCACAGATTTCACAGCCCAAGTTGCCCAAACATGTTGCATAGGAGACAACAGACACTAGGGCAACCTCTCTGGTAGCAGGGTACAATCACACAGGAGCCCTGGAAAATCACAGCTCTGCTTCTGGATCCTCAACAATTTTAGAGCTATCTAGAACCATCTCCAGCTATTGGTTCTCTCCATCAAGCTTTGTGGTCTAAGAGTGGAAGTAGCAGATTAGCAAGCTAATGGCCCTGATCCCTTCACCTTCCGCCATGGCCTTCCAGTCACAACAAAGCAGTAAGGAAACTCAAATCCTCCTGAGACAAAATGATATTCCTGGTCACTTTCATCCAGTGGAATGAGAATCCTGTTATAACATCTGGATCTTTTCCTTGGTGGATGATGGTGCCAACAAAGCTTTTCATCCCTCTGCCCTTTTGATTTTTAGCACCTGGCTAGTTTCAACTAGCTTGTTTACTAAATACTTAATGAGAATTTTTGTTTATTTGCTTGCTTTTATTTATTTTTTTGGAGGGGATATTTCCAGTGTTACTCTGTTTCTGAAATATTTTCTTTGATCTTTAAAGGTGATTGTTATGAGAATATCTTTTTGTACACTGTAAAGATGTGTCACTCTGATTGGCTTAATAAAAAGCTAAATGGCCAGTAGCTAGGCAGGATATATAGGCACAGAGGATGCTAGGAAGGAAAAGGGTGGGGTCACCAGCCAGATGGAGAGGAAGCAGAATGGGGAGCTCAGAGTAAAGGTAACCGAGCCACATAGAAGAATGCAGATTAAAAGATATAGCCTAATTTAAGTTATAAGAGCTAGTTAGGAACAAGCCTTAACTATTGGCCAAACTTTTATAATTAATAATAAGTCTCCAAGCCATTATTTGAGAACCTTCAGTCTCAATGAAAAAGTTCAATTACAGGTGATTATCTCTCCACTCATACCCCAGACCACATGGTTGCTTCACCTTTTTAAGCTTCTTTTGGGGCAGCTCTGATGTTCTGAACTTGACCTTCTTTGGCTTAGAGTTGGTCTTCTATCAACCTGAGCCTTGAGTTCTCTTAGCCCTGAGTGCTCTCTTACTTGTTTGTTGTTTGGGAGAATAGAGTAGAGATTAGAGAGAGTTGGACAGAACCTAGGAATTTAGTTCATTCTGATGTCCACTTAGTTTTTCCCTGAGGATTCACTCACTGTCACCTCCCATGCATATCCTACTCCTGGGTTCTTTGAGTTTTCATCCAGTATGATGCTTCAAAGAACAGGCAGCTCTGACTAAACAGGAAAACCAGTTCTGACTGGTGGGCCTCCCATCTCTAAAGACTCTCTGGCTGAATGGAGAGACTGAGTATGTTCTCAGTGTTTTCCCAAGTTTCTATGCCTGCTCTGCACGTGGTGTGCAGTTGTGTTATTCAGCACAGAGGCTTGTCTTAACTGCCATCTACATATAACTGTCAGAACGACTGCCTTTCCTGTCCCCTGCTTTTTCTTTTGGAGATAAAGTCTTACTCTATGGCCTGGCTGTCCTTCAGCTTACTATATAGCCTGAGCTGGCCTCACACAGGATGGTCCTCCTATCCCAGCCTGCTAAACACTGCAGTGACAGACATGTGTCACCTTGCTGGCTTCTCTGCCCTTTCTTCTTCTCATTTTTCTGATCACTCCATCAAAGCCGTTAGCTGCTTTGTTAATGTCATTTTGGTTCTCCAGTTTTCTTCTAGTTTGGTTAGACATTTGGAAAGACAACTTCAGTGATACCAAATTCATCATCCTTCTTTCCACTAAAACACTTTTTAGGGTTCACAACTGATTTCCAGTTCTCTCCAGCAAGATAATTCATAGTCACGTATTTTGAAACTTTACACACAGACTGGAAAGTATATCTGTGGTCCCCCATTCCTGGACACATGCCCTTGTAAAAAGTCACCTTCTTACTGTGGTCAAAATCTGTGACTTACTTCTAAACAGTGGAATGGGACAAACGAGGTGGGCTGTGACTTCTGTGAGCTCTCTGAAAAAGATGGGAAGACATCTTGCTGGAAAATGACGTCTCTGACATTGCAAGAAGCCATATTGGGGAGACCCTTACTTGGAGACCTAGAATAAAAGCCTCAGTAACAAGAGCCAGTGACTGCCAGTAACTTCTAGCTCAATGCTAGCAAGAAACCACAACCAGGTATTGTGAAAAGCCCACACAATGCTAACCTGCTTTAAAAGGGGGTCTTTCCTCTTTAAAACCTAGACGTGGGGCTTGTGGCCCAGCAACATTTGCCCCTCTTTGAAGACCATCAGCTGAAGAGCTGGTAAGGTGTGGCAAGACTCTTAGAGACCATGAGGTCCTAAGCACCGGTTGCTCTGAGCTGCTGCTGGTGCTAATCCTAGTACATGATGGCAAGGCACAAGATGTATAGGAGCCCTGACTACATGGCCCTCAAGAAAAACTATACAGTCCCCACCAGTGCTAAACTCCCCAGACAAATGTCCTTATGAAGATGCTTTGCAAGCACATATAACCCTCACAGTAAAAGTCTAAATTCTTGGCTGTCATTCAGCAGCTGTGGGGTGATGGCCAGTGCTCTGGGATCAATAATGGCAATTGGATTTTTTAATTTATCACAGTGGAGCAAAACGTTCAGCACTTGTATGTTGGGGATATCTGGAAAGGCTATGCAGGGGCTCCACCAGGAAACATTCTGGTGATAGAATGATTGTGTTCATGCCTGCTGTTGTGGAAACTGGAGACTACATTTTGTGAATGAAACTCATTTGCCTAGATCACTCTTTCATTTGCTCATTTGGAATTTGTTGTCTAAAAATGGAGAGAAATTCATCAAAGTAGGACATTAAGTCTGACTTTTCAGATTAGAACATAGTAGACAAAAATAAATCCCATTGCCCTAGTTGCTGCACATTTCTAAAGGCTTTGTTCTGAAGGCGGTTTTAGTTTCACAACACCATTGAGGATGTCCAGAGCAGTAACACACCCTCATTTCTAATGTTAGTAACGTGATGTCCACATGGGAAATAGTACTATGAAGCAGAGAAAAAGCTGAATGGAGACAAACTGTGCCTGTGAGAACTCTTTTAATGAATGATTTAAGACACTTAAAAGGGCCAGTGTCATAGTCTGATACAGGTGCTGATAAAGCAACCAACAGGACCGGAAAGGGAGAGTCTGAACATGACAGAGCCATGGCTGTGCTCACACCAGAGCAGCTTGACGTGTATTTCTGAGGCACCTCCATTGCGTGGATGAGATATCATGTGTATGTATCCCACTGTAAAAGTGTCACTCTGCAGGGTGGCTAATATAAAGAGCAATCAAAGAAGTAGACCTTTTACCTGATGGCGACTAATTAAAATCATGTGGAATAATCAAAATAGTGTTAAGAAATATGATGTATTCACGGAGCTCTGTCCTCAGAGGACTAAGTGGTTCCCAGGCAAGTTCTTTTCTTTCCCTTTTGAAATGTTATATTAAAAAGAAAGAGAGCAGAGTGGAGGGAGGAAAGGGAGGGGAGAGATGAGGTAATTATAATGTCAAAAAAAAAAAAAAAAAGCTATGAGTTAAGGATACAGAGTGACTGGCCAAGCACTTGCCTAGCATATATGAAGCCCTGGATTCTGCCCCCAGCACAGTGTTAACCAGGCCTGATAACTCATGCCTGTGACTCCAGTCCTGTGGAGCTGCAGGCATAAAAGTTCAAGCCCACTGCCAGCGATGTCACAAATTCAAGACTACCTGGGGGGAAAAGTGAAACGTAGTCAAAGAAAGGAGAGAAGAGGAGGGCAGGAGAGACAGAGACACTAGGTAGGTAGTTTCCAGTAAGCATTGTGTCACATGCTTATCTCTAGGTCAAAGCTTGCTGAGTTCATACACAAGTTACAAAATGAACTCCCAGCATCTTTGAGATCACTCCTACTCAGAGATCTAAACCATAACGAGACTTGAAGAATATACTTTGGGGGTAAAATAATCTAAAATAATGTCTTGGTGAAGAAGAAGTAGACGCTTAAATCTCATAGTAGCTGTATAAAGCATCCTAGCATCCTGGGAACCCATCAAAGCACCATCTCACCTTGCCGCCATGATCTGCTGTGTGGCCTTCTCTGCCTTTGGGGGCAGGGGGGTATTTGCAGAGTGCAAAGGGATTGTGATAGATGGAGTACAACACTTCTAAAATTGAGACCTCAATATGGTAGGAATGCAGCTTTTTTGTGTAGCTGGAAATAAGAAAATTAGTTAACACCTTTTCTACCTTAAGGTCTAATTGGATTCAGACAAGGGCCGGTTTGAAGCTGCACCAAGTGTGACATATGAAATGATCACAAGGTAACAAGACTCAGTTTAGTTTGCTCGCTGTCATTTCTCATTATAATCTCTGTCTGGGGAGCAGATTCATGTTGTGCCATTTTCTGTTCTTCTTACAGTTTTTGTCACATGAATAAGATATCAGGGTGCTAATGCCTGGCATGTAGTATTGGTTTGTGATGCCGTATGTGACTGTGCTGACCTTTGCAATATTATGTATTCTGATTGGTGGTTCATCTCACCTCTTCCCTACAAGTTAATAAGGCTGTAAAAAGGAAGAGAACAGATACAGCCAGCCAGTCAAATTATAGAATATTGAAAAGGTCAGAGCAGTACAGCACAGAGGAAAAAAATTATGGAATATATGGTGCATTAAAATTTTTGTGACAATGAACACTACAAGAATGAGAAAGGGTACCCACTTACATGATTTCAATCAAGAGAATCCCACAGGCTGCTCTCCCAGGATAGTAATCATCTTTACGTCCTGCATATGACATACAAAAACACCTACTTATATTGGTTCTCACTTAACAAAATAATTTCACAGACAATGTTCTGTTATTCAACAAATAAGAACACTGAGATTTTCATCCTAGAAAATGGGCATTGAGACTGTTAGCATTTTAGCAGGACTTGACACTGAAGTTAGGACAGCAAATGAACCTGTTGGCCACATAACATGCACTGTGATTATTTCCTCCTTGTTTTTTCAGAAAAAGGAAATTAGAGCTAGATGTATCTTATATGAAGACTCTTTAAATTTTGGAAAATCCTGAAAGAGCAGTTGTGGAGTCTATTTTTAAAAGATAGATTTATGTTTATTTTTATGTGTATAAGTCTTTGGCCTTTGTGTTAAGTCTGTATACCATATCTGTGCCTTTGCATGGTGCCCGGGAAATAAGAAGGAGTCATATCACCAGAAACTAGAGTTACAGACAGTTATTAGCTCCCAGATTTTTGTTGTTGTTGTTTGATTATGTGATTGAGGGGCCTGAACATGTCTCAGTGGTCAAGAGCACATAAAGTCCCAGCACCCTCCCAGAGTAGTTCACAGCTGCCTGTAACTTCCGTTGTAAGGGAAGTGGTGACTTCGAACCCTTTTGCACACACAAGCATATACCACCACATATACACATAAAGGCAATATAAATAAAAGCATAAGTTCTACAATTTTACAAAACTTGTATCCTATAACAAGGCTGTTTAACATGGCTGTTTACAGTCTCTAGACCATCAATGAGAGGGACACAGAAAGACAAGAAATACAAAGTCAAAAATCCTGATGTCATTGTCATCCTAGATGTCACAGTGATCAGTGGTTAGCTCACTTTAAAGTTCCTTCATACATATGGTAAAATTTCTCAGTTGTGTTGGATTTTGTAGCTTTGAAGACAGGTCCTGTTTCTTAGCATTATTCTCTCTTTATATGGCTAATTTACTCACAGAGTAAACATTTTACAGCCTACAGCCAGAGTCTAAAGCTTTACCAGTTAGAAAGCAATGTGTAATCCAGTTACTTCTAGAAGAAGATGAGAGCAAGTGTGATTATTACTTGAAGAGTAGCCCAACTGTTGGCTGGAGAGATAGCTTAGCATCTAAAAACACCTGCTGCTCTTGTAGAGGACTCAGGGTCTGTTTTCAACACCCATTTTGGTGGTTTACAGTTTTCTGTAACTCTAGTTTCTGAGGAATCCAATATCTTCTTCTGACCTCTGTGGACATCAAGCACACACGATACACAAAAATAAATACAAGCAAAACATTCATATACATAAAATAAATAATTTTTTAATATAGCATAACTACAAATAAATAATTTAGCTGGTAGCTCTCAATTTTTAACATGTTAAAGAGTCAATGTCCCAATGCCTTCTGGCTTCTAGGCTGATATCTTCCCTAAGTGAGTTTGGATGCAACTTAGGTGTGTACATTTTTATGAGATGGCCCTAGGTGAGTTCAGTAGGGACAAATCCAGGATGACTGCTAAAACCAGCCCATTCTACAAAGAGTCTAGTTCACCCTCACTGGGATTGAGGCCCAGTGCCTTGTGTAAAGCTAGGCCATCATGCAGCAGAGAGGCACTGTTAAACATCACAATGACTTGAGTTTAGGGTGTGGTAAGCTGTGCTTCCCAAACCCAGGAACCTAAAGGGACCTGCACTACCCACTATCAGTCCCACAACAGTGTGGCCAGAGGCTGAGCAGACAGGATGGGGCACTTGTGACAGAAGTGATTATCACCCCAAGCTTCCTTTGCTTAGTTTTTGAGACTGAACCAATGTGGATGTACCTTTCCAGCCCACAAAAAGTTATATACAGGCAGAGGAAAATGCTAAGTCACAGCCCAGTGGAGGGGCCAATCCCACACTATGCATTTCGAACAAATTGCCCCCTTCAAAAAAGAGCCCAATGGTTACAGAGCTCTGATCTGTGCATCCACACCTGGTTTTGAATCTGCAGAGTTTTGAGCTTCATGGAGAGTGAAAATTGTGTCTCTCTAGGTTCTGTGAACTGAACCATGTGTTTGTGGAGACACAAGAGAAGATCACTCAGCTGCATGGCTCCTGAAGATACATGTGTTCGGTTTTTTTTTTTTTTTTTGGTTTTTTTTTTTTTTGAGCTGAGCAAAATGGTTATGTAATTACTTCCTTCTCATAATTATTGAGTAATTATATACTTCTTATAATTACTCTGTAATCATTGTTCTATAGCTAGAAACTAACATTACAACTAATTGTATAATTACCATGTATTAATGTCGTTATATGACAAACTTAGAATAAAGTGGTACTTAATCTATTTCTCTCTGCCGTGCCATTTTCGGAGAAAAACTGAGGACAGTGTCTGTTTTATAGCTCAAAAATTGCTTCCAATACAAATAAATAAACCAATGGAAGAGGATACCTCCACCAGTGTTCTGAGCATGGCTGCTCACCCTTGTGTGTGTGGCCTGCTAGAAATAGGTAAAACTATACTCTTCCGACATAATTGTAGATTTTTGTTGCTGATTTACAATTTTCAGTCTTTTATATGATGCACAAATTACACAACTTTCTTGCCAGATGAGCATCTGTCCAGGTCTCTGTATGGTAAGATGACGTTTTGAGGGATTTTACAGCAGCCGTTGTTTCGGCTATAAGTAAAAATGCGTTTGAAGAGCTGGGCATCCCGATACTTGGAAACATGCTGATATGATTATGTGACTGTGCTTAAACAATGATCAGAACAGACCTGTATACTCTCTTAGCAGACTTCTTGAGAGCAGGACCATATCGTATGCATTTGGGTGTCATCTCCTGAGCACCAAAGGCTCCTTACACACGGTTGGCATTCAGCAATCTGCAGTCAAACCAAACCATAAAGAACCTCCGGGGTCTAAACTGGCATCATTTAGAAGGACTTGAGTGAAGTGAACCCTTAAAAGCTGGACTCAACTCTGTGGGCGTGGTATTGTGTAAGACATCATGATAGAATTCCTATTCCCACCTGGGACTTGATGTCAACTCTGTAAACTTGGAATGCTTCTTTATTGGAAATTAATAGCAATTATGTTTCCCACTGTTTGTTCTCTTTGGGATAAGCATCCCTTTGCCTGTATCAATTTCAAGACCAAAATGACAAATTATTGTGTGATGTTTGAGATTTCTTGTGGCCACAGAAAACATTTAACTGTGCATACTTTGTCACAGTAAAATTTTCAGCTACTTCCTTCAGTCTGAAATTATTACAAATATTATAACATACCTTTTTTGCATATGTCTAGTTTTATATACCCATTCACATTTTATAAAGTGACCATATCCTAATCAACTATGAGACTCCTGTTAGTTTTAGAATATCACCTGATAGGACAACAACACAATGTGGTCAGGTTTGTGTTGATCATTTAAATGAATGATTAACACACAGTTAGTGATCACTGAAGACAAAATGCCAGGAACTGACATCCTAACCACCTGCCAGTGCTCAGCATTTGTCTTGCAGTTATCATCTGTATGGATTACAGCAAAAACTGTACAACAGTCCTTACTGTTTCCTTAATTGTAATGAGAGAGCTGAGTAGATTTCTTCTCACGGCAGTTAATAGAACTATATACATTGATGAACAACACTCTTAGCTTCATGCTGTTATACACAGATTATGCTGAGAAGCCCAAGTCACTCGAATAACAGGTGTTTTTGAGCATATATTTCATGCTGGGTGCGGAAAAGTAAGATCTTAACTTACTTCCATGGTGGCACTGTATGGGAGTCACTGTGTGAGCTTGCGCTCACAGACGAAGTACTAGATACTCAGAAATGTTAAGCATCTTAGAAAAGGACACATTATTCCAACCATGAGGACAGGTTCTAACCCAGGGCATTCTAACAGTTAGTGGACATTCTTTTCTTTGCATTTTTCCTGCTAATCTGTGAGGATATATGTGGGATGTATGGGGCCTGGGGGCCAGCCTAGCCTCAGCCAGTTCAAATTGGGTATAACTTGCTTATACCTTAAAGACCAAAGACCGTACTCACAGCACTTCCTCATAGCCATGAGGGTCTCTTGAGTGGACACTTCCTCATCAGTCAGCCTGAGGTCTGCCTAGGGGCCTAGAGGTGGAGTCCTGGCATCCTGAACTAGCAAGAGACCACACCCCAGCAGCAGATGCCAGCAAAGTACAGCCCTTCCCCCTGGCTGGGTGGAGGGTATGTAAGACTTTCCCCTTCCTCAATAAACTGAACTTATTTGTTTCAACTAGTTCTGCGACTCTGAGTCATTGCCTCTGCTTCTTCTCGCCCCTTCCCCCAAAGGAGAACTAGCAGGCCCAAAAGCATAGGCAACAAATAAATATCTTTTTAAAAAAGATATTTATTTATTTAATGTGAATTGGTGTTTTGCCTGCATATAAAACTGAGTAAGGGTGTCAGATCTTGGAATTACAAGCAGTTGTTAGCTGCCATGTGGATGCTAGGAATCGAACTCAGGTCCTCCGGAAGAACAGTCAGTGCTCTTAATAGCTGAGCCATCTCTCCAGATAAATTTTTATAAATACTTTAGGCATTCAAATTTCTTTACTGTAATGTAAAATTGCTTATATCATGCGACCATCCTTTTCATTTGAATCAAATAGTATGCTGCTGCGGCTAGGCATTGCAAATATACTTGTTTCTCCCTCTACATGCAATACTCTGGTGATTTTTATGCATTTTTCTCAAAACGGATAAAATTAATGTATTAATAGGAAACGCTTTGACAAAGAAATGTAGCCTGTTTGATGTAATTAATTATATTTAAATGGTTCTTTACCATGTGTTTTAAAAGAGTATCTAACACACTACTACTATATTTGACTAAAACTAAAAACAATGTCTCCCTATGTATGCTTTAAAAATGTGGCATTTAAAGTAAATGTTATATTTTTAAATTCTAACTCTGTTCTTGTTTTAATTCTAATTTTTAGTTATTCCCCGCTTTCTTTTTACCATGAATGTAATGCAAGATTTTGGACAAAGGAAGTTGTTACTTTTATACTACCAAGTGACTTCTGCTTTTGCACTGGATACAGACATTCCAATCAAAATGTATACCTCTGGCAGTCTACCCATGTGGAATAATGCTCTTGTACACTCTAAAGATTTTTTCACTTGTATTGATTTGATAAAAACACTAATTAGTCAGTAGCAAGGCAGAAAGTAGAGGTAGGGCAACCAGACTAGGAGAATTCTGGGAAAAAGAGCAGCAGATGCCACCCAGATGCAGAGGAAGCAAGATGAGAATGCTGCACTGAAGCAAAGGTACCAAGCCACATGGCTAAACAGAGATAAGAATTATGGGTTAATTTAAATGTAAGAGCTAATTAGTAATATGCTTGAGCTACTGGCTCAGCACTTACTATAAAATTAAGCTTCTGAGCCAATTATTCAGGAAGCTGCTACTGGGCATTTGAGAGTTTCTGTCAGTGACAGAAACTTCACACTATATACTCATAGCAACTGTTTTACGATGTTCTGACCAATCCCTGTTTATGGAGACATGAAATAGAAAGAGGCTAGGCTAGCTCTCAAGTAAGTTGAGCAGGAGATGGCGAATGTCCGAGTGTGCTATCTATAGTCAGAATCATTTTTCCTGGGCAGCATTACTTCTTTCTCCCTGTGTATTAAAGAAAACTCAAGGATTATAGAAAAATTAAAAAAATTATTAAAGGATTATTTCTGTATCTGGACACTTTTTATTTGTGTGCATAGTGCTTGTTATATAATGTCACACTGTCTTTGTATATCATCAGTTTGACGCCTGTGATCTGTAATACTAACACAGCCTTTATCTTATTCACAGCATGCCGAAGTGCATGTGCACACTGATAGGAGCACATGGGATGTCTTACAGGTGCTGGTGTAATAATTCAGCATGGCATCACATCTTTATCCACCCAAGAAAATACACATGTAATCAAATAAAATAATCATTAAAAGTAATTTTTCTCTTTAACCAGCAGGTGATAACTATACCCTTCTTAGTGGCACAAAAACTATCCACAGCAGTGAAGGGAACCAGCTCTGGGTGCTGGTGAATGGTTTGGTTCCTTGCTCGCAGTACAGGATACAAGTGAATGCTTCCAACAGCCGAGGCAGCGTGCTCAGTGACCCCATCTCTATCAAAATGCCTCCAGCAGGTAAGTCTGCAAAAACTGTTGTAGGCTTTCTGCCTTTAAACAGGAATCCCAGAACTGAGTGACTATTGAACACTTTATTTTACATCTCAGAGGCCCAGTTTTAGTTCTTAGAGGACAGTTTTGTTTTTTGAAAATTAATTATTGATATTCTTTTATTGCTTTCATGAATCTATTTTCTTATAGTGTATGTGTGCAAATGTGTGTCTGTGTGCATGTATTTGTGTGTCTCTGTACATGTGTATGTGAACATGTGCATATGTATGTACATGTGTACGTGTGTGAATGTGTGCATTGTGTGTACATGTATGTGTGTGTCTATATACAAGGTATCTCTGTGTGAATATACCTTAAGAACATAAGTAATTATGGTTTTTTTTTTTAAAAAAAAATGTTTGGTTTTTTGTTTCCTCATTTCTTCAACTTGCCAGATTTTGTTAACTTTTTAATTTTGACAACATATTTGGAAGGAGATGGTAGAGGTAGGGCATCAGTATTCAGGGATTATTGGAGAATTGTGAAAAGATACAACCCATTTGCCCCTTTGTAGGACATATTGACAGTATCAAAATTAAAATATAAGTTCTCTTTGTAAAGATCAGCAAGTGGCTATTATAAAATTATAGGACTCTCATTCACACACCAAATAAACATTTCATCCTAGCAGTCACTACAGCCTTTTCCTGTGCGAAATGCAATGCATTCTGGTTATGTTCATCCTGGCAGTCACCATAGCCCTTTCCTGTGAGAAATGCAGTGCATTCTGAGTATGTTCTACCTAACAGTCATCATAGCTCTTTCCTGTGTGAAATGTAGTGCATTCTGGGTATGTTCCTCTTAACCCGTTTCTTTGCAAAATAAAATGCATTCTGGTTGTGTTTATTTTAAAATGTTTCTAATTAAAATTTATACAGTTTAAAATAATCATAATTATTCTAAATGTGTAGTCAACCCCACCCTATGTTCAAATATTTGTGAGGTCGAAGTGGTAAGAAGGAATCTTCCCCTCAGATTGGTATTCACAGTTCCTGAACAAGAAGTATGTCTCAGAGTAATGAGGACATGGCTCTCAGCTGGGTCTCAGGATGTGGGCTTTCTAAACATACTTCAGGAGAAGGACCAAGAACATCTAGTGTTGTCCTGTGAGCAAATTTCTGACACTGAAGAGCCTTTATAACTCTGCACATCATTTTGTTTACTCCAACTTAGATCGTTCTCAGGTTATAGCAGTTGGGTTTGTGTTCACAAAGGAGCTCATTCCATACATTGTTGGAGGATTTAAGCCCATATGCTCTATTAAGTTCTTCTGTGTATATGATACTGACTCAGATAAAAACACATTCATATTGCTTACTCAATACACATGTGAGGGTGTATTTGCCAATACAGGGATTGATGCCATGGAAATAGGAGCAACTAAGTCATTGTTTTATGGATGTGTGACAGAGCTGAGTACTCTGTGGTTCACACCATCTGGAATCAGTTTAGCCACTGAGAGTAAGCACCTACACATCCAGTTTAGGGAGGTGACCCTTCACCCAAAGAGCAAGCAGTATCTTCAGAGACGGAGTGCAGCACCACTTTATTGCCGCCATTAGGACTTATTTTCTCCCATCATTAGATTGTTGTTGATTACAATTAGGAAACTTCTCGCTTTGAAATGATCTTTTTTATGACCTTGTGGCAGTTTAAAGGTGATACCCCATTGATTAAATAGGTTTTAGTTCATGCTTCCTTTTACTTAATGAGCTGAAAACATATTATCATGATTTACACATAAAAAATCATGCTGAAAAGCATGTGGCATTCAGTAGAATATGTGTGTTTAAGTAGAATTAAATTAGTTCTGAGAGTTATTAAAGAAATCTTGCATGCCTTCCAGTGAGCTGGGCTTCATACTGAAATGGACAGTAAATGAACCAGCACACAGAAGGAACTGACGGGCAGTGCTGTGTCTGTGTGCTACTTGCTTTTGGGTTGTGTTTGGCTGGTACAGTCACTGCCATTTCTTTGCTTTTAATGGCGACTTCTTTAATGGTGATGCCAAGTTTCTAGTATTCTTCTATGCTGGATAATGTGAAGTTTGAGATGAAATAGCTATGGATTCTGTTCAGATACATCAAAAAACACTGCAATAGAAAGTTTGGTGGGGGTATGCCATTGGTTTTTCTTTACCTGGTATTTGCAATCAGTTCTTACCTGCAGGGCTAAGGGAGAGAAGGCTCAGCTTGTCAAAGTGCTTACTGCAGAAACATGAGGACCTGTGTTTGCATAGTCAGCTCCCATGTAAAAGCTGGGCATGACAGAATGCCTGTGACCCTAGTACTGAGAATGCAAAGTGGAAGACAGGTAGGTACCTGGGTCTCAACGGCATTTACCCTAGTACAAAAATGCTGATAACAAGGTTTAGTACTGTCTCAGGGAGATAAGGGGAAAAGGTTGTATCAAGATATCCAGGGTCTTCCTCTTGTCTCCACAAGCACACGGGCACAGAAACACAACACACACATACACACACGTGTTCACACATGAATAGACACATGTTCACACATGAATAGACACATGCACACACATTCATAGACACACGCCCACATATATGTGTTCACACATGCGTGCTCTCACTTGCATGAGTAAATTCACCTATTGAATCAGTTCATTGGCACACTATCTCCTGCCAGTATAGCCTGAGATTCACTCTTCAGCCCAGAGTCCACTCACGTGTATTGACTTCCCCTGTATAATTTGACTACTGTACTTTCTGCTGTAAGATCCTACATATCAGGGACTGTCTCTGTTCTTTTTCATCTTCATTGTCCAAATCAAACCTGGCATATGGTAGGTGTGTGATGAATAATTAGTGAGTGCATGAATAAGTTGGTCAGAATGGCTTAATGAGGGGCTGAGGTGATGGCTCATAGGTAAAGCCCTTGCTAACATAGCATGAGGACTTGAAATCAGATCCCCAGCACACAGGATAGCCCCTGTAGCTTCGGATGTCTGTAACCCCCAGAACCATGGGCAGTCAAGACAGGAGGATTTTTTGTGGGTGGATTGTCACCAGCTGAACTAACCAGAGCAGCCAGCTCAGCCAGCCACCCTGTCTCCCCCAGGGGAATAAGGTGGAGAGTGACCAGGCAGGATGCCTGACATCCACTCATGCATGTGTGTATCTACACTTGCACACATGTGGATATACTCCATGCATACCCAGATGAAGAGTTTAATAGTCATTAAGTCATTAGTTATTATGCCTCAGTTTTCCTCAGATCCAGTCTCCACCTGAGGACCCTTATGTGATAGCTGCAAAGCTGAGAGTTCCTCTGTGCACAATCTAGCTGCAGCTCTGTTCAGAGAATGAGTAAGAAACAGCCTCATGTTTCGTGAGCTTGCTGATCCTAGCTGGTTGCTTTTTCTTGGATGACCATAAGATCAACACTCCTTAGTTTATGCAGGAATTTGGAAAAGGGAGACAAGGAAATGCAGTATAGAAGAATTTTAAATGCCAAGCTGGAAAAGTGGCTTAGCACTTAAGAGTGAAAAAAAAAATATGTTCTTTCAGAGGATTTTTTAGAGTTTTGTTCCCAGAACCTGTCAGACTGTTCACAATTACCTGTTCACTCAAAATCCAAGGGATCTGATGCCTCCTGCTAGACTATTCTGGAATTGCAACACACACACACACACACACACACACACACACACACACACACACACACACTTTTAAAAAAAAATTTCAATGGTCCCCAACTTTTAACTTATGCTTGTGAGACATCTCATCACTAGTCTCCAGCTCTTTTGCTGATGGGAAAACTGAGCATAAGAAATACAAGGCTACTGAGATGGTTGAGTAGATCAAGCACTTGCTGCCTAAGAGGACCCGGTTTAACCTCCAGAGCTGTGTGTAAACACTCAGTGTACAGCTCATATTTAGGAACCTAGCACTGAGGAGCAGAGCAGCGAGACACCCAGCTGAATTAGAGAGCTCTGGTTCTGCAGGAGACCCCATCTCCAAACAAAAACGTGATTGAGGAAGACATCAGATGTCAACCTCTGGCTTCCACATGTGCATGTACACACATGCAGACACACACACATACAAACACACACACACACACACACACACACAAAGGAAATCTGATAAGCCCATGTTATTTGAAGTTAGGAAGTAAAGACAGCTATTGGTACCAAGGGCTAAGTAGGTAGGTTAATGGCACTCAGTCCCCATAACCTTGTATGTAAAAAATTAACTTTTAGTCTTTGGGATCCTGATAGGGTATCTCTTGCTTTTTTCTGTGGAGTCCAGCTCCACTTTCCCTGTGCTCTCAGGATTCTACAATCCTGAAATCAGTGTATTTTTTACTATTTCTAAAATATAGTACACCTTGATGCTAAGATACTCTGGGAAATGAAAGATCACTTTAATTCAAGCTCTTGAATAGCATTATGGAACAGGTACAAGAGTTCTAGGCAAAGAGATTAAAAAAATAAAAAAATTCCAAACATTAATCCATAAATATGAAACCTCCCTGTGACCTTTACCCCACCAAGGTCTGGAGTTACTAATGGGGTTAGGATTTCAGCACTTAATGGGACTTGGTGCATCTGTGTTTTGTATGCATGGAATTCGGTGTTCGGTTTAATAAGTGGTTGACATTGGTGATGTCCCTTAATTTGCTTAAATCTAATTGGCTCTTTTATCAGTCAAACCTGTATGGATTGGCAATTGATCAGAAGAGGTCAGCCATGACTCTGCATGTAGTTAAATGGTAGAAGCGCCTGCTAAAGCCACAGTGGCTGATGGTCAGCAGAGGATGAAGGGATGTGCCCAGAGAAGGAGGCTGAAGAAGTTTTGCAGGATCTTCAAGTTCAGAACAAAGGCATTATGGAGTGTATAAATTTTAAATACACTGCATTTTGCCTCCAGACTTAAACCTTTTTTTTTTTTTCAGATGAACTGAAATCTTGTCTGAAACTGTCTTTGTTACATCAAAGACCTACTCAGAAAGCAGAAAGAGATGGGGGATGCATAAAAGGACATAGTTTAAAATGATTACTGACACACTTCATACTGACGAGCTACAGCCAAATTATATTTTTATAAGTGTTTTATATTTTTGCAGAAGGAATCATTTTCTTCTGTTTATCTAAATGGTTTTGGTGTAATCAGGAAGGAGCTGAGAGCCACCTGTACTTTCCTCTGACATTAAAGAATTAGTGGTTTCAACCTTTGATTAGAGTTACTACAGCTTAGATGCTCCATAAAATATAAGGCTCAGGCAGGCCATTATTTTCTGAAATGTATTCTTTGAAAATAAAAAACAGAGAGAGAATACAAGTGGTTTATCCTCAGGAGGCTTTTCCATCACCCCTCCCCCATCTCCCCTCCCCATCACCTAACAACTAGTGAGAGAATCTGCAAGGGTTAGAACTTACATCATAAACCCACGAATGGTAGGTAGAGTGTCACAAGCATGGATTTAAATTCACTTCTTTGACTAGCTAACTGTGTTGCCATGTGCAAATATCCAGTGCACCTCATCCTCAGTTTTTACAACTATGAATCAGGCTGGTGGAAGATTCCCACCTTATAGAATTATCTGGCAGATGCAACAGTAGTATGTGTATTTGCAAAGTTCATGACCATTCAGCGCTTGCTTTCTACATGGCTCTATTGTCCTAATTGAACTATATATGGAGGTTAGATACATAAAATGTTTCTGTTGCATCTGCTGTTTCTATTTTTCATCTTTTAACATTTATTTATTTTTATGTGTATCCATATTTTGGTTGCATGTGTATATGTGTATCACATGCATAGCTAGAGCAACAGAAATCAGTGAAAGGTTTTGAATCCCTTAGAATTGAAGTAATAGATTGTTTTGAGTCACCATGTGGGCACTCAGACTAGAACCAGGGTCCTTTGCAAAAGCAATACATGCTCTTAATTGCTGAGTCATCACACCAGCCCAAGTCTTTCCTGCTTTAAAAAAAAAAATGGGTATAGGAACCCAAAACTTTGACAATAGTTTATTACATTTTTCCTTGAAGGACATACATGAAAATCTTCTTTACCAGCAAAATTAATATGGACATTTCCTTTTGGTGTAAATATCAAGAAATACAGATCACTAAAATTATGTCTAAACTTTATAACTAGGGGCCAGGGAGATGTCACGGCAGGTGAGAACCCTTAGTGGCATTAGCCAGATGACCTAAGCTCAATCCTTGGAACCCACATGAAAAGCAGGATGTGGCAGTGCACAAATCCCAGGGCTCTTTCCATGAGATGGAAGTAAAGACTAGACAGTGTGCCAGACACTTACAGACCAGTTAGCCTGGAGTACAACCAAGTAGGCTGGAATACTAGCTTGCAGCATATGATACAAGAGCAGAAGCAATAAGAGAAATCCTGCCTCAAGCAGGTAAAAATGAAAAAAGACTCCTATAAATTGTCCTGTGATCAACACATGTGTGCCCACACATACACACAAAAATTAATCAATATTTGAAGGAAAAATCTGTGTTGCTTTAATGCATGGTAATATAAAAAAATTCTTGTAGTTATTTCTAAAATCTGGAAGCTTTCTTTTTTCTTTCTTTTTGCTTCTGCCTCAATTATCAAACATTTAGGGGCTCCGAAGGCAGGAACAATGTTTGGTTTGTAAATGTTTGTAGCCCAAATAGCTGGGGCAAAATATTTGCTGAGTAGGTAAATGGGCAGAATGCACTGTGGTCATTATGACTCGTATAGTGGTCTTGAAAATTGTTTTTGCCATCCCTGTGTCTTTTACCTGAATAATCATTTTTTGAGGTTTAAAATTAGATTGAAGTCATCACATTATTGGTCTTCTCTTGTCAATATTGCTATCAAACTGCAGAAACAAATAACATTTACTCATGATGTCCTGAAGTCTCATCAGGTTATGTTTAATTCTTTGTTTAAACCACCATTTTCAATTAGTTATTGCAACTGATAGGCAATCCATTGAGAAGAATAGTTAGGGCAGGGCTTTAAAAAAATCTAAATGTGTGTTGAATGTAATTCAACTCAGAGAATGTCCCTATATAGTCCTATTGCATGTGGCTAAATATTTACCCATAAGTTTTTACATAGAGACAAATTGCTTTCTTGAGGAGTTAAATTGTCATTTATAAGTCTAGCATCCTTATTCCCAAAACTATACCCGTAATACATGGTTTATGGTTCCCACTTTTAAAGTTAAAGCAGAATAAGGGGCAGGAGAGATGGATCATCTATTAGGAATGCCTGCCCTTCTTTCAGAGGGCCAAAGCTTCATTTGTAGCACCCACTGCACCACCTGCGACTCCAGTTCTAGGAAATATAACACCCTCCTCTGTCCTCTGTGGACACCGCACAAACCTGTGCGCGTGCTCTCTCTCTCTCTCTCTCTCTCTCTCTCTCTCTCTCTCTCTCTCTCTCTCACACACACACACACACACACACACACACACACACACACAATAAAAGTCTTTAAAAGGGAAACAAGAATGTAAGATAATTAAGTGAACTGTAGTTACAGGATTTTTCTGCTTTCACAATCTCACACAGTTCTGACAGGATAGTATGATTAAGTCCTAATTTTAAGTTGCATAAAACAATTAATTCTTATAAAACAAATCTCCCTTATCCTCATAATTGAGGTACTATTTAATTAAGCTATAAAACGACACTGAAGAGCACAGCTGACATGAACACTTTTGGCGAAATGAAACTCTCAGTGAGCGTAGCTTTATTGGTGATGGTTGAATTTTTGTCTTTGAGCTCAAGAGATAATGAAATATTTCTCTATGTGCATTGCAGAAGAAATGGAAAACATGTGTTATTTTAGAAAATCAGTTAATAAGGGTTGTAGCCAGAAGTTTTTGGCATGGGTCAGCCCTGAGGTCTGGACCTGCAGTCTCCCAGCTGCTTAATTTCAAATGACTAACTAAATAAAGGTTTATATGAATTATAAATTGTTTGGCCTATGTCTAAAGCTCATTACCAACCTCTTATAACTTAATTCAGCCCATTTTTATTAATCTATTGTACTGCCACATGGTTTGTGGTTTACCCTTACTTTTACATCTTGCTTTATGGGCTGCTGGATTATGCCTCCTTGAGTCTGCCCTTCTCCTTTATCAATGCTTGGATCTCTTGTCTGCCACTAAGTTACCTTCCCATAGGCCAAAACAGCCTCTTTATTAACCAGTGGTATTTACAGTGTGTATGTACAGTGTACTGAAAGATGCCCCACATCACTTTTTTGTGGCCTATTAAAAAAGAAAGGTTTTAATTTTAACATAGTATAATTACATATGCCAAAACAACTATCAACAAAGAATTATAGTTATAATATTCGGTCTATTTCTATTTAGTAAAAATTTTTTTTAATTTATTATTTATCTTATTTTTGTGAGTTTAAAGTTTTATGTCCGATTTATTTTTAGAAACTTGACTTACAATATGATAGCCACTAAGTCTCAAATAATTATATAAAGGCTTATATTAATTACAAACTGTTTGACATATGCCTCACGCTCATTACCAACTAGCTCATAAGTTATAAAACTTAACTCATCCCATTTCTACTAATTTAATAGATTGCCATGTAGCTTGTGGTTTACCTATACTTTTACATCTTGCTTTCTGAGTAGCTGGATCACATCTCCTTGACTCCACCCTTTTTCTCCTTTATAGATGCTTGACTCTCTTGCCTGCCTCTCAGCTGCCTTACGATAGGTCCAAACATCCTATTTATTAACCAATGGTAATAAAGCATAGAAAAGACATCCCACATCCTAGGGTGAATGAAAAGAGTCTGTATTATTTAGGAGAAGGAAGTGAGCCAAGTGTGAGGATGCTTTGCTCTAAGAACACCTGCCCTCAGGGGAGCAGAACAGTTTCAAGAAGCTCTGAGCTGGGCCATGGGAAATGATGGCTCTGCCTTGCAAAGAAAGAAAGAAAGAAAGAGAGAGAGAGAGAGAGAGAGAGAGAGAGAGAGAGAGAGAGAGAAAGGAAGGAAGGAAGGAAGGAAGAAATAAATCACAGATATTTCTCTTCACTTGACCAGCACCTAAGTCTGAGACTCTTAACATTATTCATTCACATGAATCTAATTTTCTCCTTCACTGAAAAATTGTTTGTTTATTCATTTATTTATGTTTCAATGAAAGTTGTCCATACAATGGCACAGTGTGGAGGTCAGACGGCACCTTAGGGATTCAGTTCTCATTTATTTGGGAATGAATTGAGCAAGAGGCTGGTGGCAAGTGATTTTACCTTCCTACACTTTTTTAAAGAAAAGACTAAAAATTTTTCTATATTTTAATTTCAACCCAAACCCCATTCTAGGGCCCCAAAAGTAGAATGTATGTATGTAGAACTCTATACCTACTTATTTCATTTCATAATATTGCAACAGTGAAAGTCTACTGGACTTTCATGCCTGAGGGCATTTCTTTCTAATATGACAAGATGTTACTTTAAAAAAAAATGATAGTTTTCGAAAAAGTAGGACTGATCTTCCCCTACTCAAATAGCTTCTCAACATGTGTTTGGTGGTTGCTTTCTGCTACATATTCATTCACCTGGATTTATTTATGAGATTTAATTAGATACTTCCTTATGCAAGGGACCACAATGTGTCTTTAAAAATGTGTAAAATGATGAAAATTTAAAAATAACAACTTTGGCACTTGAAAGAGCTGGAAACTGAACTAAAGAATGGGCTAGTGTGGCATATTACTGTGTTCAGAGGGTGGAAAGAAGGATGAGATTAACTGCCTTTTATAAGAGAGGAGCCACAATGAAGACATAGGATAGAGCTGAATAGTGTTCTTTAAAACAACACTCTACCACATAAACAGATGACTCATTTTTGCCTTCAGTATATTAAAAAAACACACAATTTATAATACACCCAGTTCTTATGAATCTCTAGAATAGTTGTGCATAATGATTTCCTTCTGTATATCTTCCAAATGTGCTGACATATTTTTTTTCTTTGGGGGAAATAACTCAACTCATGGAAGGTAATAAAGTAGTTGACCTCAGCAAGTAAATTATATTTAATTTCTTAATAAACTAGTAAGTATTTCAGAACACATAACACCTCCATCTAGCTTTATTCATGTTTTCTCCTAAATGTTTTATTAGAGTGGAGCCATGGTATTAATGTCTGTCTTTAAGTTGTGCTCATATACTTTTACTCCATTTCTTACATTTGGTTTTCTAAAATGGATAGTTTTAGCTGTGGTAGCTATGGGTGTGTGTCTAGATATGTGCTCACAGTCACACACACATTTATAAAATTATATATCCTGAGCCAAAGAAGGGAATATATTTCCCTCTTACATTTTGAAAGTTTTCTTTACTTTTTATACTGATAATCTTGACTTTGTAAGCAGTGAACTTCCTGCTTATAAAAACAGTTTAGAAAGGCACAAACTTCTGAGCTCTGGAGAAGGAGGAAGGAACTTTGAAGTACTCTTACCAAGCATTCAACAAGCCTCCAGCCAGGAGCTAGCAGCTGTGCACATTTGCATAATATTCTCCTGTGGTTTATATAGACACATATGCCCCCCACACAATTAAGCACTATCTTTAAGCATCCTGGGGCAAGGCAGAGAGACTGAAAAAATAATTAAATGAAAATCACATATTTTTTTCTATTTTACCAAGGGAGATATGGGAGGTATTACCTCTGCAAGTATCATTGATATTAAAAATCATATTTTTAAAAGGAATAAGTACAATTCTCCTGTCAGCATTTCATCTTGGAAGGAAGGCTTATCTTTAACTTTATGTTTAAAAAAATCATGTCGATGTGACAGCTTCACTGTTCAAATGCAACTTGAAATTTTATTTGAATTCTTAGAATGCCCTGAAGAATGTTTCTTTTATTTCTTAGAAAATAATGTTATTCGTTTCTTTTCTTCTTTATCATAGAGCAACTCAATGCCTGGCTTGCATAAAATTCTAAGAGCATTTACCCACCTGTATAGCCATTCTTAGGAAACCGAGGAAATCCTTAGTAAAGCTGACACATTTCCAGGGCTCATTTCAATCTCTTCATTACCAACATAAATAGTTAATACATTCTCTTTTGTTAGCCCCATGAATGGAAAAAGACAAAGTTTCTAGAGTCCTTTCTTAATGGAAAATAGACCAAGGCTTTAGTAAACATATTCTTTCCAAACACTGTGCTATTTTGATTATTAACTAATTGGTACCAAGGAAACTTCAATGTGCAGGTGGCAATTGGCCAACCAAAAAATTGGAAGTCTAGAAAGCAGACATTTCTAAAAGATAGGTTGACTAATGCAGGTGTTACACCTGGTCCTCACACTGCAGTGATCCCTGTGGGCTTTGCACTGACTTCCATTCTTACCATAATGGATGATGTCTTATCCACCAGAATATCTCTCTCTCTCTCTCTCTCTCTCTCTCTCTCTCTCTCTCTCTCTCTCTCTCTCTCTCTCTCTCCCTCTCCCCACACACACACACATTTTTAGTATCTCTAGGCAAACAATGGTCCACTGGTCTGTTGTTCCCCTTCTTCAGTTCCAGTTATAAGTGGTTAACTGGGGTCCAATTATTAAACAAAAAGTTCATGAAACAAACGATTTATAAATTTTAAACTAAATGTTCTTCTCAAGAACACAATAAAAGCCTCATACTGTCTCATGTGATCTTTGGCCCAATGTTTCTACGAGGTATATCCTACTCAGTTCTGTCCACTTACTTCACCTCAGTAACCAGATCAACTATCCTATTCTCGCAGGGCTTGCTTGCCTTTAACTCACTTACTTTCTAACTACAGTAATAGGGGTACTGGCAATCAGGGTATATGGCATCAAAAATATAATGTTTTTCCTTTAGATGAGAAAGGATATATATTATCAGCTTATTGTAAAGTTATATTTTTGATTATGAGTCTAGCATTTAACAGATGAGCCATTTCTCCAGCCCAGCTTATTGTAAAGAAAAAAGGTAATATTGTGTTTGCTAAAATCTATGTTAAGAATAATCAGTGAAATTAGGAAGACAAGAAATTCCTGCTGTTTTTCTGTGTGTTGGTTTGTACTAATTTGCTGTATTCCATTTATACATTAAGCCATGTGGCAGATGAGTGTGTAGATAAAGCATGGTTATATACATTCCTGTATTCTGTGGTTTGGGGTATCTCCTGAGGTGTCTCAGAACATGTCACTCTCAGGTGAGGAAAGGCTACAGTATCATGTCCTCAGGAATGATGGTAGCATTTTATTTTTCATTCTTGCACAACTTACTTTAGATGTCTGTGGTTACAGAGATCTAGTTTCTTTTGCAGAATAAACATGGGCTCCACTGCCCTGTTTCTCATGAGTGTTGTGTGCTCCATCGGAGCCATGAAAGGAAGCAGTTTAGTCAGCAGAAGGACATACTTGCCACATGCTGAAGCCTTAGATTCTATGACTGTCCTGCAGCTATTGCCTTGGGAAGGGTCTGAAAATGTAGCCAGCATGGAGAAAGAAGAGTGGGTGAGCAAAGTGTAGTAGGCTATTAAGCCATAGTTATGCCATCTAATGACAGCCCCTGGAAGTGCTCCCTTGCCTTGGTGGTACCCCTAGAGCCACAGCATCCCTAGTCTCTTAAGAAGCTCTGTCTTCACTTACAGGTCTCAACCAACATTTTTTTTGTCTATTGAGTAATATACGTTAATTGCTTAAACTCTCCTGAGTAAACTGGTCTCTGGTCACTTCTGGACCAGTCATAAATTCCCATACAACATGTCCCTTACCTAAAGCTTATGAGAACTCCCTGACCACTTAACTGCTATTTCTCTGCTTCTGTAAACAATGTGGGCTTGCTGCAGATGTCCAGAGCTGTCTTTCTCTATATGTCACAGTTGCAGTTTTTGCCTTTAAAAACTCAACCTGGAGATCAAGGTAGCTTCTTGATATCCTACTTGGGATAGCCCCCCACTGGTGATTAATAAAGACTTCATATGACCACTTCAGAAATCTCAGGAGTTTTCCTTTTCAAGTACCCCATAGTAGACAATAGACTGGATTCTGGTGGTAGCACTGGCCATAGTGAGTCCAACATTACTGAAGACAAACTTGGATTTGATTTTTTCTCATAGGAGCCAATTAGCTCTTTTTATAATTGAAACCTTTGAGTTGGGCTTTATTATTTGAAAACAAGATGCTTGGAGGGAAGCAGCCAGAATAAAGAACAGCACCCTCAACCTTCTTGCAGAGCATCCCAAATCAGGAGGCTTGGTGTGTTTGCAAGCTTTTGTTTGCGCTCTCAAAGGAGGGCCCGCTCAGAAGCAAGCCTTCTTCAGAATAAAGCAATCCCTTTCAGTCTATACAAATGATGGCTCCCTTGTCTTGGAGGAAGATGCTCCCTTGCCCTGGAGGTGCTCCCTTGCCCTGGAAGTAGTCTTTTCCCCCTGGAAGTTCTCCTTTGCCTTGGTGATACCCCTAGAGGCATAGCATCCCTAGTCTCTTAAGAATCTCTGTCTCCACTTAAAGTCTCAACCAACCTTTTTTTTTTTTTCCTACTCAGCACTAGGCTTGGCCTCAGTGTTTTTCTATGTCTGGAACTTCTCATGGATGAAGTTACAGACCTGAGTCCTGTGAGTGTTTTCCACAGTATGTGCCATTCACTCTATTACCTGAGAACTTACTCCAAGTCCAGCTTCCCAATTTTTTTATTTGCTTTTCCCTACAAGGTAGGGTCAGCCAGCTTATTCCAGTGTATGGGTGTTTATATGCCTGTTTGTACATGTACAGGTGCATATGTACATGCAGGTGAGTATGCACATAAGAGAATATTTGTGTGGAGGCCACAAGTTGACAACAGGTATCTGTCTTAACCAGCTTTTATCTTATTCATTGATGCAGAATCTCTCAATTTAACATGACGTTCACCCTTCTAACCAGGATGGCTAGCCATTGGGCTTCCCTGCCCATATGGCATGTAGATGGATGAGACTCTGAACTCTGGTCCTGCTTCTTGTTTGTTGCTTGTGAGCCAATCTTCCCAGTCCCCCGAAAATCTAATTCTTGATCCCACATTTGTAATTAGGACACTGATCTCCGGCAGGGAAATAGGTCAGCCAGTTTTCTGTGGGTCACAGGCTTCCCCTCCAGTGTTCCTCAGTGGGATGGAGACAGATATTCTGGGCAGCTGGTTCCAGATGCAGAGTACCAGCAGCAGCACCAGATAGCAACAGGCTCGGTGTTTATGCACTGAGGAATGCTAATGGCCCTACTGTTAAGATGCTGTCAAGGAAATTTTCTCTGCTCCTGGATTCCTTCATAGAACATCTGTTACCAGGATGTCCATGTAACTAAACCCAAGTCTTTTCCCCCCTGGGTTTCCGTAATGAGCATCTCATGATTTGGTTACATCTTTAGCCCAGATTCCAGGGTTTTCTAGTTGTTAGACTGTAAGAGTTAGGGTTTTTTTCCTTCTAGAAGTTCATAAATACAACTCCACAGAGTATCCTGATGCAATTACCAGTTGCCAAGAGGATTATTACAATGATGTAGTGTTTTATTTGACAAAAAGAGTACTTTGATGCAGTAGTTATTTATACCAAGGGAACCCTCACTGGGTGCAGGTGTTTCTCTTTTACTTTTTTTATTAGCACATATTAATTGTATAAAATAATGAGATTCATTGTGTTTTGCATATACACATACACTGTGCTTTGATCATATGAAAACTCAGTTCTCACAAAGTCTCTTAGGAAATGGCCCTCCACCCTTTGTTTCTGTACAAGCTGAGGAGACAAGATCAGCTAGTAGGTAGGCCATTCAGATCATGTGACTAGGGGAATGAATGAAACTCTGCAGGCTGATGAGCCCTGAGATCTGAGGTTTTCTGTTAGCCTTTCCTGCCTTCTTTTGCAAATGTAGTAGCACACATTTTTAGGTCTTGCCCTTCAATGGGAGCCAAAGAAGTGGCTTGACTCTATAACTGTGTCAAGTCAAATTTCAAGTATACTGATTAGGTGAGCCATTGGGGTTGAAAACCTGTTGGAAGGACCAGAGTACATCCCTGAGTTAACTTGCCCTCTGATGCTTTTCACTGTAGCATGTAAGTGAGGGGAAAATCTGATGAACTATATCTTAAGAGCCTCACAAAGTAACATACTGCAGAGTGATATGCTATAATGTACAGTCTATGTACAAGGTAGGGTCAGCCAGCTTATCCCAGGCACTCCCATTGTGGTTACAAGGATGAACTTGCCATCAAGAAGTTAAACAACTTCACTTGTGTTCACCCATGAACTTCTATCACATATCTAAATTAATAAAAATATAAGATATGTCTGGAAAGATGTCTAAGCCTTCAAAGTTCTTGCCACATAGGTCTAATGATCTGAGCTTTGTTTCTAGACTCCCCATACAGGTGATAGAGGAGAAACAGCACAGAAAAGTTGCCCTATGATCTCCAGAAGCATGCCATGGACACATGCCCACACATATACACATCATACATAAACACAAAATAATCTTATGTTTATAATTTTAAAACATATTTAAGACTAAATTTAAAAAATTTAGTCTACACTCAAAAAAAAGAGAGTGCTGAATGGACTCTCTGCTGCTCTGTTTAGGGAAGATCTCAACTTTTCGGAAGGTCTCTTTTTTGTACTTCTGGGTCGTGACTTGGAATGTCCAGCTCTTCCTTTGACTCATGTGAAACTTTAAATTTTTCTCTTCTACTCGCTGTTGCAGAACATCCGTGCAGGTGTTGCACAGAAAAGTTCATTAAAGCATGTTCAAATACATTTACGCAGCACTAGTGTGTCACAGTGGTGTCGTTATTGTTAATGGCTTGCTTGTCATCTCATTGGGCCCATATTAAATTTCAAATCTTTCTGTTAATTCTCGCTGTGTCTCAGAGGAAATGATTGTATCTGATTTTCTGACAGAGCATAGCCTGTGCTCTTGTAAAGACAGACATGCAATTTATCTCATGAAACTAACTTTTTAAAAATTAAAAAAAAGTCCTTGAAAGACCAAAAGAAAGCCTACTTCTATAATGACAATGATGAATGAATGAATGAGTGAATGAATGAATGAATTGCTAAAATACCTTTCTGTGAACAGTTTTGAATCTTGACAGTCTGACAGAGATATTTGTTCACAGTAGAACATTGTCAAATACAATAGAATCTACCCTTCATCAGTGGTGTGACTATGTGTAGAAAGTATTCCCAGGAATGGCTACCCTAATGTCCACTCATGTCGTCTGGTCAGAAAGGAAGAACACTTGTCCATCAGAATCTGAATTTGGGGCCCTGTTGAATGGCTCAGTTTCTATTGTGCCAATATGCAAGCAAGAAAACCTGAGCTTGATCCTGAAGCACTTACACAAAAATGCTGTCCTTGAGTGCACCCTCCTGTAATCCCACTGCAGTAGAAGCAGATGACTCCTCTCCTCTCCCAACACATAAGAGAAAACCTTCAGTAGAAATGTCTTCAGTATTCCAGACATACGATTGACTCTTATCAAAAATATAAGGATGTCTTCTAAATTGTACATTTGTTAAAAGAAATCACCAGAGTTCTTGTCAACCCATGGAATCCAAAAAAAAAATAGCGTTTTTCACTTGTTTCTGATCTTGATCACGGGATCTTCCTTGGTGGGCTGGTAAAGTGTAAGGAGGGTTCCTGCAGAAAGAACCAGCTGACGTGTCAGGGATGTTGGCTACTGTTTAAAGATTGTAAAACATGGTTCACATGAAGTGAAAATATATATTCATTTTCACTATTAAGTTGAAAAATAAACTAACATCTAAATTTGTATTTTCCTTGATGTTTCTGCCACCTGCCTCTTAAATGCAGGAGGCCAATGAGAAGAGGCAGCCAAAGTGCTTAGCACTAAGCCCAATGACTCAAGTTCAATCCCCCAAACCCGTGGGATTGAAGAAGAATAAGAGAGGAGTAAGTCATGCACTGTATGCTGGTGAGTGCAATGTGTGTGCAGAATTATGTAGGCTGGAGGTCAACCTGACGTGTCTTCCCTAGTTGCTCTTTACCTCCTGTTTTTGATACACTCTTTCATGAGCATGCAACTTGCCAATTAGGCCAGACTGGGTAGCCAGCAAACCTCAGCATGTTACCCTCTGACCACTATAAGTCTGCCATAGCATGGCCTACAACAACAACAACTATCATCATTATCTAACATGTTTATGAAACACTAGACGAAATGAACAGACTGCTTGTGGCTTATTAAATTATGAGTGAGAAGTAATTTGAAGATCAGAGCAGCTGTTTGGGAGCTGGGGCTTGAGTAGGAAAGGTCTTGGGTGTCTGTCTCAGGTATCTGGAATCTGCTCTCTCTGCCTTGGAATCCCCTCCGCACAGTTTCTGGATCTTGATGTTTAATTTAACACAAAGGTCTTTGAGAAGCACAACAGGGGTTGTTCCTGGTCGTTCTGACGTTGAGGAAATTGAAATGTACATGTTTTTTCTCATTTATCAAAGAAAAGCAAGAATCTGAAGTGACATTTTATATCAAATGAATTATGAACTGTGTACTTTGTACCTATGGGAACACCAACTAAATTAGGGTTTTAGATAAAAAGGAGACCATGACAGACACACACAAAAATAGGTTTTTAATAAAACATACAGTAATTCCTGGTTCCATGTCTAACAGTGACATGCTCTCTTGTAGCAGCAGGTGAAGTGCATGCAGCCTACTCAGAAATATGTATGATCTGAGTATATTTCAGGGATTTCCACAAAGGATTAAAGCTAAGATTCATATGCCATGAGACCTATAGCCAGGGAAAAGGGCTCAGAAACCTTAGGTTTGTTTTGGTTTTTACCTCAATTTTTACTTTCTTGGGAACAAAATTGCAAATTCTTATTTTCTTGGAAAAGACAAAAATATAGATTATGTGCAGGGAAAATGTCATGTAGGATAAAAATTACTTCTATGAATATGCCCCATGCCATCCCTCCTTGTCTGTAACTCCTGTACACACACTTACACAAGCAAGAAATTCTCATTGTCATCTAGCTGTCTAAAATCACAGGGCCTGATTTCAATCTTAATGTCTGGTCCTAGCCTCTGTATGACCCTGAGTGCTTTATAGCATACTGCATGGTCTCAGATTTTCCATTTGTAAATAGGAAGAAATGACAGGAAGACAAAGCCTGATGATTCTTGAAGGATGGGGAACATGACATTATGAGTGTGGCAACTGCCTTGGAATGCCCACATTTTGCTGACAGTAGATTCCAGAGGTTAAGGTACCTCTAAGATTTAATCTGCCAGGTAGGGGCAAACTAACATGGCTAGTAAGCACTTCATCATGTAATAAAATTTCAGAACATGTTGGGAATTCAGAACATATTCTTCCAGTTTATGCTGTTGTGCCATATCTTAAAACGTTATAATGAAACACTTAACATATCAAGGTAAATAAAGTTGATTTGTAGTAGAAAGCAATTCTTTAAGTCAGATGAAGTGGTGTATGCCCTTTATTCCAGCACCTTTGGAGGCAAAGATAGATAGATTTCTGAGTTCAAGGCCAGCCTGGTCTACAGAGTAAGTCCGGGACAGCTGGGACTACACAGAGAAAACCTGTCTCAACCCTCCCCCTAAAAAAACCCATACAAACACTAAACTGTAAGTCACATACACACAAAGGACCTAGTGTAGACTGCTGCAGCCCTTGGACATTCTGTCTCAGGCTCTATGAATTCACATGTGTTTTACTCAGGTTGATTTACTGGACCTCATTTCCTTGGTGTCCTCCATCTACTCAGACTCTTATATTTCTTTCTCCTCTTCTACAAGGTTGCCCAAACCCCAAGGAGAGGATCTGATGAGAACATCCCACTTAGGGCTGAGTATTACAAGGTCTCTCTCTATGCATATTGTTCCCATCTGCTGCAGGAGGAAGCTTCTCTGATGATGACTGAGTAAGGTACTGATTGATGAGTCTATGAGTATAGCAGGAGGTCATTAGGTATCATTTTATTACTACTCTTAAAATATAACAGTGCTTTTGGTCTTACTCTAGGTCCCTGAGCTACGTAGCCTCAGGTTCTTGGTCAATCAAACAGTGTCAGGTGTGGATTCTATCTCCTGGAGTGGACCTTAAGTCAAATCAGATATTGGTTGGTTACTCCCACAAACTTTGTACCTCCATTGGACTACTGTGTCTTGCAGGCAGATCACCATTGTCAATCTGAGAGTGTGTGGCTGGGTTTGAATTCTCATACAAAACTGAACAAGGAACTTTAGCAAGAATGCATTGGTTGTAGACTTCTAAATTCCGAGGGATCTATAAATAAAAGAGATAAAAGCCCTTAGTTATAATTCCATATGTGGTCTACAGCAATGTTGTATAAGGTAACAATTATGTGACTGAATTGCTAAATATAATTATTATAATATCCTGAATACACATTTTCTTTACATTCAGCTATATTGTCAAATTGATTGTCAAATGGGCTGAGAGCTGAACTTGAAAATGTGCTCAGTCTAAAAAATTGTCAAGTTTTAGTCTAAAATTTGATTCTAGCCATACGGTTTTTAAGCTGAAATCAGTGCTTAGAAGTCATTTGCTGTTTCTTTCTTTCTTCTCATTGTTATTCAAATATCCTAATGAAAAATATGATGGTGACAACCTTCCTAGGACATTCAGTTGCTGTAATAAAATGCCATAGGCAAGGTGAATTATCAATAACCCAAATTTGTTTCTCAGGGTCCTGGAGTTGGAAATTTCAAGACCAAGACACCAGTGGGTTTGATGTCAGGTGTGAGCATATTTTCCCCCACCCTAAGCTTTCATAGTAGAATGACCAGAGAGTGCTCTGGAGTCTGAGTCCTAAGCATCTGCCAACCCCTATCCCTTATGGTCACCCAGGAATACAGGCAGCAATAACTATGCACATATTGGGGAGGAGGCACAGGCAAACAGTAGCAATGCTCTCTATACAGCCTGTATGTTCGTGCCTAGACCTTGTCAGTTGAGTAAACAAGTATGAACTTTAATATTAGATGGATAGATTATCATGGTTAAGATGACTTTTTAAAGCAAGTTCTTCTGATCCTTCAAGCAGTAAATGGCTAAATTTTTTTTTCAAAGATGACATAATTTTAAGTACTTGATTCAGTGTTAAACCAGTAGATTCAATGACAAGATAAAAAGTATTTTCTAAAATATAGTAGCATCTCTGCTTCCCTGCCCAAGTTAGGTCCATGTGTCTTATTTTCTTGTTAGATACATCTAAAGAGGTGTAATTAATGCCCTTTTTGGTTTTTAATTTACTTTGTATTATTTAAAACATCTTTTAAATTTAAATATATTTTAAATGTCCCCTTTCTAAAGAGAGTGATGTTGACATGAACCAGAGTATACTTGTTAAGGTTATTTGTGAACTTCTCTAGTTTCCTTCTAGTTAAAGAATTGTTTTAATCCATGTTAATAAAATATTTAAATTAAAAATAGGACAGGATTTTAATTTGATCTATTTATATATTTTTATTTGATTTTTAATCAAATTATTTTTGCTGTCTGTGTTTTAAATTATTTTTCTAGTGGACAATAAGACTTGAAACATATGGTGCTAATCAAGTGGAAAAATAGCAATATTGTATAAAAACTAATTGGATAAAAATTGTGATATTCCAAATATGAGGAGTACTAGGGTGTCTGGAATTAGTGAGAAGAAATCACAAGTCAGAAGTAAAGGGTGACATCCCCGGCCTGAGTCCAGGCAAGTTCTATCAGGAGAAAGAACAAAATTGGTTGGGTGATTTGAGATACAAGGAAATCCATTCCTGTGGGTGTTCTGGCCACCCCCTTCAGGGCCTCTAATTAGTCTGACATTGTGACATTTCTCTCTAGCTGAACAAATAGTACATCTAATGAAATTCAAAAATGCTACTTCATACACAGCTTTGGGGCCTTTCTGGTGAAAGGAGGATCCTTCAGTGTGTCCGATGGTTCCCTAATCAACTCTCAGAGTCCTTGGAAGCATGACTTTCATTTTCACACCACAAGCAGAGGAAGGGGGTGGGCAGCTTGATCCAATGAATGCTTAAGGGAAGTGGATTGTTTCCACCCAAAACATCCATGGCAATTAGCATTCAGTGTCGTCTTCTTCTAGTGGTCTGAACCACCTTTGCGTCTGCTTTCTGTATGATTCCCATTACATACTGTAAGTGGGGACATCCTTTTTTTTTGCCAATGGATCCTCCTGTTTGTGCCCCACCCTCAGGGCTGGGGTTACAGACTCAGGCAGCCATGCCCAGATTTTCCTTGGGTACTTGGAAGCTGGATTCAGGTCTTCATGCGAATACCAGGTGCTCTAACCCACTGAGCCATCTCTCTAGTCCCCGTACACTGCTTTTGTCTTAAGTCCTTACTACACTGGTAACAGAAGACCTCAAGGATCATTTCTCAGTGTGGGATAAAATATGTACCTCATGCATCTGGTTCTCTGAATTTTCTCTGGTGCTTTTCTTTCTGATACGTTGATGTGTATAAGAAAGCCCTCTTAACAGTCAGAGATCAGAAAGAGCAAAGAGACCCAGTAGTAGAGAAATGAAGATGACATTTTCTCCAAACCTCTGCTCTCTGAAAAAAAAATTTTCTAAAGATTTAAATAACACAATTTAAAGAAAAGAAATTAAGGAAAATACATATTTCCTTTTGTATCTATTTTTTGTACGATTTTTCCAGCCCTCAAGATGGTATTCACACTGTAAACTCTCTCCCTGTGCCCCATAAGCTCATTGGTAAGGAGGATGGTCCCACTGGCTTGGCTCAGTCTCTTCAGAGTCCATAGAATTAAGAAAAAAAAAAAGCTTGTAGGCAGCTGCAAGAGTCATCTGAGAATGCACTCACCGTTAATCTTACCAAGTATCCCTACGCTAATCCCACCTACTGCACACATAGAACTTTCAAAGAAATACCTTTGCATATTTATTTATATATTTATTTGTGTGTGTATGTGCATGTGAAGGAAAGTTAAGAATCTAGTTTTCTTTTCCTGCCTTGTTGGTCTTGGTCTTGAACTCATCTTATCCGGCTTGGTGGCACTCACCTCTATCCACAGAGTCATCTCACTGGCCACATATAGAACTTGCATGAAGATTAAATGTGACAATACACAGAGAAAGAATTAATCCAGGGCTTGGCTTACAAAGCTACTCGGCATTAGCACGGGCATTTCCCTGTGAACATCTTTAGCAACAAAAGTCAAGATGATAGTATTTCTCAAAGGGCATCCAGACACATCAGTTACATTGTCTGTCTATTTAATAATCATGACATAATAAATTCAAACTCTACAAAACTCTAAATTTCGTTCAGCTTTCATTGAGGCAAAATATTATCTTATGCATTTTTAAAGTTACATTTCTAGAACAAACACAGGGTTTTCCATCAGAGGACTGAAGGGCTGGCCATCTTGGGCTTTTCCTTTAAGACTGAATCTTGCTGTGTTCTTGACAGAGAAGCCTGGATCTGCAGGAAATTTCGCAATGGATTGCAGTTATTCAGAGTTGATTTTACTTTATTTGGGATAGAAAGGGGACTTGTTATTAAACTAGGAATTTGTGGCTGGGTGGTTAAGAGCACTGACTGCTCTTCCAGAGGACTGGAGTTCAATTCCCAGCACCTACATGGCAGCTCACAACTGTCTATAGTTCCAGTTCCCACTTTCAGGCAAACACCAAGGCAAATAAAAATAAATAATTAATTAACTTAAAAAAAACCTAGGAATTTAAACTTGTATGTGTTCACTCATGAAATAACAATGTCACTGATTTAGCCTTCAGAATTCTGATGCATTTTCCTTATTCAATGATAAGGGTTATTATGTGGAAATCAGAAAAATCTATTGGCTTATTGGTCCCATATTTTAAAACCTGAAATCATCTTTTTTTTAAATTCAGGATCTATTTTAGACATATTTTATCTATATACAGTGAAAACATCTCAGGACTGCTGAAAGGTTGGTTGTGTACTAACCTTGGTTTCTAGGGGCTTCAGAACAAAGCACCTTGGTGACCACAGTGTCTATTGATCTGGATTATATGACACAATTCTCTGATTCTTCATTTCATTATTTAGTTCTGTTTCCTGGTGTTATTTTCATTATTTTAAAATAGTTTTACAAGTGAGATAATCATTCTGAAATATCTCTAGAGATTGGGCTCTTGGGCCAGAGAGCCATCACTGTGGCGAGATCTTATGGGTGTCAGTAATTCCTCCTGCTCACCTGATTCTTACCACAAACCTGTTGCCCACCAGTTATTCAAAAAATATTACTAAAAAATATGACATAGAAAGTTTTCATTATATATAGTAAAAGTAAACAAAGCTCACTAAAAATATGTAAATACTCCTGTATTTAATGTAGTATATATTATATATATTTTCATAGGAAATCTTCAATAGTTCATAATGGGTATGTTTTAGTAGTTTAGCCATAGATAATTTTGTTTCATTTGGTTTTTCACTTTAAATTTTTCTGTAACATCTAACACAGAAAACAAGTTAAAGTTCTGTTTAGCAGAGTGGGAATTAAAATATTAGCACTGGATCCTGCTGGAAATTATTTTTAAAGGAGACACGAACATATCTTGCTTTTCAGCAGCTCTTCTACTACTGCTCTGGAATGTTTTGAAAAAGTGATGGGCAGACTTGAGTGAAGATCCAGCATGCTGTGAAAGAGGAAGTCATGTGGGAAATCACAGGCTGCTATTTAGTTTGGGACTTTACACGTGGCACAACCTTTTTGAACTTCACTTTCTACATGTGTGGAAAGGAAATCCAAAATATAGAAAAACTAAGTGCATTCTCCTGAACTTCTGACTAAATTTGATATTAGTTCCATGTGATCTTCTTTGCACATTGACAGCCCCTGAGAACTAACAGGTTGCTGATTTGAAGTGAGGTTCCAAGGGAATGACAGAAAGGAAGAAGAAGGTGGCTTACCAACATCAGGAATGACAACAGGAAATACTGTTTAAGGATGCAGTTTTTGAGTGGAGAGATGGCTCAGTGGTTAGGAGCACTGATTGTTCTTGCAGAGGACCTGAGTTTGGTTCCCACCACCCATATGATGACTCAAAATACCGCCAAGTCCAAGTGTTCCAACACCTTCTTTTGGCCTCTGTGTGTCATGTGCTCATATGATACACATGCATACAGAGAGACAGTCAAAAACTCAGGTACATAAAATAAAGATATTTTATAAAAAGAATCTGATTTGAACCAAAAATTCAACTTTCATTGAAGTTTAAGACTTCAGTGTAGTAAATGGTAGCATCTTATATTTATTGAATCTATGTAGTACCTATGCTATGTTATGAAGGACACTTAATTGTGCACAATTAGAGAAGGTCCTCAAGCAAGCAGTCCCAGCCTAAGTACTTACTCTACAATAACCAGTCTTGTGATCTGAGATTAAGTATTTAACTTCTATTAGCTTTGCCCTCTTGATCTATACTACAAAAAGATAAGTCTATGACTTTAGAGCATAATTCTGAGGATTTGAAATGTTTATGTTAAACAACCTGGCACATAAGATGTGTTCACAAACGTAGCTGGGGCTACGTGTGGCCATGGAATCTGTTCTAATCTACTTGCTACTGTTCAGTGCTTCTCCGTTTGCACATCCTTGGGCTCAAGGTTGACTGTCCATTTGTTAGCACATCTGCACATTGCCTATAATTAATATCTTTTTAAATGACATATGGTTCCGTGACTGGAAATCGAGTCTTGCCTTCTGTTTCAATTTGTTCATGACTCAATGACTTAGTTTATGTGTCTGAACTTTAATTTTCCATTCTGGAAACTAGAATTTAGACATACTTGGTTCTCTGTTGCTATTTCAGAAAGTGATGGGGAAGTTAGTTGTCCATAGCTTTAAAAAGGTGCCAGGTTATTCAGCAATGTATTAGGAGTACATATGGATAAAAGAGCATGGTTTTCTTTTATGTTAACAAGGAAATTTACATAAATTAAAAATCCCTCTAATCTCTGGAGCAAAGAGAAGTTGAGACCAGAGTCAGAGTCCCAGTGCAACCAGCATGGAACCATGAGCCCTGCCTGCAGTGAGCGTAGGAAGAGGTGGTAGAGACTGAGCTGGAATGCACTGGAGACACTGTGTAACCTAGATGAGCCATTTCAGAGTGCTCCTGGTGGCACCTTTATAATCCATGGTCCTAGAACACAGTGGGGAGACACACAGCAGCCCTGGAAGTTTGGAACTTCTAAACCCATGCCCTCATCCCTCCCCCATGCTCTCAAACACCCTTTGTTCTGACTACATACTTTGTGCTGTTGTTTCTGATTACTATCTTATCTATCACACAGAAGACTGATGACTGAATCATTCTTTCAACATGTTCTGCCTTTTCCCACAGCAAGACCCTAATGCAGAATCATGTTTAATATCACATTTGCAAACCCATAGAGTAAAATTGTTACTGCCAATGAACTCTTAGGTGTGTGGCCTTCCACTGGATAGTGGATGGCATAGCAGTGACTATGCCTTAAAGGAAACTGCCTCCCCCTGTCTCAGCAGCCATCAGTTACCAATCGTTTTTGCTAGGTATGGGACTTTATTTCTGTCTCCCCTCTCCATACTGGGATTTTGTCTGACTTGAAATTATACATGTACATTTCTAGGATGAGGGTTGAGAGTCGCAATGATCTATGAGTATAACAGTAATTTGTTGGGAGTCTGTTTAAATGGTGTCTTTAGCAGAGTAATATTAGTAGGTCATCCACTAGGGCCTAACAGCCTATCAAAAGCCACAGATTCTCAGCCAGATGTGTTTCAGCTTATGGAGGAGGCCTTAAATCCAATCAGAAAGCAGTTGGTTGTTCTGGTTACACCCACGACATTTATCTCATTACTGCACCAATGGGCATGTCTTGCCAAGGCAGCCTTAATGTACCACCCAGAGTTCACAGCTGGGTGACATTGGTGATTGCTTTTCTCTTCTGATAGCAAGTGTAGTGCCTTCCAGCATTATGAATGCTCGCCAGGAGAGGGGAAGCTTCCCAGTGACTACCAGCCTGATTCCTCCATGGTCTATGACTCAAGTATGTGTTATCTTAATTGGATGCATATTAACATAGGTTTCTTTGTCATTTTAATGCAGCATTTAAACACACACACACACACACACACACACACACACGAGAGAGAGAGAGAGAGAGAGAGAGAGAGAGAGAGAGAGAGAGAGAGAGAGAGGGAAAGAGAGAGAGGGAGGGAGGGAGGATAGGGAGAGAGACAGAGACAGAGACATTGGCAGAGTGTGATATGGTGAGATGCTCAGAATAAGAAACTGATATATAAGGGAAACATGGTGAATTCTTTTTCTCCCTATATCTTCTTCCTTTACTTCTGACAGACTTACCAGACCTATGTGGAGAAGAACAAACCCGACTTCTGCTGTGAAGCTTTGACACAAAGCTTCTGTAAATGTTCAAGGTGCAAGACTTGAGTGCATGTGTGGCCTGTCTTGTTTGATTGGGGGCTAAACTTTCTTTTTAAAGACTGAGTCCAAAAGTCTATTATTTTTAAAGTTTAATAAAATAATGTATTCAAAAATTATACCATCTTGACTCATTCAGTATGTGATTTATTTATGGCCTGCTGTTTTCTCTTTTTTGCCTTTGAAAGAAGGCTGAATTTGAAATTTTATTAAAAACTCCCTTCCTGTGGATTTATAGCTGGGGGTAGCTGTTTTATCCAATTGCCATGTAGAATTAGTATTTACTGGGAAGGGTACATTGATTCAGGAGGCTGTCTATGGCGTGTTTGCCCCGTGAGGGTCATATGAAACTTGAGAGAAGCTTTTTGAGCAACAGGGCATCCTGGGGACAATATATCAAGCAGATAGATACAGGGCCTTCCTGTTAGAAACCAGACTTGGAGTTATAACCCTCTCCCAGTTATTGCTTTCATGCAAAGGAGCCTCTGAGGAAATGGGCCCAGGGTAAAAGGGGCTAAGAAGCAGAGAGAAAGAAAGCTTTTGGAGGGAGAGTTGTACAGAAATCACAGAAGATGGCCATGTCTTGGCAAATGTGTTGCTATTCTGTATAATTGAAGTGTGGGAGAATTGATGAGCACGTTACTTTCTAGCTGGGCATAAGAGATTATGACATCTCATTATTAGGGAGATATGGTCAGAGCACTTTTTTCAAAGCCTTGCAGGACTGTAGTTTTCATGCACTGAGGAATTTTTGTATGTATGTTAAAACTGTTTTGTTCTTTATGTCAATGACATCAAACTAATATTCCTTCATAATTCAATTAATGGTATATTCCTCAATATAGAAGAATTAGATAAAAATAATAAATAAGGGTTATAACTTTATGTTACACCTGGTATGTCTCTTAAATTTTAATTTCTGCTTATTTCTGTAGCACTCATTTTGTATGTGTGCACTTGCCGAAAACTGACCAGAGAATATGTATTGAGTAAGAAAAAAATGATTAGAACTATTTACAGTCACAAATATAATTTCAGGTCAAAAGCCCATAGAAATGAATGACTTCCCACCAAAGATTTAAAGCTGTTATTGGACTATGTGTCTCAGACAGTGATCTCACTGTTTCTTAGCCATACCATGCTCTCATTAAGAGAATGACTTTTTTCTACTTCCTCTTTCTTCAGACATCCAATGCTCCCTCACTCTTTGGTATCACCTAAAGACTTTGCTTTTGACTTGCTCATAAGAAAAGGAACTCCACAGGGAGAAAGTGTACTTGTTATTACCCATCACCAGCTGACCCACCTCCCTGTATCTCAGTGTGTGCATCCATTTCTACCACAAGTGTGTGCGCCCCTGCTCTATTCCTCAGCCATTAACTCTGGCTGTCCACTCATGTACATGGTGTACATGTGTACCAGTATGTCTTTTTGTCTTCATGCAAGAGCTTTACTGTCAATTATTCTCTCTTCTCTCATGTTCCTGTCTATCTCTTGCTACCACCCACAATCTTTTAGTGTCCTCTTGCAATAATCAAGCTTGGCTCCTTTCCTGTTGCTATGAGTCAACTTCTTGACAAAAGCAACATTCTCAATCTACTTGTCAGAGCTCACTTTGTTGGCTCACACCCCACCCCCATTCTCTTGTCAGCCTCCTCAGACAGTGTGCCATGAGCACTCTGGCCTGCATCTCTTCCTGGCAGTGCCACCATAGAGCTCCTGTCGCCAAACGCTTGTCTGTAGTCACTTGGCCTTTCTCTTCACCTTTGAACTTGCCTTCCTAGGCTCCTACTCTGAACCTTCTCTCAGTTTTTCCTTCTACTACCTAAACCCAAATTATAGGAGGATTCTGGCCTCAGGTTATAACCCTCTTCTGGACTCACCCTCTTTGATCTCAGTCACTAGTCAATTTCACAATTCTCAGCCTTAAAAGCCCTTTCTCCATTGATCCACCATTTCTACCCAGAAATCACAGATCTGGATCTCTCCCTCATAACTTTTGTCCCCCTCAGTCCCTTGCAGCTCAGGAATAATGTCACCAGTCATCCAGTTGTCTAGGTTAAAAATAGTAGCATTGCCCTTGACTTCCTTATGTCCTACTAACAGCACATTCCTAACTGGGTGGCAAAGTATCTCTCCACCTTCATCATTACTGCTGAATAAAAGTCACTGCCACCTTGTGCTTGGCTTATTTCAACCATGGTGCCTATGTTTCTACTCTTGCCCGCTGTCCACATTCCCACAGAATAGTTCTTTTAAGTTTTTAATCATACTGTTCCAATCTTTTTACCGAACACTTTGCCCCATTTGAGAGAAGATCCTAAGTCCTTCCTTGGACTTTGAATGTCACTTAGGAGGACGTCCTTGTCCACTTCCTGCCCTCTGCTCCAGCTTTCTCTGCTCTCAGGCTTCCTTCTGTTCTCTGGCTACATTGCTCTTCACAGATGTTCTCATGGCTGTCGTCCTCATAGGTGTCTCTCTCACATTCTTAATGTCTCTGCTCAAGTATCACCTAATTATATATCCTTCCTATCAGCTTCCTACCTATTCTAAAACATTATCAAATAAGTAAAGTTACATAGCCCATTGTACTCCAATGTGCATTCATCTCTTACACTGCCATTGTGTTTTATGTTGGTTTATTTATCACCTTATATCTCTACTTACACATAAGCTCCAAGAGGGTGGTGCCTGTTTCACTCGGTACTGCTTTCCTTCCATGGGAAGAGCCCTACTTAACACAGAGCAGAGCCTCCATAAATGTGTATTGAACAAGTGAATGAATTATTGATGAACTCAAAGCCCTTGCTGAAGATTGATGAAACATGTAATCTAATTCTTCCCTTCTTATCATTGCCCATTCATTAGCCTCATGTTCACAGGCAGGGTCTCCCACACTGTAGAGCACATAAAATCCACATACTTTACAAGGCTATATATGTAATAATATATATAATGTTGAAAGTGGACTCTGATCCTTCATTTGTTTTCATTATAGTAATAACATTATATTACTACATGTTAGTAAACAACATTAAATAACATGAATGAATAAACAATATTATAGTTGTAGTTAAATTATTCTAAGGGAAGTTTAGCTCAAATGTAGTGATAATGATGATGATGTCAATGATGATAGTAATAAATAAATAATTTCTAAAATCAAAAGTAAAGTACTCTGTTTTGTACCTATCAGAAAAAAAAAATCCTTGAATTAAAGAGAAGAAAACATAGGTTCAGAGTCATTGGATGATCTCCCTGTAGCCTCAGAGCTCTGTTTAATCTGCTTTTGAGTTCATGCCAAGTTTTGCTGCAAATGATATGATCAATTTATTCAAATTCCTATTGTTGGGGAAATTAAATAATCATAATAATTCTGTAATTGTTTTTAGAGAAAGGGCTTTATTTCTACTCATTCCTGCTGTGCCCCACAGAAACTTTCCAATGGATTCTCTCGATATTTGGCCGCATTTGAGTGAGGACAGAGCAGTGTGAAAGACTATGAAGAGCACACTAAGGGTGGAGTTTAGTTTTTCTGTTTTCTTGGGAAGACTCAAAACTAGAATGTGTCATCAGAGAAGCACAACATTATCAGACTCCTTATCCGCTGGAAGGGAAGGAAGGAAGGAAATCTGCTCTTTCCCTTGGTGTTAGTGATACAGCTAAGGGAACACAGGTGACATGAGCCTCAGGAGGGCTAAGACCTAAACAGCTTCAGTACCCAGTCTGCTCACAAAAGGGTTAAATTAAAGGTACTCAATGTTTGCTTCGCCACATTTCCTCTCTGCTTTCAGTTAGACAAACAGAAGTACGTGTGGGCACAGGATAAGCTCCATGCTCATTCATCTTGAAGCTTGGGGGCTGGCTTTTAAGACTGAAGTGCTGACATCATTGTGGAGATGAACAGGGAGGAAGTACAGTGCTTCAGGAATGAAAATGTTAAATTAAATGGACCGTGTTTAACGTCGCTGTTGATCCTGAGGAACAGTTTTCCAGTGTGCGGAACATTTCCACTCCACCCAGCATATGTCCCCCACAGTTTTCTCTGCTCTAATTCATCTGTGTTTCCCGACAGCTCCAGATGGCCTGCTGTCTCCCAGGCTTGCATCTGCCACTCCAACCAGTCTTCAGGTTGTCTGGTCTACACCAGCTCGCAACAACGCCCCGGGCTCTCCCACATACCAGCTCCAGATGAGGCCTGGCCCTTCCACCCACAGCTTTCTAGCGTGAGCATCCCACCTAGTGCATCTTTCTATGGGCTGGCTTAGACAATGTCCACATGTTTCAAATGCTCCCATTAAAAAAAAAAAAAAATGAGAACTGAAGAATAGGTCAGTTCTTATTTGCAACAAAATTTGGGTATCTTTTAAAAGTTCAAACAAAGTAAAACATGAACAAACAATTTAGTGGACACACATTTGCTTTACAAAAAAAATCTAATGCTTGTTTATATAGCATGGAAAGCAAGATTTTTTTTCACATTCCTTAAGCCTTACATAAATACAAGTGTCACATCCTGGAACAGACCTGGAAATCTGTAAATTGGGCTGAACTGTGAAGAACTTTTACCAACTGCCTTGTAATGTCTTCCTAGCAGCCAATGTTCTTGCAACCAGAATTTGTGTCGTCTCTAAACACAAGAGAACAAATTCTCTTCAGTAGCTATTTATTATGAAGTAGATATAATGTATTGGTCTCAAATAATATTTATGTTAATAATTCATATTACTATTTCTGACCACTTTTTGCAGCATGCATTCACTGATTATTTTTTTCTGTTTTATTTATTTGAATGTCTAAATCTTCCTAATGAGCATTTCTTTCCCACACAGATTATTTCCCGATCCTTCTGCATCGTTAAGCTATGAAGTGAGTGATCTCCAGCCGTTCACAGTATATGAGTTTCGGTTGGTTGCCACCAATGGCTTTGGCAGTACACACAGCGCTTGGACTCCATTCATGACTGCAGAGGACAGTAAGTAGGCCAACTACCCAAAGTCAAACATCAGCTACAACAGGGCTCCTTAACTACCTTATGTTTCTCAAAACAAGAGAATAAGCCATTCAAATGTCTGGTCATAGAGTGGTAATATCTCCTCCAGGGTAAGAGGGAAGAGTGGTAGTTGGGTCAGTGATGGTCAGGCTACAGAACGAAGAAAGTTGACCCAGAATAATGGAGGGAGGGTTAGACCTAGAGGCAGAAGGAAGGAAATGCCATAGTCTGTTATGGCATGGCAGTGGTCTGCCCTTTGAAAATGGCTTCTGCACTTTGGCCAAGTGTGACATGCTTTGGGGAACTTCTGGAAGGCAGACAGTGACAAATGTTGAGTTGTAGCATGAGAGTTCAGGCACCATCATACTTTGATAGATGTACCAAATAGAACTTCCAGGATAGATGGGTGGAGCTTGATGGGTGTGGGATATGAAGCCAGATTCAATTGCCTTACTCAACTAACAAAGAATTCTTTACCCTTTTTTCATTGATAATATTGACATTTTGTTTTAAATTAACTACATGTACAAAAGCAAACATATTAAGAAACAGGTATAATTTTTTATCTATTTGATTTTAGTAAAGTTGGAAATGAAATAAAACTAGTATGGGAAGGAAGACACTATTTTTGAACAATGAGCTTTTGGGTTAATCCTGCCAAGTCTTTTAAGCACAGTAATCACAGACTTCTAAGACATTGTTGCTGAATGCACACCTGCAATTCTGGTTTTATGGCCATCAAACTCAGGAGTGACCTTCAAAACAGCTAGCTATCAACACAAAGGTATAATACTAAAACAATACAAGTTTTGTATTAAGTAGATTATTTTATTTTGTAATATCCATAATGACTTTTAAGTACTTAGTGATAAGACATAAAAATGAGACTGAATCAAAACAATTTTTTATCTTTAAAGTTCACTCTATTTTTTAAATGCCATTCTGAATGATATACTTACCCCATTCCCTCCAATTCTTAATTATTCTTAGAAGCAAGTTAGGTAATTTCCATGGGTGCATCAAATGTTTTTATCCCAGGGTGCCACTCTAAATATCACTAATGCAAAGGAGAAATGCACCCAAGATTGGGGAATCATCAATGTGTAACCTACAGGTTGAGCATTGCACACACCCTGGAAAATCAGACACTGTAGTTGCCAGTGGTATTCAGGTTTATGGACTGGAAAGCTCATATTCAAAGTAGATTTTTTTTAAAGAGGCATTTTAAAAAATGAAGATAGATGTTTAATTTCTTTTTTAAAAAAAAATACCATGCCTGATGTCACTCAATAAAAAAAAAAAAAAAAAAAAAAAAAAAAAAAAAAAAAAAAAAAAAAAAAAAAAAAAAAAAAAAAAACAAACAAACAAACAAAAAAAAACCTATTCAATACTCTGCAGAGGCAATGGCTCTATTGAGTACTAAGTAGAGGAGGGGAAAGATTTCCTTTTTGTTATTGTTTTGGATGTCTTCTCCTCAGCAGCGAACTAACCATAGTCCTTATTGAATGGTGGGTGGCCAGACCATGCTGTCCACAGGTAGGAAAGTAGTACAAAAACTAGTCAAAATCACTGCATGTTGCCCATTAGTACAGCAACTCTTTGTTGATCAAATAGGTCTCTTCTTACCTCTTAGTATAAGACCCTGCCATCTTTGTAACATGTGGAGTTAGTATTTCATTTTTCACTTTCTTTAAGAACAAGTAATATTTGATTATCTAATAGGTGTCAACTCAGAACATCAGCCATCATTGCCGTTGACACACAAACACTTGCTATGAGATGAATGGAAAGTTAGTTACACACTAAGTCACACACATTAGCAAAGAGCAAAAAGGTAGCCACAGGCTCCTGCAAGGCAAGTTCCCAGTGTACACTCCCCCCCTGGGACATGGTGACAGTATGCTATATATTTGGGATGTCAGTAGAGATGGATACTATCTCTCAAAGGATGTGCAATTGAATTGACAAAGGCTGAATGATTGGCACTGGGCACAGGCAGTTTTTCTGTCAAGGCTACAGCATGGCTTATGAAGCTACCCATGCTGACAGAACCTTGCCAGAATTGCACTTCAGCCTTGGTACCTCCTGTTCACTGGAGTAGCTATCAATGGAGATGTTTCCTATAGCATCTTACAGAATGAAACCGAGAAGTCATGTCTTGCCCTGCCATCAACAGGAGCCTCTTTCCTTCAGTACACAGACACAAAAATTTCTGTTGTACAGGTAGATCACCCATGGCAATATTTTTTCATGTGGTATTTGGAGGTAATGATATTCATCAAATTTGTAGCAGGGTTATGAAACCAGAAAGAGAGACCTACATAAGAAGTGACCTTCCTCATGGATATTATGTTAGACCTAGAAGCATGTGGTCCAAATGGTAAGGGGGAGGCTTTTACTGAATGGCTGAAGATTTTGGTATTATTAAACTAGAAATAACTATGTGTCTGGATACTATGATGCTATAGTGACTGCACACCTCTGGTATTTTTATGATTGTGTACCATATGTGAATGGAGAAACTGTAGCTTTGGGGAGTGTGTCTTTTTGAACCTCTGGTAAAATAGGGTTAATATCCTTTGCCTGTGAAAAATCTGAAACCAGAGAAATGTAGGTACAAATGAACCTCGCCCTCAAAAGTCAGTGCTAGAATGTGGCGAAAGTTTCTCCTGTATAAAAGCTGTGAGATGTTTAAATACATCTTTTCAAATAATTTGTCAGTTACATCAGAATGCCACCAGTATCCAGTTCTATGCATTTTTAAATATTGAGGGTGCAGATGCAAAATAATAATAATGTACCCTTCCTATGAATATTTTAAATCCTGTTAAACATGTGTTAATAAAAGATGTTTGTTGCAGCCAACTTGGTCAGCGTAGTAGTCAAGCACTTGCAGCCAGATAAATACAAACACACCATTTGTGTGTGTGTGTGTGCTAGTGATATGCCAAGCAGGGGACATATCTACAGTTTGCAAAAATGTGGTGATTACATTAGTCTCAGATGAGTATACTTAATACAGTAGGTAGAATGAAGACACCTAGCAGTGGAAAATATTTTCTAGTCATTTTTTTTGTGTGTGTGTGTGTGTGTGTGTGTGTGTGTGTGTGTGTGTGTGGATGGGTGTGGATGGATGTGGATAGGTATGAATTTGTGTGTTAGTAAGCATGTGTATGAATTGGTATGTGAATATGTATGCCTGTGAGTGTGTGTGTGTGTGTGTGTGTGTGTGTGTGTGTGTGTGTGTGTGCTTGCATACAATGGAGAGGTCAGAAGTTGAGTGTCATTCCTAGGGAAATGCTGCCCACCCTTTATAATGACAGTCTCTCACTATCCTGGAACTTGCTAGGTTGGCTAGGGTAGAGGCCAGGGAACCTCCCCATCTCTTTCCCTCACACTGAGATATAAATACATGGCACCACATCCAGATTTTATGTGGTATAGAGCTTCAAACTCAGGTCCTTGTGCCTGAAGAGGAAGCCATCTCCCCAACCCAAAATGTTGATCTTTTCTGAGCCATACAGAATGGTGCCCCTTGGGACTGTAGTTATGCCTCAGCTCTCATACAGTGGTAGCTGTTTTATATATAGTATATGAATATAAAAATTATAGTTTGGGGCAGGGATCTGTGAACTTTAGTTTAAATATAACAAGTAGAATTTTCCTTCTAAAATTCAGCCTCATGTAAAATATGAGTTCCCCCACTTTGCCATTAAGAAAAACTCAAAGACCAGGGAGTTAGATAATCTTCTTTCAGTGAAGATTTTCCAGATGAGAAGACAGAAATATTTAGTTAAATTTAGACTGAAATGTTTAGGGTTTTTTTTGGTCAGTTTGACAAAATTACATTAATAAACAAGTGATGAGATCAACTAATGAAATTGAAATTGCTTCCTAGAAACCATTGCTAACCTCAAAACAAAACTCCAAACAAGTAACTTAATAATCAGGCATTTTAAATAATTTGACCATTATTTCACACTTATATACCTTTAAAGGTTTATTTTTAATTATGCATATGTGTGTAGGAGAATATTTGCAAGTGAGTACAGGATCCATGGTGGAGTTAGACTCATAGACAGTTGGCCCCACTCAATATGGGTGCTGGGAACTGAACTGAGGTTGTCTGAAAGAATAACCTGAGCTCCATAACCTGAGCCCTCTCTTGAGCACCCACTGCCACAACAACCTGCTTGGCATACCACTAGCACGTAAAAAGAAAAAAAAATGGTGTGTTGTTTGTATTTATCTGGCTACAAGTGCTTGAATACTATATTGAACAAGTTGGCTGCAACAAAATCTTTCATTAATACATGTTTAACAGGATTTAAAATATTTTTAAGCATAAATCTAAGTGTCATTGTTAAATAACATTTTAGAATCTGAGCAGTGTATTCTTAGGGTTCACATAGATATTTTCATAGTTGTTCATTGCCTTACTACCAGCTAATTATTCATGAGTTTATCTTCAGTGTGTTAAAAAAGATACATCACTTTACATGCACTATGGTATTTAAAGGCCATTAGCATACTTTGATGATCCATTGCATCAAACCTAGTATTTTTTTGTACTTTTGTAGTTGTAGGAAGTGAGTGTTTCAGTTTCCTTCTGTTGCTCTGACAAAAATCATGACCAAAAGCAAGTCACAGAGGGAAGGGTTTAGTTGTCTAACACTTGTAGGTCACAGTGCATCACCAAGTGAAGTCGGCACAGGGCCTCCAGCAAGAACTTGAAGTAGAATCCATGAAGTAATGCTGCTTCCTGGCTTAGTTTCTGGTTCACTTGTGGGTGCATGCTTAGCTGTCTTAGTATCTTATTGCTGTGAAGCGACACCATGACCAATGCAACTCTTAGAAAACATTGAATTGCAGCTTGTTTACAGCATCAGAAGGCTGGCTCATTACTACCTGGTGAGGAGCATGGCAGCATGGAAGCATGCAGGGCACTGGAGAACTACATCCTGATCCATAAACAGTAGACAGAGACAGGGCCTGGCATGGGCTTTTGAAACCTCAAAGCCATGCCCAGTGAGTAACACACTTCCCTCCGGCAAAGCCACACCTCCTGATCTTTCTACTCTTTTCAAACAGTTACACTCCCTGGTGACTAAGTATTCAAATATATGAGCCTCTGGGGCCAGTCTTATTCAAATCACCACATTTACCTCTTAAGTATAGCATAATGCAAATTGCATTGAATTTGATCTCAAATGTCCCCATATTTTATAACAGTCTCAACATTGTTTAAAATTTTGAAGTCCAAAGACTTATCTTCTAAGACTCAAGGCACTCTAGTAGCTATAACCTCCTGCAGAGTCAAAGAGGAGATCATGTACTTCCAACAATGACACATTACCATTCCAAAGGAGGAAAGGAAGCATAGTGAGAAAATACTGGACCAAAGCAACACCAAAAATCAGCTGGGCAAATTCTTCATCTCCATGTCTGCTAATAAATGCTCTTCAGATCTCCAACTCATTTCAGATTTGTTAACTGCAACACACTTCTCTTCCTGGGCTGTTTCTTCACTCTGTTAGCTGCTCTTCTTCACAGGTCCCATGACTCTGAAATCTCTAATATCTTGGGGTCTCCAAGGCAATCCTGGCTTTACCTTCAGAGCTTTATACAGTGGTCTCTCTGGACCTCCATGTAAGGACACCCCTGACACATGGCCTCAGCAACTCTCTTTCCCAGAGAAAGATTCCACGTTCCTTTCTTGTGCCTCTAAACCCAGTACTGCATGACCAAAGCTGCAAAATTCTGCTGTTTGATGGGGCTGGAATTTGACCCCTTGTTTAATTACATTTGCACCAGCTTTCTAGTTTGATATTTTCCTTTATTCACAATTTGGAAGCTTAGCTGGGTGGGAGCTTGCCCTGAGGTTACCCCTTCTTTTATTCTATATAGCATCAAGCTTTTCTTTAAACTTCCATCTCTTTGAGCATTGGAATTAGCTTCATTATACTTCCTGGTGTCCCTTTCTCCTCCAACTGTACATTTTGTATTTTGCTCTGTCCAGCTTGCTTCTTTTCACTATTGATCTGCCTAAGAGTGATTACTAATAACCACCTATCACCGTGGATACTCCGCTGTCTTGAAATCTTTGCCAGTGCTGTTAATCCAAAACTTTTCCATCAGATTTTTAGGACAAGAGCAAAAAGCAGCCACATTCTTTGCCAAACGATCACAAGAACAGTCTCTGAACCACTTACTAATATTCTTCCTCCCTAAAACTTCTTGATTTAGGCCCTCCCAGTCCATATCACCCTCAGCACTGGGCCTGGTGTGGGCTTTTAAAACCTCGAAGCTCACCCCCATGCAGTAACACATCTCCTCCAACAACACTATACTTTCTATTCTTACTAATCCTTTCCAACAGCACCATTCCCTGGTGAGTATGCATTCAACTATATGAGCCTATGGGGCCAGCCTTATTCAAACCTCTACATCAGCTACTGGCTTTATACAGCCCAGGACCACCTACCCAGTGATGCCACTCACAAGGGGCTTCTGCATTAAAATTCATGAAAGCTCAACCAAATAAATGCTGTGTCTATGCACATTCACACACACACACACTCACACACAGATTGACTGACTGTGAAGAACTTGTGTGTAAGGGAATAGGACACTGCTCTTCCCTGGAGGCTTTTGCTGATGAGTTAGTGTAAAACATAGCAAACCAGTCAGGAGTCCATACAGCAGAGGCACCCATGAATGTAAGAGCAATTACTTCAAAACAAGGTACTGGCAAATCCTACATGACATGATGGAAACAATGAGACTAAGTGGGGTGGTGTCTACTTGGTGTTTCCTTTAATATCATTTCAAATGTGCTTCATGGCAACTGGCCTAGGACAAAGAGGGAAAAGGGAAGTGTCCCCCAATACCTGTAGAGCAGGGAGGGGCTTTTGAAGGGTCTGGAGGAGGAGGAGGGAAGAGCAAGAGGCAAAATGGGAGGAAGGACGTGGAGCCTGGTGTTCAGTCTCTTCTGTGGCCAGAGCTAGGCCTCTGACTGTGTTGGCATTACTTTCTTGCCATGTTAGAGGATGGTTTAACCACAGAGGTTCCAAACAAAACTGCTTCAGAGTAGGTGAGAGGATGCAATAGGAACAGAAAGCCCAGGGGAACCCCCTTCCCTGTTCTTACCCTGGCAATGGAGAATCAAACCCTGAGTCACATAAAAGAGAAAAGAAACAGGGAGCAAGGAGCATGATGTTCAGTGGGCTGGTGGAGATCAGCTAGGATAAGACTTCTCAAATTATTTATTATAAAAATGTGTGTCCTTACAGTGCTTCCCTTAAAAAATTAATATTACACAGCAGACTTTTTATTATTACTGTATTTTAGAATGTGAAGCCTTAACCAGCATCCTTACAAAGGGATCTATGTAGAGAAAAGTGAACATATTTTAAATTTGGGCTTAATATGCTTGGAAGTGACTGTCCATTATGGCCAGTTCAGCTGTGCCTCATTTTAAATGAGTTGTCCTGGCTAGGCTTTGTGACTGTCACATCTCCTTATGGGGGGGGGGGGCACAAGATCCTCTCCTGAGTATCCAACCACTTCCTGCCACACATAAGCAACACTGTGGCTTATTCATTGCAGGTGGCTCAGGAGAGGGGCTAAAGTATGTAGACTTGGGGAGACTAATGGAGAAAGGCTCCATCTCTGCACCCCTTTTATCCAAGCTGGGTGAGGGCTTTCCAGGTCCAGCCTGCTGTGGGAGGATGACATACACCATGTAAGTAACCCCTCATCTCTGCTTTGTAAAGAAGCCCAATAAATTCATTGCTCCCTGGAGTAAGTTTTTGCAGAACTGTACCTTCGTTGGTTGTTGGGACCTTAGGGGAGGGATAGACATTGCTTGGACTTACCCTGAGAATAAATTTTAGCAATAGTGCTTATATCAGTAATACCATTTTCATTAATGAAGAAATAAGAACTATAAATTTTATGTATGCAACAGGGTCTTTCTGCTCCTACTGCTCAAGATATCTTTCCCAAATGCTCTGAATATTAAGATCTGGATACTGCCCTGTTTACACTTTCGCAAGGTAACGTGCCTGTCTAGTTTATAGACAAAAGAGATCTGAGAGCAAAGGGCCCATTTTCTTTTTCTTTATATGTGGGTGCTTGCTACATGTGTGTCTGTGGACCACATAAATGCTGGTGCCCATGGACCCCAGAGAGGGAATTGGATTCCTTGGAACTGGAGTTACAGATGGTTGTGAGCTGCTGTTTGGGAGCTGGGGATTGAATGCAGGTCCTCTGTGAGAGCAGCAAGTGCTCCTAACTCCTGAGCCATCTCTACAGCCACAAAAGTCCCATATTTACTTTTCTATTCTTAAAAATAAAAGGCTCTGCTTGTTTCTCCCTCGCAGCCTTGTCTTCCATGGCACAGAACACTAACCCAAATTCTTGCATTTTCAAAATTAGTAAAGACAAATATTTCATTATATTTCTTTCTTATTTTCTAATATTAATTTGTCCAAGCTACATTAGCAAAAGAAACTTCTTTAAAATAATGGACTGAATAATAGAAAATTGGGTCCATCTGGCCTCAGTTTCCCTCCTGGGCTCGTGAATTTCTTTTGAGCACATAAAGCAGGGCAGCTCTTGCAAATTTAGTCTCCAGTTACAGTTTTCTCACAGCCTTCAGGTGAACACTACATGTAAATGTAAGAAGCAATCCAGGCTTTTCTTGTGTTTATTTTAAAAAATTAATAAGTATTTTTTATCTCATTTGCCTTACTGCTATGTGCTCATCTTTACTAAGAACCCATTCCAGATCAGACCCCTTGACAGTTATCTGTCTGGTCCATCTTATGCCATCACTGGGATGTCCTCAAAACTTATTAAAGTATTTTTGTTCTTTGAAAACACTGGACTGCCCATGTTTGAAAGTTCTCAGTGGACTTTGTAAGATGATCCTTTGTTAACTATCACCTGTGCGTATTAAACAGCCAGAGTTAAGACCCTGCAGTCTTAGCTTCTCACCTGAAAACTGCTAACCATTAGCAAAGGTAGGTGGTTTGTGATCATTTTCAAAAGATTCTCTCTCTCCTCCTCCTCCCCTTCTCTTCCACACACCCCACCTGCCAATCAGGAACATTCTAGAACACTAAAACTCTATATAGATTCTTTTAATCATGCTATCTCAGCCATTTTGACCATAACCCCAGAAAACTCAGTTCTCCAAGGTTAGTTAAATAAGTATCTGGAAAACATGGTCTGGAAAAGCATCTGGTGGTGGTCAGGGCAAGAGTGTTGTGAACATAGCTGAGGGTTACACCTGTATTAACCCAGCTGTGGCCTTTTCAGAATGCACGGCTGCTCTTCTGACCATTAGATATTTACACTGTGGGTCTTTGCTGCTTCTCATGTGGGCACAGAACATTTTATTTGCAACCCCAGACTGCTCAAGGAAGCTCCCACTGCTGTTCACCTCATCCTCTGCCCTAGTTCTAGATGGCCAGCCATTCCTCCTGACCTCCACTCACCCTCGTCTCAGAAGAATGGGGAACAGAAGGTCCTCAGTAAAGGTTCACTTACCTACAAACTGCAACACTGCCCTTTCTGCTTCAACAGTTGCTGGAATGCTGATGCTCTTTCATTAAACCGAGGCACACAGTGCTGGAGTTTCTCTTTGCAGTTGCTTGTCAGGAAGCTGGGAGTCGACACTGTGCAAATCCACAGTCCATGTTCTGCATATTTGTTTTGGGGGGTACTCATGTACCATTTCATTATTGCAACAGGAATATTTTGTTCTCTTCATTCTATTGGTCTTCTTGCATTTGTATCTTTTATTATTAGCTGTCAAAAATTCTTTGGGAGAAGTTGTTGGGTATAAATAATAAGTTGATGAAAGAATTCATGATTAAAAAGACAGGCCACCATTCTCTCAGCTAAGGCATCAGAGGTGAATAACATGACTACCTTAACATCTGACTTGTGATGTACAGCTTTGTCTAAGGGCCATCCATATCCTGCCCCTGTGGCTTTTAATTCACTGACAAATTTAGGGGCTATTCACTTAGGAGTTAATATCACTGAAAAGAGTTTTTAAACTGAGTGAGGTTTTTTTTTTATGAGAATGGTAAAATATTAGTTTGAGGACAACATTGGAGACTGTAACAGAAAAATCAATCAGCCATAGCAAACAAGTGTGAAAGACTTTTCATCTTAAACCACTGAACATCATGTGTTCCCTTGAGTTGGTTGTCACTGAAAGGGTTGAGCCTGTGCAATTACACCTGCACACACACACACACACACACACACACACACACACACACACACACACACACACACACCCTCTCCAACGTGCACACCTGGAATTACTGTGGAAGGTCCCAGGCCCCTTGGCCCCTTTTCAACAAGGTCATGACTTTCTGGACCTTGCTGTTGAGGCAAGTAGTTGCCTACAAAGATTGTGTCATTTGTCAAATAAGACCGCTTTCAGTTATTAATGCTAAAACTAACTCGTCGGACACAGGAATCTGTGATTTGACCAGAGAGGAGATTCCTGTTCCTGGCTCCAGGGGGTGCGCTCTAAACAATTACACCCGCAGAGAGAGAGAGCTGTTGCCTTGTATTTTCATCACTGGGCTGCTGAGCGGTGTGCCTGCCAGACTTCCCCATCTCCCCCGCGAGTGACAGCGGCATTGACAACATGTTATACTCCACATTGATTTTACAGTTAAGGAGCTGATTGTGATGTATAGGGATTTTACGAATTCAGCTGAGAGGCCGACTTTTGCCTTTTATCATTCCATTAAAATTTTATAACCTTCTTTTTCATGTCATTTCACCCATGAATTCTTACTTTAGAAAGCGATAGCTACCGCGGTGAGCGTAACTTTCCTCATGTTCCGCAGCTTTTTATTGTATTAGCCAGCTACCCCAATTATAGTTATTACTCATGTTTTACATAATTGTGGTGACCCTTTCAACTGCACAGTAGCAGGACAGTTGATTTGTATATAGAATTAGATGATCCTGCTTATCATTTTAAAGCACTAAATTGAAAGAGTGCCAGAAGTCAGGTTTTAACACTTCCCTAGCCAAGGAGCTAATTAAGCCGAGTTCTGTTCCTCTCCAAGATTCAGAAAAGGACTTCTGCAGTGGGATCAAGGAGCGTGCTTGGCTTTCCCTAGAGAGAAGCTAATAAAATGTATTCTGGCTTTGGGGGTGGGGTGGGGGAGTTCTTGAAATTGAAATTGAATGTCTCCTCTTCCCAAGATAAGAGGTCGTCTTTAAGGAAGGGCTGCATTCTATGGGAGTTTGAAGTGAAGTTCAGCTCATTATCATGGATGTTTTACCTATCACACTATCAGCATCTTCAGGAGAAATAAAAGGCTTTATTCTCATCACAGAGAACAAACTACATCCTTGTTGGTGCTTTTCCCTGAAGAAGCTCGTGGCGTGATAGCTCACAGAGGAGGGGATAATTATAGGAGAGCCTGATGAAAAGCTGTTGGAAAACATTCCAGTTTTTAAGCATATATTATTTTTTACTGAGGAGACGGGGTGAGATAGGGTTAGGCTAAAGACCTGAATCTCCACCATTGATTTTACAAGCTCTCATATCAGAGGATTTTTTTTAAAGATTGCAAAATAATATCTAGAGCATATTAGACTTTCACTTTTCTCTGGGAAATAACTAAAGATGCTCAACACGGCTTTCTAAGGAAGAAGCCATATCCCCATGTTAGTGTGACAGTTGCTGTGTACTGTCCTGTGTACTGGAGAAGTGAGAAGGACTGTCACAGAGGCATTCAGAGGGCTCTAAAGTGCAAAGCTAACAACAGACCAGCCTGGGGAATGCCCACACCAACATTACTGTGATACTAGGATTTCTCTCCTCACAAAGGATGTGTGACCAAATTGTCAAAAATGGCTTGATTTTAGCCCCCTTCAAAAAACAAATTACAATTCTAAAATGTGGACCGTTTTGTTTAAAACTGTCCCTTAACTAGGTATTATCACAGCCACTAGCTTCACAAGTCTGTAGCTGCCTTTAACACTTAGACCTCAGTGGGACACTGAATCACACATTCACACTCAAATCAATGCTGTTTTAAACAATTACTAAATCCAACTATATCTTTTTAAAAGATTTTCAATAAAATCTAATGTTCACAGAAAAAAATCTCATAAATGTCAAAATTGCTGTGGGCAGAAAAGAGGGCTATAGTATTTTTTTTTTTTTTTTGATCTGTTGTAGCAATTTATAGATCTCAGGCCATGGTTTATAAGAATGCTAAATGTTCTGGAATTACAGCTGTTACTGATCAGTGATTGAGCCAGATTTGTGCTATTGCACCATGTTCTTGCTTGTACCTAGAGAGCAGTAAAGCCGCAATATAATAAAAAGCACCTGCATTTTAAATGAAATTTCAATTGAAAAACTTAACAGCCCTTCAAATTGCAGAATTTAACGCAGCCCAGTAAAGCTTAAATAACACTTTGCCTGCACGGGCTGAGGGGATTCGCATTCAAGGTGACTTGATTGTGTCGCATGGTGAAATTATTTACAATTAAGGAATTTCTCTGGAGGGCTGCAGAGTGCTTGCCGCCCCCCACCACCACCTCTGCAGGCATATGGTGGGCCTTTTTCAGTATTCATGGGGCCTCCCGAACCTTTATGATAATTGAATCAGTTAGAGTGCTGAGTGGAACAGGCGTAAAACCTGTTAACCTAAAGGTCAGATCTGTGCATTGTTTATTTATCAGTAGGTGAAGGAGCTAGATCATCGTCAGCTCTGTCACAGGCACAGTAAAAAATCACCGATAATATTAACAGAGAGTAGATAAATCGCAAAACATGGATTAGCATGATAAACAGAGGCAGCATCCTATGGAATGTATAATGAGGGATGCTGTCAAAGGATCTGTTATGGGAGTGTTGTTGGTTATAATCAATACTGAGTATCTAGTGAGCAAAATGTGGCCAAAGCCAGAGCTTTGGTGAAACTGTCAGCTTGCATATTTTTCTCGTAATTCCTTGATTTAAAATAATTTTTAAGGTCATTATAATATTTTTAGCATTAGCTTTAGTTAAAAAAATGATGTTGATGGGTGTATGTAAGGAAGGAAAGGACAGCTTCAGTTCAGTGATATTCAACAAGTATTTCACATACCATGATGAGCAGGGCAGTCTTGCACGTCTTTGTACCCTTGACCCATTTCTTTCTCGTCTCTACTGAGTGCCCCTTCATTTGAGTTTTATTGTATAGGATAAATGGGAAATTTGTGAGATATGTGACTTCCTGGATGTCTTCTTCCTTATAGAGCCTGGACCAATAGATGCTCCAGTTCTTCTGAATATAAAATCAAGAATGATGTCAATAGTTTGGCAACAGCCTGTAAAGTGTAATGGGGTTATTACCCATTATAACATTTACCAGCATGGCCGTCTGTACTTCACAGCCTCTGGAAATGTCACTAACTTAACTGTGGTTCATCTACACCCTCACACAGCCTATCAGTTCCAGGTAGAAGCCTGTACCTCCAAAGGGTGTTCCAAGTCACCCAAGTCTCAGACTGTGTGGACACTCCCAAGAACACCAGAAGGTATTCCAAGCCCAGAGATGTTCTCATACACTCCAACATCTGTCATCGTGTCTTGGAAACCCCCCACCAACCCCAATGGCTTGGTTGGGAACTTTACAATTCAGAGACGAGTCAAGGGGAAAGAAGAAGTTAGGAATCTGATTACTCTCCCAAAAAGTCATGCCATGAAGTTTATTGACAACGATCCTGCCCTCAGCCCTTGGACACAGTATGAATACCGAGTTCTGGGGAGTCTCCGTGGAGACACGAGAAGCAGTGAGTGGGTAGAAGTTATAACAAGACCCTCCCGGCCTGCAGGAGTGCAACCTCCCAGGGTGCATGTGCTGGGACCAGATTCAGTCAAGGTAAGTTGGTGAGTTTTTGGCTTCTCTGCAATCATCCCAATGTAGGGACTCACCCTGAATGCACTCTGTGTTGAACAGAGCCATCTACTGACAACATGAACACATTCATTGTCTTAGGCAAAAATTGCTGCAGAAACTGGGTTTTTGGCCTTTAGCCCAAACTATCTTGAATTCAATGTCAGTTTTTCATTTCTCCCTGAATCCCCTTAATTATATTGTTGAGAGACTGCTATTTGCCTCGCACACATGAAATACTTTGATACCACTGTGGGATGCTTAGCCTCAGGACCATGTCACATTTAAACAGATCAGAAAATGAGAAGAGATAGGGAACTAATGAAAGCAGTGAGAAGCATATTAACAAACAAAAGCCCCACATGCTAATATTCTGGTGTTCTTTTGGAAAAAAATCAAAGAATTGAAATAATGGGAAAAGAAATTAAGAAAATAGCATATTGCTAGGATATCCAGAAAGCTCAATTATTTGCCTCATTCTTTGGGGATTGAACTCTAGAGAATGTGATAACTACCATTGTTTTGGCTGGCATACAAACTTCATTCAAGGGAAATTAGTGTAACCAAACAGGAGGGAGTTTTGCAGCTTAGAAGCCTCTTTTGTGTAAATACACACATGCTTTCATGGATTCCGTCTTGTACCACTGCCAAAAGCCTTGGTACAGTGGCTTGCTCACCAGAGCACAAAGCAGGGGACATTTGCATAACAGCAAAGTTCTTCTGTCAGAATTATTACTTGGATCTAGGCTGTGTTCTCTCTCGCCAATGAGAAGCAGGTACTAGAAGATGCTAGATAATTTAAATTTTTGATGAAAATTCATTTAACCCACAAACTAGTAGTGACTGTTTATTAATTTTTTATTTAGTCTTTGAGAATTAAACAGCAAAAATAATCTTAATTATTTTTAACCTGAGAATTATTAAAGCAACACAATTCGGGGTAAAAAAAAAAAAAGTAAAGAATATGGTGTTCTGTTGATATAAGACTAATGAAATTTAATTTTTCCATATGACATATATAATATTTATTGTATGAACTGAGAAAAATTATAAGAGCTTCTTCAGTCAAGTAAGACCAAACCAAACAAACCTAGAAGTAATCATTCCAGAACTGACTGAACTCTGGGAGAGTTGGTGGGGCTTTAATGTAGTGCTATTAGATGAGATGTGACATACATAGTCTCTTCAGAAGGCACTGGCTACACCACAGACATTCTTCTTATTCTTTCTGCCAAAATTTTAAAACCTACACATCACCAACTGTAGTAGGTCAGAAAAGAAAAAGTAAATACATGCATGATTTCAAGCGATAACAATGAGCTAGTCTACTTGAGTAGGTCAACAACACCATGCTCCTAATGTCTATCTGAATTAGCTGGCCTTTATTCTCCCCTCTGGTGGCTTCAAGCTGTCATCTAGGAAAGGGAGGAAGGTGTATGTATCCTATCAGATTGCTAGAGAAGTACTGGTCAGCTTGACTAAGGGAGCTGAATCTCATGGGTCATCACCTCAGGCCCACAAAAACCACGGAAAGCCCAAGTCAAGTTTTGTTTGTTTGTTTGTTTGTTTGTTTGGTTGGTTGGTTGGTTGGTTGGTTGGTTGGTTGGTTTTGGTTAGTTGGTTTTTCAAGACAAGATTTCTGCTCTGTAGCAGCTCTGGCTGTCCTGGAACTCACCCTGTAGAGGAGACTGGCCTAGAACTCACAGAGCTCTTACCTACCTCTACTTCCTGAGTTCTAGTTTTAAACGTGTGCCTCACCACATACAGCCCCAGGGTTTTAGAAAGATCATGAAATATAGAGATAGGGTAGCCAAGTGATAACTTCAGCTTTCACACCTTCATCAATTCCTGTTTTTTAACTAGGGAATGAAATTTACCAATGAAGAGAAGTATGAGTCATACTGGAAGTAAATTTAGTGCTTCATGGAGTACATTTAAGCATTGTTCAAAGAACACAATTTTGTGTTAATATTATTGGTTCACATTGTACTTGGAAATAAATACCTTAAAACTTTAACAAAGTGCACTTTCTAGTGAGATTTCTTCTGGTAAACAGATACATGCCTGGAAACTGACTCTCTCCAAGAACAGATCTGAAAATCAAAACTGTAAATGGATAAAACATTTATAAGAATCACAAGCTATTCATTAATGCACAGGTTAAAAAAAACATTCAATATTTACCATGTACTACTGTTCTAAGTAAATTGTCAATAATATTCAAAATGACAATAAGTTCTGCTTCTCACGTTCATGAATGTCTCCTTTGGGCACCAAAGAGAGAGTAGAACCAAAATAAAGCCCCTCACTTCATGGAGTTTATACCATAGACAAATAAATGCCCACAGTGACAAGGACTGAGGGTAGAGAGCAGAATTAAAGACAAATAGGAAGCATGAGTCAGCGGAGTGGGAGAATGATGGAAGGCACTGAGCTACCTATACATCTCATCATCATAACCCACTTTGTGTTACTAGTAACCGATTGGGCTAAGGTTAGAGAGAAGAGCTGTGTTGGGCCGTTTGTTTTGTTGCTTCCAGGTTAAGGGGCTCCATCTAGTGATGTATTTCCTGCCAGCAGCATCCTAAATCTGTGTGGGGCACTATAGGTTGAGAGACAGAAATCCTATAGTTTCCTATGTTCCCCCTCTGTCACTCTTCCCTGTTATAAAACCACTGGCATTCAGTCATCACCGGGCTGGACCCTCATGACCTTATCTAGTCCTGACCCCACCCAAGGTTTTGCTGTAAACACCAGAAGTTGGTAAGGCTTTAACCTCCTAATACTTCCTCACCGGGGGTGGAGGGAGTATGGGGTTTGAAATGAGTATTTGGGGGTATGACTTGTATTCAAGCCATGTCACTTCCTGTCTCTCTGTTATGTGTCCTTTGCACTGTACAATGCCACCTGCAGGAGCTACTGTCTAACAGCAAGAGAAGGAACACAGACTGAGGCAACGAAAAAACAAATACATGATAAGATAACACATTAGTAAGTATGAAAACAGTTGCTCTCCAAGCCTGGTCTAAGAGACCTCCTATATGAGGATGGCACATTGAAGTCATACAAAGGCTTCTGTGTGAGCTCAGGCTAGCTTGAATAACTTAGTACAACCTGGTCTCAAAATGTGCAAAGAAGCTGAGGATGAGACTCAGTGGTAGAGTTCTTACCTGGAATGTACAAGGCTCTGAGCCTAATATTTTTTTTTCCTTCTTTATTTTGTATTTAACAAAAAAACAGTAACATGAATTTAAAATGAGGAAAAGTTAACAATAACTATAAAGAGGATAAGAATCACAAGCATGGCTTATCAAGGGTGGTAATGCAAATAAGATTGCTACACATATATTTACTATGTGTTCAGCTTTCCCTCTGAAATTTTTTTTTCCATCCCTGTATATCCTTATTCAAGGTCCCTTCCCCCTCCCACCACATCTGGTCATTTTTCTTCTCTGCAACTCCCCATCCCTTCCCTGGGCAGGGAGCAGACAGTCCTA